>JAWNKS010000006.1:1200000-1641459 GCA_035771495.1 Cladosporium oxysporum
ATGCCACGCCCGAGAGTCATCTGGCCCTACGCACATGATCCAATTGATTCACAGAGCGCCCGCTCGGCTCCACTAGATTAGGAAGCTCGGCGTTGATAGCGAACTTCGCGAAGAGACAAACCCGCCTCGAATGCAGAAGGCATGATGAGATAACGCCGGTCCAAGGCCCCAATGGAGACTCTAACGAAGCATGATATATTCTTGTCATTGCGACGAGTCTCAAACAGGAAGCTGTGTCTTGATAACGTTCGCGAACTACAACACTCAGCTGACCATGGAGCTGAAGGTGCGATGTTACTGTGAAGGCGTGATACAATGATACAGCCCTCGATGTGTGAGTGTATAAAGATAGCCATGTCCGCGCAGATATGACCAGAAGCAAGCTCATCGAAAGCAACACTCTCGCTATTTCAATCGTTCCAAACCGTCAATCGCTTCCTCGGGATCAACATCCCAGACTTTCGTCAAGATGCGCGGCTTCCTTCTAGCTGGCTTCCTTTCGTCGGCGGCGTATGTGCGCGCCCACCCGGCTCCAGAAGCGAGAGCTGGTGTCCAACGCCGCACGATCGATATCAGTGCTTTCCGTCTTCCGGCGTTGAGCGAGTACATCAACGCTACCGTCGTCGAATCAAGCCCTGAGACCGCTTCCTTCACCAAGAGGGCCGACTACGTCGACACTGCTACCGAGCTCGTCAAGACCAAGGCCCCCGGTGCTACCTTCCGTCTGGTTCAGGACCACTACGTTGGTGACAACGGCATTGCTCACGTTGTATGCACATATCACTATTGCTTTTATAATCGAATCCAGTGATCTGACGTTTCAAAGCACTTCAAGCAAACCGCCAACGGCCTCGACATCGACAACGCCGATTTCAACGTCAACGTTAGTCAACCCTTGCAACGGCTTTGGTGCGCAAAACACTAATCCATTACAGATCGACAAGGATGGCTCCGTCTTCTCTTTCGGTGGCTCTTTCTTCGAGGGAGAGATTCCCGCGCCCTCTGAGCTCCGCAAGCGCGACTTGATCCAGCCGGTTGAGGCCCTCAAGGGAGCTGTCAATGTTCTGCAACTTCCTGTCAAGGCAGACGATGCCACTGCTGAGCCCACCGAAGGCGAAGACTCCTACGTTATCAAGGGAACGTCAGGAGCGGAGAGGGAGCCCAAGGCCCAACTCATGTATCTCCAGCAGGATGGTCAGCTCAAGCTCACTTACCGCGTGGAGACTGACGTCTTGAGCAACTGGCTTCTGACTTACGTCGATGCCAGCACGAAGGAAGAGGTCCACGCTGTGGTTGACTGGGCTGCTGATGCTTCCTACCAAGTCTAGTATGCATTCCGATATATCCCTACATTCTGAGCATGGCTAACATGACTTCCAGCCCTTGGGGAATCAACGACCCTAGCGAGGGTAGCAGGTCGACTATCAGCAACCCCTGGGACACCACCGCATCCGAGTTCGGCTGGCACGGTACCGGCTCGACCACTTACACCGTGACTCGCGGCAACAACGCCATCGCCCAGTCCAACCCCTCTGGTGGCTCCAGCTACCTCAACAACTACAGGCCCAGCGGTGGTAGCAGCAACAACTACGTCTTCCCTTACACCACCTCCTCTACCCCGCCGTCGTCTTACGTAGACGCTTCCATCACCCAGCTGTTCTACACCTCGAACACCTACCACGACCTGCTCCACACCCTCGGCTTCAACGAAGCTGCAGGTAACTTCGAGGTCAACAACAACGGTGCTGGCGGCCGTGGCGCCGACGATGTTATCCTGAACACCCAGGATGGTTCTGGCACCAACAACGCCAACTTTGCCACTCCTCCTGATGGACAGCAGCCTCGCATGCGCATGTACATCTGGAACAGATCTACACCCAACCGCGACTCCAGCTTCGAAGCCGGCGTTGTCATCCACGAGTACACTCACGGGTAAGCGTGCCTACAGCGGCTTAACATTTTGCACCATTCACTAACATAACACAGTCTTTCCACCCGTCTTACTGGTGGCCCCGCCAACTCCAACTGCTTGAACGCTCTCGAGTCCGGCGGCATGGGCGAGGGCTGGGGTGACTTCATGGCCACCGCCATCCGCCTGAAGTCTGGCGACACCCGTGCTAAGAACTACCCCATGGGCGCCTGGATCAACAACTCTCCTGCTGGCATCCGCGCCTACCCTTACTCCACCAGCCTCACCACCAACCCTCACACCTACACCGACGCCAACGGCATGACATCCGTCCACGCCATCGGAACTATTTGGGCTACCATGCTCTACGAGGGTAAGATTCGCAGCTCCGCGAGAGATTTTTGGCAACATTATACTGACAGCATCGCAGTCATGTGGAACCTGATCGACAAGCTCGGCAAGAACGACGCCGCTCGCCCTACCATCAGGAACGGCGTCCCGACCGACGGCAAGTACCTCGCCATGAAGCTCGTCATCGATGGCATGGCCCTGTAAGTATCCACGGACCCCCAACCGGACCATCGAGCAGAACACTGACACCCATACAGCCAGCCTTGCAACCCCAACTTCGTCCAGGCCCGTGACGCCATTCTCGACGCTGACCGTGCCCTCACCGGCGGCGCCAACGCTTGCCAGATCTGGTCTGGATTCGCCAAGCGTGGCCTTGGTTCCGGCGCTGTCTACAGCTCCAGCAGGAGGACTGCCAGCACCACTATCCCCAGTGGTGTCTGCTAGATCGATTGAACGATCGATTGATGATTTGACGACGACGAGGTGTACATGGTGTGTACATAAAAGTAAAGCGGTGCTATGTGTTATTGGAATTTATGATGACGCTTTGAGATGACTTGTTTCCCGCGCGTCCTCAGGTGAAGTGAAGTCGATTGGAGTCTGTAAATGAGCAGCGTCTATTCGCACAGTCTGCCATTTCCGTCTAAAGCTTGGACTTAGGCTGGCCCTGCCACTCCAGCTCCTTCAGACGCTTTCTCTGCGTCTTGCCAGAGATCGTCTTGTACTGCCCCAAGAACGCAGCGTCCACGAATTGAATCTTGCGAGGATACTTGTACGGCGCCGCATGCTCCTTGCAAAAGTCCTGCAGTTCCTTCGCCAAACGATCGTGATTCTGGCCTGCAGCCTCTTTGGTCAAGACGATGAAAGCCTTCACCACCTCACCTCGGGACTCTTCAGGCGATGATACCACGGCGCTCTCAACAACAGCCGGGTGCTGCTTGAGCGTCGACTCGACCTCGAACGGCCCAATCCGATAGCCCGACGAGTTGATAACATCGTCCGACCTCCCCACGAACCAGAAATACCCGTCTTTGTCGCGCGTCGCCCTATCGCCAGTGAGGTACCACTTCCACGTCTCCTCGCCAGAGTCCCTCAGCCTTCGATCCAGTTCCCCATTCTCGCCAAGATACCCATCAAACACGCCAAAGAACCCCCCATCGCCCGCCAAATCCACCCTCAACGCGATGTCCCCTTCCTCGCCCTCGTCACACTCTTTGCCATCCCCGTCGACAACACAAAGCGGCACGCCTGGCGACGGCCTGCCCATCGACCCAGGCCGGATCGCCCACCCCTCGAAATTCCCGCACACGAGCACCGTCTCCGTCTGCCCGTACCCGTCGCAGATCTCCAGCCCGCTGCTCTCCCTGAACAACCGGATGACTTCCGGGTTCAGCGGCTCGCCCGCCCCGGAACAGTGCACCAGCGCCTTGGGCTTCTTGCGCTGCAGCACGGCCCGCATCTCGCCCAGAACAAGCTGCCTGTACGCCGTGGGCGGCGCGCAGAAAGTCGTGATGGGGTGCGAGTGCAGGATGTCGAGCGTGCGGCTCGCGCTGAACGCTTCGCGATCGTCGTGCACGAAGAGGCCCGCGCCGCAGTTCCAGGCGCCGAGGAAGGACCAGGCTGCTTTGGCCCAGCCTTGCTCGGAGAGGTTCCAGTAGAGCTGCCCCGGCTTGAGGCGCAGCCAGTGTTTGCCCGTGATGGTGTGGGCGAGCGGGTAGGAGATGTGGTTGTGCTGGACCATCTTGGGATTGCCGGTTGTGCCGGAGGTGAAGTAGATGAGGGCTGCTGCAGAGATGGGAGGTTTGGGGCCTGTGTAGGTAGCGCTCTGGTCGATTGAGCTGAGAGCTGTGGCGAAGTGGATGACTTCTCTGGGGGAGCGTTCCGCGCCGACTTGGATGATGTGTTTGAGGGAAGGGCAGTTGGCGCGCACGCGGAGGACTTTCTGTACGCTGACTGCGTCGCCGACGAAGACTGAGGCAGCCGAGCGGCGGATGCGGTACTCGATATCTTTGTCTACCAGCAAGGTCGTAGCAGGGCAGAGCACGATGCCGCTTCGGAAAGCAGCGGTGGCGATCTCCCACCACTCTGGCATTCTAGGGAGAACGACCAGCATCTTCTCGCCGGCCTTCACGCTCAGCTTGTCTTGCAAGTAGACGGCGATGCGATGCGACTGACGGCTGAAGTGCTCGAAGGAGAGCTTCCGTTGTGTCTTGCGGTCCTGCGAGACCCAGTGCATCGCCGGTCCAGGGGGAGCATTCTGTGCCCAGTAGTCCACGACGTCGTTGGCGAAGTTGAAGCTCGATGGCCGCGAGAGTGTTTCTTCGTAGTAATGAGCCATGGCTAGAGTGTGGTCGTCAATGTATTCCTCTACAGAAACCGCAAAATTCTCGATCTCTCAGTAATAGTTGTTGCTTCAATGAATCTCAAGTCTCAATGCTACCGTGCAAGGCGACCTCAGCCTCAATACCCAAGATGGTCAAGAGAAGAAGCAGCAACCCATCCAGCAATATAAAGTATCTCCATACAAAAGCCCTAGATCGACTACACTGTACTGACAAGGCGCATCACCTGACAATCAACCGAACAACCGAGCTTGTCTGAGAAGAAGATCGTTAAGCCGGGCTTCCTCTCCAACGGTCGTAGTCGCTACTATCAAATGACAACCCCGCATATACTCCAAGTTCCACAATAACGACAACCGGGGCCCGAACGATCTCCACAACCTTAAATTGTGCTTGTGCAATCACCCCAAACGGCTCGAGGGCTCCATTGCTCCGTGCCATGCAAGCTTGATCGGCCGAAGTAGTGATTGCTAGAGATCCGGCGTGGATGAGAGACAGCAGCCCTGTGTCTCTCTTTGGTCATATATGATGAGTATGGAATCAAAAGAGCCATTGACGCAAGAATCGCTGGAATCATTCCAAAAAATATTGAGACCTGAGACCAGCGCACAGCAAGACTGGAGATAACATCGAGTTATGTGTAGCTCAGCAAGTCTACCTCTCTGCCTTGAATCGTACGGGAAGAGAAGTTGTTAGACCTATACATTTAATTTAAAGAAGAGCATTGCCTTCAAGAAGAAAGTACCATTCCACATACCGTGTTCCCATTTCGCCCAGTTCTAGGATATAATGCTATGTTGTTCCCGCGCCAAAATTTCAGAAAAAAGTACCAAAAAACAACTCTCTATTCCCACGCGATTCCCACCTCGCGAGCCATGATATCAAACCATAGAGCAAAACAAGATCGAAAACGCCAGAGGCCCATAGCCTGTGATCCGCGCTGTACCGCGCCATCGCGAGAACCCCAGAGAAGAAAAAGAAGCCAAAAAGAGAGTCCTGCCCGCTCATAGCCAAGCCAAACCAAACCAACTCTTGAAAGAAAAGCAATCCTAAGCCAGGGATCAAAAAGCGAATCGAATCGAATCTCCACACAATCATCTACCGCCACTTCGGCCTCTCACCCTCCATCCGACTCCTCGCCCGCGAAGTCATGGCACTGCTCCTCCTCCCGCTCTCAAGCGCACTCGGCGGCCGGCGCAAAGTCGCAGTAGCAATAGCAGAAGACGAACGCGTTGACTCCGAATCCGCGTCGTTGCCGTCGCGGAAAGGCGGCGGGACAGGCAGCATGCTACTCCGCCTGGACCTGTAGGACGCCGACGCCGAGACCGGGCCGCGGAGGCTGGAGGGCGGGCGTCGCGTGGTTGCGAGCGAGCTTTCTGGGCGTTTCGTTGCGAGAGAGCTTTCGGGTCGGGTTGAGGAGGGTGTTGCTGAGCGGCGCTGGGGCGTGACGGGAACGGGGAGGGAGGATTTGCGAGAAGTGGCTGTTTCGGAGCGGGAGAAGGCTGCTGAGGGTGGGCGAATATGGACGACGGGTTCGGAGACAATGCGTGTGCCGAGTTGGCTGCGTCGGCCGGGTGTGGGGACTGTGGAAGGCGCGGTGCTGTATCGTGGGATGTAAGGTTTGGGGGTGATGGGGACTTTGGCGTAGGGCGAGGGCTCGAACTTGGATAGAGGAGCGAAATCGCGATTTTGCGCTTTTCCAACGGGTTTCCAGCGAGGGCGGTTGTCGGTTTTCGCGACTGGCGGCGACATCGCGAACGATGGCGATGGCGTGGGGCTGGCGCGTATGTCCATGTAGGATGGACGTGAAAGAGGCGTTCGATGAGTCGCCGAGGAGAAAGAAACGCGTGTCGAGCTTCTGCCCGTGGTGCCAGGGGTGAATGCCATCTTGCGGGTCTTCATGTTGTTGAGAGGCGTTGGTGTTCGCGAACCATGGAAACTGTTCTTGCGGCTGGCTCCTGCGATACTGCTTGCGGGAGAGCTGCCAGGTGTGTCCAAGAGGCTGCTCCCTAAAGATCGCTCGCTCGACATTACCGTCGAGACGGAATCACGAAGCTGTCGATCCTTTGCCTCGGCGCATATATCTCCCAGCACGAGCTCCATATCACGCACATCTTCTTGCAGAGCCGCCCATCGACGCTTCATATCAGACTGCAACCGAAGGATCTCTCCGTTCACAGTCAGTCTGTCCAACACGCCCTTGTCAATGATCGCCAGAACCCGCTCAATAGCAGGCCCATAGTGCTGCACCTTCGCCTCAAAACTCTCAATCTTCTTTCCAAGCCCAGCCATGTTGAACTGGTGCTCACCAGTGTCAATCCCCTCCTTGAGTTTCACGAAGCTGCGCGAAATGGACTCGCACATCTTGAGAGCCTGACGACCGGCATTGCGGAAGACGAGCACCCACCTATCTTCGCCGAGCTCACGACGCAAAGCCTCAGAATCGTCTTCGAGCTTTCCCCATTGCTCCTCTAATTGATTCCTTCGCTTCTCCAGGTCCTCGCAAGCAGAAGGAAAGACGGCGTTTCCGCGTATATGGAATGTCGATAAGCGCATGGGTAAGAAGTCGAGAGAAGCACGCAAAGGTTGCATTCGCGCGAAAAGAGCAAGAAGCGAGGCGTCCTCTTTCGACTCTGAATTGTCTGCAGGAGGGAGCGGCGAACTCGACGAGAACGGTGGTACCACGCTGAAACGATTGCCAGCTTTCTTTCCGCGACCAGGGCGGTCTTCAACAATGATTTCCAGCTCATTGAGGTCCAGACTTTCCTTTACCGTAAGCAAGCTCTCGGCACCCTCGTGCCTTTTCTCTTCCATCTCAAAGACGAGTCGGTTAAGCGATTCCATTTCTGACGCGATTTCACCAAGGACAGTGCTCCAGAGTTCTTCCCATTCCATTGCGACTTCAACTTGCTCCCGGATGCCTTTCATCGTCTGCTTGATTTTATGCCAGGCCAGGAGAACGCCTTCAAGCTGCTTCACGCTGTTGTTGAGGTCTTCAGCCGACAGTAGCGCGATATCGTCCCGAGTCTGCAATTTCTCAATCGCCACGACATAGACCTGGACAAGCTTCTCGAAGCGATTGATCGCGCCATCCACTTCCTCGATGCCTTCTCTCCCGCCAGCGGCAGCCCAGTCTACATCGTCCTCAGCATTCAGGCCGCTCAAAGCCTCGGAAGCCTTTCCAATCCATAGCATGATCTGATCCGTAGCGTCCGATAGTGCTTTCGCAGCTTCTGTAGAAGTGGGAATCGACGATATCCTCCTAGCAAGCGAGTCGGCATCCGGTAGCTTCATAGACGTGAGCTGCGATAGTTGTCCTGTAAAGCTAGCGCGTCCTAGCGAGTATATCGACCCAGCTCTTGACAATCCAGAACCAATCCAGTCGCTATCACTGACATTCTCGCTGCTCCCATTCGCCCAGCCGTTACCTTGTGACTGTGTAATCCTCTCCGGGCTCTGAACCTCACCCGCAGCACTCCTCGACTCCCGTGGCGTAACCGGCCCGCTATGCGTACTATCCCGCCGTGAGTCCGTCCTCGTACTCGCACTCTGCAAGCTCTCCCGCCGCGACTCTGCCCTCATCTGCCTCGGCGTGGGACTGAGAGGCTCTTTCGTGCGCAAATGCAGCCTCGTCTTGCCCACTTCGGGCATGCGGTACTTCCTCCCATCCTGCAGGGAATCCTCCTCCTCATCCTGCCGCCCATTGTCCTCCTCCGAGTCCGAAGGCACCAAGCGCGTGCCCAAGCTGATCGGCGACGAATTGACATCGCTCTCCATGACCGACGACGAGAGCTCGGTTTCCGACAAGACGGGCCCGCCGCTCAGCCGCACGCCGCCGGACGGCATGATTCTGACGGGCGGCCCAAGCCAGGGTTGTTTTGCGGCGGCGGTGGGAGGACGGTGCGCGGCGGCGGCGACCGAGTCCTTGCTGGTGTGCTCTTTCAGGCGCTCTTCTAGCTCCGCCAGCTGCTCCTCCGGGATGCGGCCGATGTCGTCGGGAGTCCAGTGCTTTTCCAGCAAGCGGCGCGTCTGCTCGTCCAGGAGCCGTAGGCGGAGTTGCAAGCCTGGGGAGATGCGCGTAGTCTGGCGCGAGGGTTTGGGCGATGTTGAATGCGCGGTGGAGAGTAGTGGTCGTGAGTGTGAGGGCGAGGTGGTGTTCGCTGTATCTGTAGATTTTGGGGAGACGACTGGGAAGCGAGAGGCGGAAGGTGAGGTCGGGATGGCAGGCGTGGTAGTATGGTTTGTGGGCGCGGTTTCAGTCAAGCTCGGACGACGATGACGAGGGGAGGAGGTGTTGTTGGTAAGAGTGAGGTCTGCCATTTCGCCATACCTTAGTAAGTTCCAGGCATCAACAATGCAAGATGTAGAGGGAAAGCACGACACAGAAGGCAGGCAGCAAACAAGTGGCAGCAGCAGCAACAAGACAAGGCGAAACCAGTCAAAGAACACCGACTCACCTCGTACTGTAGCAGTAACTAGGCACGATCAATCAATCAATCGGTGAATGATTTAATCAGAAGTAGAGCCCTCGCGAGTCAGTGGTGTAATCATGAGGCCACCACACCACACAAACATACGCAATAATAGACTAAGTGATGGCGAGCCTCTAGAAGCAGCCCGCGCGTGTCAGAAGCTCGAAAGGCAATGCGCATCACTCTGCCCGCCCTCCTCGCCAATGAGATGACACTACGCTAGCACAGCAGACATGCCGGGGTGTGGGTGCAACGGCGGCGGGGGTCTAGCGTGTCGGAGAGGCGTGTTTTTGCCTTTTGGGAAACGAGCGGGCGAGTGGGTTTGACGTGTGGAAGGACCTTATTTGGCGTGTCGATTACGGGTATATATGTACATGTAATGTATGCGGTAGCTGTACTCTCTCTACATCTTCGAATGTCTGTAGTTCGATGATATACTAATAATAATGCTAAATTGTCTTTCGGTTGTGATATTGGAGAAAGAGAAAAAAAAAAAAAGATGCTGCCCGCCAGCAAGAAAAAGGGTATCACGGGATCACCGACTCGAAACGCGCCACAAAACAAGAAACCCACCCGAAACTTGGGTTGACCAGCCCATTCTAGAATGGAAAATGCAGACAGAAAACACATCACTCCGCCGCCAACGCCTCTTCAAATCGCTGTGATGCGCTCCTCGAGTCGTCCGGCACTTCCTCCTCGATCTTCAGCTTCGGCGGCTTAGCCCTCTCTTCCGTCGCCCACTCCTCCAACAACTCCTCGCGCACGCTGCGGCTCCATTTCAGCACCGCCTCGTCGAACTGCCGCCACGACTCGCCGTGCACAATCTCCTGCACGGGCAGGCTCAGACGCACGTCGAAGCGAAGCTCTGCTGCTTTGGCCCAGTAGCGCAGGTTCTCCGCTCGGCGGTACGGTTTCGCCACGTCCGTGTGCCACGACTTGATCTCGCCGAACTTGCGCTTGGAGCGTGCGACCAGCGCGTTGTGCAAGCGGATCAGCCGCTGGCCGTCTTGCAGTGCGACGAGGAAGTCGCTGGGGATGTCGACGGCGTTTGCGTCTTGCGTTTCTGCGGCATTGACTTCTGGCCACTGGGGCAATGCCTCTTCCGGAGAAGAGCTTGGATCGAAGGATTTGAGGAACAACCATTCACGCTCACGCTCTTTGCCGCTCCAATCGCCTTCGCGCCAGGTCCATGACTCTCGCTCTGCGGCTTCGCGTTGTTCGATTTCCAACTCCTTCTTCAACAAGGTGTCGATGCTCTCAATCCAGGACAGGAATGCGGCGAGCTCCAGCAAGCGCAGCCCGCCGCGGAAGCTACGGCTTGCCATGCGTTTCAGCACATCGAGCACCTGGTACAAATCTGCTCTCAGGTCCTTCTCCGACTTGATGGCGTACAGCCTCGCGTGATCGGAGTGTGCAGTGTAGTAGTTCTTTGCCGCGCGGATGGCGAGCGTCATGATGTCGAGGAGGTGGAGGCCTTGCAACTCGTGGTGAGCGGCATTGGCATCTTCTGCATTTGCTGCGGGGGTCGCTGGCCTAGACTGTGACTCCTTCTGTGCCTCTTCGAGCACCTTACACGCATCTTGCAGAGCCTCCTTAAGCTCGCGGCGGAGAACAGGCAGATCGGGCAGCGGCTCTGTATAAGACGGCTTCAGCTTGTAAGTGCTCACCGTCGGCGGCAGCATAGGCGGCGCAGGACTGCTCCACGGCTCCATAGCTTCGTAAATCTCCGTCGGACTCTCCACCATGCTGCGATAGTCGCCCGAGTCCGAAACAGCACAGCTCGACGACCCGTCCGCAATGCTCAGCGCCGACAAGCCCAAATCGTCGCCCAGCGCAATCGAAGTCTCGACATTCTCCTTGCCCGTCTCGCCCGTACTGTCTTTCTTCTTCCTGCCGCCGTCCTTGGCCAACTGCCCTCCCTTGCCGTCCAGTAGTCCCGTGCGAGCAAAGTAGTACTGCATGTGGGCGATGCTCCCCAAGCTCATGACGCTGTCCCTGTTTTTGGCCGAGTCGGCGAAGTTGGTCCCTTGCGGCCGCATGTAGCCCCTCCTCTTGACCACCGCTCCTCCTCCATCCGACAGCCGTGACTCTCGTGATCGGCTGGAAGTCGTCGAGAAGGTCGAGCACGTGGGCGTGGAAACGGTACGGTCGAGGCGGGGGATTGCATCGAGGGCTCGCGAGGGCGAGACGCTGGGACAGGGCGAGGAAGGGCGGAGGAGTGGGGAGCTCAGGGTGCTGGCAGGCGGAGTTGTGGCGAGGTCGCTTGAGGCTGCCATGGTGGCGGAGGCGGCAGCAGCAGCAGCGTCGTTGTGCAGGGATGGCATGGGTTGTGTAACAGGAGGATGGTGAAGCTGCTGCTGTTTTGCTGCAGATGGCAGGGCAGTGACGAGTAGCTATAGCAGGTAGGTAGCCAGCTAGGCCAGTCTGGAACAAATATGCAGCGGACGCACGAGTCCGAGGCAGGGTAGGGTAGTGAGTGATAGTATGGGCCTCAGGAGGCGGGGCGGAAGCAAGGGAAGGGAATATGATTGCCAGGACAGGATGGAGGGCTATTAGTGTGATGATGCGTGATGGGGGCTTGCTGCCGGGTTCCTGTGAGTCGGTCGATCGGCTTTGCTTAGAGAGAAATGATCTCTCTGGCTAGCTCTGCTTTCTATCGTTTTCCCCCTTACACGTACCTGCGCTCCCGATTCATGATGAACGAAGATGTGATGATGATGACAATTATTAGCGGGAGGGCCTACTGCGAACTCTCTCGGGCTACATCATATGTCTTGGACGAGTAGGGTGGGTGTAGGGCTATACGTACAGGTTGCTGTGGCATCTTGGGATGCCGATTCCAGAAATCCAGGGGTGCATGCATGCAGGCCGTTGGATTATTAGAAGCATCAGGTAAATTGATGTCAACAAGCCTGAAACTTTAATTTGCCCTGCTTGCAAGGAAGCGAGCGGGCAAGGCAAGCAGCAGGGCTGCGCTACTGGGCTGCACATACTTTTTGATTACTGCATTTCCCGGTGCTGAGTTTGATTGCGTCTTCTTCATGCTTTCTACCGCTTGCTCGTGTTCTCTAGCGTAGTCTTCTCTTTCGGGATCGGAGAAGCGCTATCTATATATAACCCACCAGGTTGCGTGGACGACGAGCTTGTGCGCTTGTTGATTTTATGCCTGTGCATAGACGCATAATGTTGGCTATATACAGGACTACTGTGAAAGATAGACTAGGCGAGACTGTACATCTGTCTGTCTCATCACTCCACGCGGCGTGAATTGAGTAGCGATGATGTCAGGCAAGGTCGCCGCCGATCGCTCGCCAAACACCACATGGCACTCTCAGACACATCGAACCTAATCATCCTACTACTGCTCTCACACACAAGATACTATCCTAATAATCCGCTCATCTTCTCGAACCCCGCATGCGCCACTTCACAACATCCGCCATCAGAATGTCGCAAAGAGTAGGTCATTGTCCACATCCAATCTGTCACACGAAACACTCAAAACCAACACTCGCCACCCTCACAGATCCAATTCAAAGTCACCGGCAAGGTGCAAGGCGTCTGCTTCCGCTCTTTCACCGCCGAAAAGGCCGGGGGCTTGAAATTGACCGGACACGTCAAGAACGAGAGTGACGGGAGTGTATGCCTTCTCCAATACCACTGACATACCACACTTTGCAAACCCCTAACGGCACTGATAGGTCACCGGCGAAGCACAAGGCGACAAGGACTCACTGAGCCAGTTCGTGCAGCACTTGAACAAGGGCCCGCCCGCGGCCAGAGTCAGCAACGTCGAGCAGAGTGACATTGCGACCAAGGAGGGTGAGAAGGGCTTTAGCGAGTAGGTCTTACCGCTGGATTCTTCTTACGGGCTCTTCTAGGCCCATAATTTTTATTTTTTGGACGGAAGACACGAACATAAGGAACACGGTATGAAATAATTTCCTCAAGACTGCAGTTCCATAATGAGTACAACACAGCAGATGCGTTGATCACAGATGTTGTGAATGAACGTACGTCTCTACTGTGCCTTCGTCACCACAACATTCTCACGGAGCAAGACTGTTGTATGGCTTAATAAAAAGGTCAAAAAGAAAAATGATCTAATTTTCCCAATTCTCCATCAACTCGCAACAAATAATAAAGCCAACTCAGCATTGATCCTGACAAGGAAAGACTAGGCAGCTGGTTCGTCACAATCGTCCCTCGTCAACCACCTCCATGCTCTCCAGCAACCCGGAAAGCAAATCTAGTGCCCTTCCAGCAACTTCACATCGTGAGCTTCATTTTGAGTGGTTGGTTTGTTTGATCTGGGATTCGATTTGGAGTTTGGTTTGGAGGTCGGTGTGAAAGATCGGCTTGCAGAATGAATTGGCTCGGATGGGATGGGAAGCAATTAAGGTTGTGATCCGATATGAGATGGGGAGATGCATACGGACCGGTCGGTGGTGTTTCTTGTGCCTTCTCCTGGCACTGCCACAGCGGTCTGGAATTCCCTCGATAATTGCGGGTTCTCTGTTGTTGTTGAACGGCAGCAGTGTTTTCCTCAGGTGACCATGGTAGCACGTGTACTCAGTTTCTGCTATATCTCCGGCGAGGTCAATCAGATTCGATATCCGTGACGCGGCTGTCGAGAAGAATGCAATGCGAGCGAACGAAGCTAAGGGACTATTGCGAAGGGTGAAGATCAGGCAGTCAAGAGCGACTCACCCCGGAGACTTGGTGTTGGAACATTGAGACCTGATGCTGCTAGATGAGGCTGTCAAGGGCCCAGTCACAGGTATTCTAAGAAAATTTATGCTGGTTGACCTGCGGTAGCTTTGGTAGAAATTTAGCCGTAGCTTGGAAAATTGCAAATAAATCCATCCGCAAGAGTTCGACTGCAACTGATGTTCGAGTGACCGTACTGTTGCATCCAGCCACTACAACCATTCCCCAGAGCTCAAGACCAAAAGAAAAGCAAGCCACGTGGATGTAGCCCGGGACTTGTGGACGCTATCGTTATGCCAGATTTACCAGCTGAATCTCAAGCTCAAATCCATCTGGAGTGAAGCAGAAAATTTCGAAGCCTTTAACGCAGTCTTTCAATCGTGCGACTGCCCCTTCGTCAACACCTGAAACTTCCCCTAACCCCCCCAGAAAACTCCATTTCACCCGAGCAACAGGCTGATCCGGAAGCTCCACAACGAGGTTTCCGCCGGAAGCCTCAAGCGCTTGAAGACTGCTGACGCTCGCGCCATCGACCACAAAGATGGTATCGATCGTGCCGGCGACCCTGAAAAACAGATCTAGGAGGTCTCCTCTGAGGAGTTGCAGGCCGACCGACGTGACCGCCAGGCGCGGCAAGGCGGGATTCGAGGTTCCAAAGTGGCGATTGCGCATGTCTCGCTGATGGGGCCGTTTGGCAGGCTCCACGGCAAATTTCTTGAGTTTGGTGGACGGCACGAACATGGTGTCGTGCTGCGGGCGGAAATGTCGGGAGGCTTTACAAATGCCGCTGCTGCGGTGGCGCGAGACGGTCATCCCAAGCTCGTGTAGCCACTTGATCGTGACATCGCGAGCTTCCCTGTTGACGGAGTAGAGGGGTAGCGCAACACGGAGAGGCTTGAGTCGAGTGGTGTCGAATCTGATATAAAGATCTTCGCCGTTCGGATCTGGTTCCAATCCCATATCCTCGAAAACCCAGCAACCTTTCCGGTATGGGTAGAGTAGCTTGCCGCGAGGATTGCCGCGAAGCATGGGCAACGCATACCGCCAGATCATAAGACGCAGCTCGGGTATTAGCTGGGGAAAGAGGGTGAACTGGGCGGACACGTCTGAAGACGTGACGTGCAGCGAGCTAGAATCGGTGTCACGAATAGGAGGCAGAGCATGACGGATGCCGTTGGGATTGCCACCAAGTTTAGGCTGCCAGTTTTCGTCGATAGGAGGCAAAGTGCGATGCATGTGGAGGGTGGCAGTAGAGGAGCTGCTCGTCCGCGCTGGCTCTTCACCTTTCCACATCGGTATGGGCTGCAGGTCCATTTCGTGAAACTTCGAGGAGTCTAGGAGACCGCACGGCTCATATTCAGCGCGTTTTCAGCCAGAGCCGTTTCACTTATACGTATATCTGATGCTAGATCTCTGCCTCAATCATGGTGTACAGGCAGAAGCTCAAGAAGACCGATGTCGCCTCTTTAAGTTTACAGCTCGAATCACTGCTTTGGACGCGGGAGGAACCAATGACCTTGTACTTTTGTGAGTAAGGTGCGCAAGATCTGAGGCTGAGAAATGTCGATGTATGTGTTGCTTACAGCTGCATGTGCTGTAGTCCGCAGGCGTTGGAGTGGAGTCGGCTTCCTAAGGTACGGTACAAAGTTAGGTGAGGTCGACCGATGCGGGAAGCCTTGCGTGCTTGGCCCGCGATCGGCATAACAAGCAAGCCAATAATCGGTCTGACAATCGTGGTATAACCATACAGTATGGACAATGAAACCCGCGAAGGCGCAATTGCCTTCGAGGTCACTTAGCTTGCCATACCGAAGGAACGCCTTGACCCATACAAAAAGTGCTACCTGATCAGACCATCACTTCATCACAATCCCTTCATATCAGCATCGAACACACAGCAACTCATCTTCCACAACCCTCAGCACAAATACGGATCACTGCAACAACTCTCCCCAATCTCCGCCCCACCACAAACCTCCTCCATCACGCCAGCTCCATCCAACCCAGTGACAGCCATGGCCTTCGCACTCAGATTCGCGCACAGCCAAGCCCTCCAAGAGCCCTCATCGCTCACATTCTCCAAAGCGAGCAAGAAAACCTTCGTCGTCCACCGCTGCAAGGCGAATCCGGACTCGTTATCAGACATCCTCCGCCCGTCTCGGCCGCACGCAACGTTGTAGACGACGGACCCTTTCATTCCGGTATTCTCGACGCCGGGCTCGCCTTCGCGTGCCATGAAGCAAAGCTCGTCGGCTTCAGGAGTGGTGGTTGAGGAGGAGATAAGGACGTAGCTGAAGAGGGTGCTGACGTATTCGTCGTATCTGTCAAGCAGAGTGCTGTTGAGTGCGGACGTGTTTGTGGGCGCGGGAGGGATTAGGGTGAGGTTTGAAGCGGCGCAGAGGGCCGTTCTGACTCGGGAGGAGTCGATATTGAAGGCTTCGAGGTAGGCGGGCTGCAGGTAGGCGCAGAGGTGGGTGTAGGGGCTGATTGGGACAGTGATGTTGGAGCCCATGGTGACATTCGCTGCGGACGAGACTTGTCAGTCTGTTTAATCTAGAGTCTCTCCGCACTCCTCGACTTACGAAACTGGCTCGAGTCAAACGCGTAAAGCAGCTGACTCAAGAAAGTCCCGGTATTGAAGAACCTGATGTTCTCCAAGATACCCTCGTACTCCAGCCAACTGCCAGAATCCCAGCCGACCTGGTCACAGAATGCTCCTACATCACCTGGTCAGCCACATGACCATTGAACGTAAAGTATGCGAGGCAACCCACGCTGGACATAAGTTGTATCGACTTGTCCATTCCAAATTCCATGGCTGGCGATGGAGATGTTCTTGCACACCTCACTGGTGTTGTAGAGCCTGGAGCCGACAAGCTGATAGCCGAAGAGAGCGGATTGGTTCTGATTGACCAGAGACCATGCTGGTTCGGTGTAGCCACTGCCGTAGACGAGGGCGGTCAGGGCAGTGATGGTGCTGAGGATGAGAGTGAAGTACTGCATCTTGTTGGAGAGTATGAGAGTGAGCGTTCTTGAAGTACCTCGACCTCGAGAGCGTTTTCAAGGATCAGATGGTGTTGTTGAAGGAGAAGAAAGTAGTCCAAAATGTGAGTGTGTGTGCATGCACTGATAATATGTTTGCCTGCGTGGCCGATGCAATGTCGTTCAGGCTCGTTTGACAAGCACGGCGCCTGCTTCATCTCCCGCGGTCTTAGACGAGGCAGTCACGGCCAATGCGAATATGCGGCCGAATGTGCAGCCGAGGTTTGCAAAAATGTCGATCTGTTGAACAAGGCA
The DNA here is from genome assembly GCA_035771495.1 of Cladosporium oxysporum. Classification (NCBI taxonomy): domain Eukaryota; kingdom Fungi; phylum Ascomycota; class Dothideomycetes; order Cladosporiales; family Cladosporiaceae; genus Cladosporium; species Cladosporium oxysporum. The sequence continues at coordinate 1,217,082 of JAWNKS010000006.1, forward strand.
GTGCTGTGACATGATGTGAATAATGAAGGTCCCAGCGAATTGGAATATCATCTCTCGTGGCCGCGTCGTTCTGTAATAGCGGGCAGCCAAAGCAGGTACACGCCTTTGGTGGAACGCATGTTCTTGTTTGAGATGCGGTGCCACAGGCAGATCGCCTGGTTCCTGTCATTGATTCAGCAGGGATCCGATTTCTTGTAATAAGTTATGATCTTCCAGGACCAACCAGTTTTACCATCCGGGACAAACCCTGGAAAGGTCGTACTATCAGCCCCGGCATAATGTTATACTTGCGGCTTCCGACGTTACAATTGGTGGTACATGCTGTCATTCTGCAGCCTCACAAACTCAGCGGGTCCCACGCGATACAGCATAATATAACAGGGAGAAAATAACCAGGTACTTGCCAGTATGCTACAATATGTACAAGTCACACCGAAAAAAAATCTAGTCGAGCGCACCGTCTGTCCTCATGAGCTTGCCGTCCCACTCCTTGACCTCCTTCAAGCTTGTCAAGCCGTGGCTGGGCTCACAAGTCTGCCTGCCGCTGAAGGGACCGGGTGCAGGGATCTTCACGCCCTGTGCTGCGTAACCTCTGCCCTGCTCGGGAATCTGCTTGCCCTCGCCACCAGCTCCTGATGCCTCCTCCTGACCACTCATGCCGGGAAGGCCAGGTGCCATGCCGCCTGCGCCGGTCTTCTCGGCAGCGTCTCTGAGTGCGACTAGGAGAGACTTGGTGGTCTCGGGTGTGAGGTCCTCGTAGAAGTCGTCGTTAATCTGGACCATGGGTGCGTTGACGCAAGCGCCGAGGCACTCGACTTCGGTGAAGGTGAACATCTTGTCCTCGGTGGTGTGGCCGGGGGTGACGCCGATTTGCTCCTCAATGGCCTTCATGATGCCGTCGCTGCCTCTGAGCTGGCAGGGAGTCTGTGAATTGCATGTATGAGTGCCTGTTCTCGCAGTGTTTCTCCATCTTCTCGACATACCGTTGTGCAGCACTGAATGTGGAATTTGCCCACAGGGTTGCGGTTGTACATGGTGTAGAAAGTAGCGACCTCGTAGACTCTCATGGGCGGCATCTCGAGGAGCCGCGCAACCTCGTTCATGACACTGATGCTGGTGAAACCGTGCTGCCTCTGGCCGAGGTCGAGCAGAGGCATGACGGCTGCCTTCTTGTACTGGCTGGGGTAGCGGGCCAGGACTTCCTGGATGAGCTTCTCATTCTGGGCGTTGAACTTGAAGGGGATGTTGAGGTTGTTCTCGGGTGTGTCGCGGTGCTGCGAGAGCGCGGTTAGACAGCTGCGTCGAGGTGTGAGGGTGCGCAGGGCGAGGAAGAGGACATACCACGTTCAGACTGTCGCTCCGAGGCGCGGCAGAGATACGGAACTGGCGTTGCTGCTGACGCGAGGCGGTGCGCAGGACACGCGCGCTGCTGCGGAAGGCCCAGGGAGCGAGTTTGGAGGCCATTGTGGGTGTGGTTGTGTGTGAGAGGGTGACGCGGTGGTGTAGAGATTGGAGGGTGGTGGTCGTCTGGGAGTTCCAATGCGACTTGACTTGACTTCTCCAAGTCTGGGTCTATGATGGTCAGCTAAATTCGCCCGCTGATTGGCTCGCGTGAGCTTGGTGCTGACTTGACATCTTGAACTTCAGTTCAAGCCTGAGTCTCAACCTGAGTCTCAGTCTGAATTACTATGTACCAGTCTGGGCCATGATGAACTCCAGACCACAGAAACGGAAGGACTACTCTCGATCGGACATGGCGAGAAAGAAGAATTTGTCGATTTTGGTAAGATTTTGTCGCATGCACATCGAACAACCGACCTCACAATAGCCTATCAACACTCATCTTTCCTGGCAAGAGGTTACGTATGATTTCGATCTGTTGAGTGGTTGATAGATCATCAAACGGTTTGCGCAGAGACAATACGAACGACTCAGCGGTCACATTTTCGATATTATGAGCCAGGTACTTTACGCATTCCAACATGTTCAAGCCTAGTTTCCCACCTTTCCCCACTGGCATCCCTCAGATCATTCCGGAGATTGTCTGGCAGCTTCCAGCCTAGTTGTCACCCAAGCTGACAGGATATCGGCTCGCGTATTAGTGCGGACTCAACACTCTGACTCCAGTCTGAGTCTGAGCCTCAGTCTCAACCTGAGTCTCACTCTGAACCACCATGGACTTGAAGTCATCGGGAAAAAAATACCTAGAATCTTGTTGACCGGATATGGTGAGAAGATCATAGCATTCGTGGAGTCTGGTTTAGATTCTGTCACGGACCTTTCCAATACATGGAACCTTCGCCTTGCAATAATGCATCCGTCGCACAGTTTCTATGGCATGACGTTGCGCATGGTGTATCTCTGAGACAGCACGATAAGACTCGATTTCCTGGTTGGTTCTGCTACCAATATCGCTAATGCGCTGCGTTCGCAAGACTAAACTGCTCAAACTGACAATCGACATTGCGTTGACAGAAAAATCCAAACTCAACGCTGATGGCGTACAAGCCTTCCTTTCCCTCGCTCAATGGAAAAGACGTGACAACCCACTCTGGTCCGGATCTAGTCAGGATCCAGTCTGGCGCTTGAAAGGCATGTTAGTGAGCATAGGCTCATGCTTCATCACCATCTTCGAAGCCACTGTCGTTATCGTCGTCAGCGTACTCGGAACCGCTGTATTCTCCATCGCCGAATCCGCTGTCGGCGTCCGTCATGTCTTCATCTTCGTCCATGGCATCATCCTCGGTTGAATCTTCGTTCTCGGTTGCATCTTCGTCTTCGTCTGTGGTATCGTCTTCGGTCATGTCTTCGTCTTCTTCCACGGGCTCGTCTTCGTCCATGGCCTCGTCTTCGCTCTGAACATGGTGGATTGAGCCTTCAGTGCGAGGATTACAGCGGCAGATCTTTCTGTGCTCTTCCATTGTGATCTCGGAGCCATCTTCGAGGACGACCTTGTAAGATGCGCCTGCATCTTCCTCGGATTCTCCGCCATCGCTAGAGCCACCCGCAGTTTCGGCGTCGGAGTTCCAGGTAGAGTCACCGTCGCCCTCAAACTGATAGTCTCCATCGGAGCCGGCTTCATCCACGCTGGCATCTTCTTCCTCTTCCTCTGCGATGTCTTCGCCGTCATCGTCGTTGTCGGAGTTGTTTTCACAGTCTACGCCACTGTCCTCCTCTTCCTCGTGGACAAGGTTGCTGGCTTTCCTGTCACTCTTAGCGAAAGCTTCTTCGATCTTCTCCCACGCGAGGTTGATCTAGCAATGTGTCAGCCTGACCTCACTCCAATGATGCATTGATGTGAGCATACCTGTACCATCTTCTCGACATTACCGCCTTTGTCTGGGTGGGCGGCGAGGCTCAACTTCCTGAATGCCTTCTTTGCTTCCGCGTAAGTAGCAGTAGGCTCTATGCCTAGAACGGCGAAAGCGCCTGCGATGGTAGCTGCTTGATTCTTCGGCATGACTGTGAGCACTACATGCGCACGTTAGTGAGGGCTGCGACTCGCAAGCACCTGGGTAATGATCCACTTACAATACCGCGTTCATCGATGCGAAAATACCAGAGTTTAGGAAAAGAGCGAGTTCCGACCTTGAGGTTGGTGGCAGTAAGAGCAATGCGAAAGTGTGCGGGCGTGGTCAAGCTTAGAGCTCGAGGGAGAGAGAGTGAAGAGCAGGGAGCTAGATGAGCTATTGTCAATTGACATGTGATCACTCTGAGACCGCCCAAAAAGCACATGCGAAGATTCGAACATTCTCAAGCTCTCCCTCGGCAGCTTACAACTAGAACAGTTTCACACTTGTATGCATACCACCTACTGACAGAGGTATCTACTTCGGAAATACACATAGTACCAAGGTCCCTATCTCTATACCCATACCTGCGCCTGTCCCTTTTCCCTACCTCTAAAGCATAAAGATTAAAGTAATTGTATCTACTATAAACTTGCACGTCATTAATGCTATATAGATCGAATGATGCTGCAACTATCAATGATATGATCAATGGAACCGTCGGCAAAACGCTCGCCAGGGTCAACCTTCAGCGTGAGGCTCGTAGCGAGGCTCGTAGCGAGATCTGGGCCAAACATCAAAGACTCGAGGCGAGGCCGAAATTTGCTACTGTAGGTTCAAGGCGAGGTCCAAATCAGGCACTGTCATGTGTCACTGGACTTATTCTCGAGAGACTGGCTACTTCTCCTCGAGAGACTGGCGAGCAACTGCAGAATAATACCCACTGCAATGCGACCCGTGTTGCGGGCTGCAGTGTCAATGTCATCCGGGACACAACTCCTGGCACGGCCTTGCAAGGTCCCTAGCAAGGTCCCTAGCAAAGTTGAGATAGACCTTGGATGTACGTGTTAGAGACGAAACATTGATTCCTGAGCAACATGATACGACATCAATTTGAGAATTGAGCAAAACATCTATACAAAAGATCGTCATACAAATCATACGTACAAAGGCAGACTAACTCACTGCCTCTTCTCAGCCCTATCCTTTTCCTGCTGAGCCATCTCCTCCTCAGAGAACAGCATCTCCTGCGCGCTCCAGAGCTCCGAGTAAATGCCATCGCTGTCAACCAAAGTCTCATGGGTGCCTTGCTCAGCAACATGGCCGTCCTTGAGCACAATGATGAGATCGCTATCGTAGATCGTACGAAGTCTGTGAGCCACAAACACGCTAGTGCGGCCCTTCTCCTTGATAACAGAGTTGATGTTGTGGAGCAGCTGCTGCTCGGTGTGAGTGTCCAGAGCGCTGGTGGCTTCGTCGAAGAACAAGAGCGGCGGGTCTTTGAGGACCAAGCGGGCGATCGCGAGGCGCTGCTTCTCGCCGCCTGAGATCATCATGCCGCGCTCACCGACCATGGTCTTGTAGCTGTCTGGGAACGTCTCGATGATGTCGTGGATTTTGGCGCGTTTGGCGGCTGCTCGGACGGCGTCGTCGTTGGCGTCGATTTTACCGTAACGGATGTTGTGTTCGATGGTGTCGTTGAAGAGGGAAGTGTCTTGTGGGACCACGCCGATGCTCTTCCTCAGGCTTTCAATGGACACCTCGCGAATGTCCTGGCCGTCGATCGTAATGCGGCCTTCCTGGACATCGTAGAAGCGGAACAGAAGGCGCAGAATTGTCGATTTACCGCAGCCAGACGGTCCGACAATCGCGACCTTCTTTCCGGCGGGAATGGTAAGGTTCATGTTGCGCATGATCGGGCGCTCTGCGCGGTAGCCGAAAGTCACGTTCTCGAAACGGATCTCGCCACCCTTGTTGAGGAGGAGAGGCTTCGCGTCTTTGGGCTCCTTGATGGCGACGTTGACCTTCTGCAGGTTGAACAGGGTCTCCATGTCGAGCAAGCTCTGTCTGAGCTCACGGTACACTGATCCGAGGAAGTTCAGAGGGACGCTGAGCTGGAAGACGAGCTGGTTGACCAAGACCAGGTCACCAACACTGAGACCTCCAGAGGCAACACCCTGCGCAGCCATGTACATCATGCCCGTCAGAGCAGTCGAGAAGATCAAATTCTGACCGCTGTTGAGGTAAGCGAGGGATGTGGCAACCTTGATGCTAGCATCCTGGTACTTGTGAAGCGCGGCGTCGTAGCGACCAACCTCGAACTTCTCGTTGTTGAAGTACTTGACAGCCTCGTAGTTGATCAGACTGTCAACGGCCACTGTGGCACCCTTGTTATCAGCAGCGTTCGCCTGCTTTCTGAACTTTGTTCGCCAGGCGGTCGTAAGAATGGTGAAAGCCGAGTAGGCAAGCATAGTGCCGAGTGTGGCGCATGCAAACTTGAAGCCAAACTGGTAGGTCAGGATTCCGCAAACCAGACTGATCTCAAGTGCAGTCGGGATAATGTGGAAGACCATGCTCGTGAGCAGAAAGTTGATGCCCTTTGAACCTCTGTCAATAGCTCGGGTCAAGCCACCGGTCTGACGTGAGAGGTGGAAGTTGAGGTCCAGCTTGAGGAGATGCTCAAAGACATTAGCTGCGACCCTCCTAATGGCTTTCTGCGCAACACTGGCAAAAACGGCGTTGCGCAGCTCCTGGAACACTGTCGCGCCAATCCTCGTCAGGCCATACGCAAAGATGGCAGACCCAGCCACCGTCATCGCAGTACCGCCAACAGCAGTGGCAGCGTCAATGTTCATCGAATCGACAATCGTCTTGAAATAGAATGGAATCTGCACATTGAGGACCTACATGCAAGAAAACTATCAACATGGGCTTTACGAGAGAAGCGACAACCTACGGGGCAGCGAACCTTTGCGCCTACGAGCAAGCCTACGCTGAGACCAACGCGGAAACGTGTGCTGAAGTCGTTCTTGGGCCAGAGGTAATGCGCCATGTCCTTGATAATCGCCCAATCCGCTTTCCTCTGCTCTTTGTTCGACACCGTCTGCTCGGCTAGCAAGGGCCCGCCTTTTGCTGTAGCTGACGCAGGACCTGCCGGATTTGCAACATCCTTTGCGGCCTTCGCGTCCACTTTCGGCTTCTCGAGCTCGACCGCTGCTGGTGTTCGCGCCTGGGCGTCATCTTTCCTGTGTCGGGGTGTTGACGCGAAGACGCGACGAGAGGAGTCGAGGAGTAGCAGTGTTGGCGATTGCCGAGAGCGCAGCGTTGGACCGGTGTTGCGCGAGCATGAGACCAAGCCAGGCCGCAAGAGCAGCCGGCCGGTTAACATGGTGCTGTTCGTCCTGGTAGGCGCTCAGAGGTGCTTCTGTCGGCGCCAAAGCGAGACTTATCTCAAAGCACTCACTGATTGTGATAGAAGCAGCGAATGGCTAGCATAAAAGATATATAGAACAGGAACGAAGATTTGGAACCACAATGGTTGTCCACAAAGGTGCAAGTGGGCTGGTCGTCACAGCACCGGTGCATTGCGTGCGCGCGGCTTATCGCTATCAGATCATCAGCTGGCGCGGGAGGGTGAGATTCGCCGCGGAAGTGTGCATCAGCATATTCACGTGACCAGCACTTCACATGTATAGCATGCACCTCTCGCGAAGAACAGGTCCGCTCTTACGTTACTTTCATTTGTATCGCTATGCTATGATACCTTCTCAACGCCCCGCTGGGATTGACGCTATGCCAAAAATTGACTCCCACATGGTTTCCTTCTACAACCCCAAGGTACCAGTAATCGACGTAATCGTGTTTGTGATGGACTGTCCCACATCTTCACCTGTCTTGCTGCGCTGTCCGCTCAACTGAGATGATGTTAGTACTGCATATCAATGTTTAAATTGGGAACAGTGTTGACTTACTTCTGTGCCAACAGCGCGGTGCAACAGCACGAGCCAATCGACATAGCTGCTTGCCTCGCCGTTGCGGTCCTCGTAGAGCAACCTTGCAAATTCAAACTCGGCACCGTCGAGTCCCTGCCTGGCGAGCTGGATTGCGAGACCCTTGCTACCTCGTTTAGACTCCAGATGGAGCAGGATATTTCGTACCTGGGCGTTCAGCAGCGTATCAAGAACAGGCAAAGCAGCCAAATTCGGGTCAAGAGCTTGCAGGCTGTTTGCACCAGGGCCGAAAAGATCCTCGAGGAAATTGGGCGACACTTGTCCGTGTAGCCAGAGGAGTAGAATTTGTCCGTTGTCGACAAGATAAGCACCGCCTTCTTCGACTGAGGCGAAAGTGGCACGGACGGCAGGAGGCATTTTGAGGTGACCGGTCTCGTCCGCGAAACCTTCCGCAGGTTCCAGGTTGTGCAGTGACAACACCCGCGGGTAGAGATACAAGCTGAGCTCAGCTGGGCCCATACTCTTCACCATCCTGGCTTCGTGAATACGACGATCGCTTGGTTCACGGCCACCCTTGAGCGCCCTCGACTTAATGAGACCCAGGATGTACATGGAAAATTCTTTCAGGTTTTCAGGTAGAACAAGCTGGCCGCTCGGGTGGCTACCAGAAAAGTGCTTGCGGTATCCTGCAAGAATGTCGATTGTCTTCTCTTGGAGCGCGCTCCTGATGTCCTTGAGTTGGCGCTCGCCGACTTTGGCTACAGATTCTTTCGCCATGATACCAATCACGGCATCCTGGTCTACAAATCGCATGGAGTCACGGGCATTTTCAGTGACCTGAGCAACGACGTTTGAGCATCTTACCCGACGCTGACCAGTGGAAGTAGTGTATAGGAGTGCGGACTGGAAGTGGGCGTCTAGCTTGGTGTCGAGCTGTATCCGTTAGTATTTTCGTTGACTAGGATAGCAAATAAACATCACATGGGTGACCTACCTTCCCGTCGTAGCCGAAAGTAACAGCCATGCCGGTATCCTCTGACACGCTCGCCAGCTCAAGATCTGCGCCGAAGGTGTGCTGTGTGAAGTTGCCTGTGTAGTGTGCAACTTGGAGGCCGTTCGAGCAGCGTACCTTCATCAGAGCAGCATAGCCCTGATCGCGCTGTACAGTATGCTCAAGCTCCTTGCGTAAGCGTAGTAGATCCCTAGGGTAAGCCCAGTTGGGGAAGTAGAATGTGTCACCGCCGGTCTTCTCCGCAACGTGGCCAATGGTGGTGATATCGAGGTATCCTCCAGAAGGTGCTGCCAAGAAGAAATCGACGCCAACACCTGCCTTGACAAGATCTACCTGCAACTTGCGGTATGAGACGTTCTCGGGTTTGAGAAGTTCCTTGGCTTGCTCGCTGTCTTCGGCAGCCATTTGGCCCTTCTCGCGCATCACGAGCTTTGCAGGACCGTATGTGGGCAAGCTGGCTAGCGAGCAGATGATCTTGCCACCAGTCTGTTGAAGGGAAGCAAGAGCCGCTTGAAGGACAGGCAGCAAAGTCGGCTCGGCGTGTTTGATATTCAAGAACATGTGAGGAATATTTTTAAGCAGTGTCACAATGTTGGTCTTGCTCTCTACAGCATCGACGAACAGAACCTCGGGTGAAAGCGCTGCGAATGGGTCTTCCAGATCTGAGACTACGAGCTGCTGGGGCGCTGGAGCGTCCTTTGAGACATTGTAGAAGTTGATTGATCGATCGAATGTGACAAAGCCAACCTTTGAGCCCGGAGGAAGCTTGCTAGGTTGAGAGCTTGGTGTTTCATCGTTGTCGTCTTCTTTGACCTCGACATCGTCGCCGTAAAGTGAGGCCAAGATGCCATCGCAGATGCCTTGCAAGAACCCTCGGGTGCAGGCTTCGGCAGTAGTGTCAAGTACGAAGAGATACCTCATGGGAACAGGCTCGGTCGACCAGTACTCCTTAGGCACTAGGAACTCACATGTACCCAGGGTCAACTCAGGTCGTGATGCCCGGTCAACGCGAATGCCAGATGGATCAGTTGGCGCAAAGTATTCGGGTGCGACTTCATTGGGATGACCGCACAGGTTGCAGGTCATTTTGTTTCCACCGTTGGAGAAGACCATGAAAGGGTTGATGTATGCTCGGCACCGCCTGCACCTCGGTGGTCCGACATCTCCAAAGTCAAGGACAGGCACGCTTTGTTCACCGTCCGCAGGTTTGGCAAGAGGTTGCAGGATCAAGCCCAGCGGTAGCCCGGTGTTATTGAGCTGCTCGTTGCTGCCAGGTATGCAATTCAGAGTAAGCCGTGCGTACTTGGGTGACGCGCTCCCTTGATCAAGCGCTACGAAAGGAGTAGTCGCAGGAGGCGGTACATGCTGTTCCATCGTAGGATATACATGTGTCTTGTAGTGTTCGGCAGGCAGGTCGCGACTCAGAGGCACACTGGGGACCTGGTCCGGATTCACTCGGCTTTGCGCGCCTCCTGGCCCCATGGGTCCTTTCTGCTGACCTCCCTGTGCTGGATCCATGCTGATCGGAGTGCCGCCAGGTATGGGTGATGCACTGCTGATCGGCCCGAGAGTTTGCGACTGCCATGGCTGTGCGGTATGTTGCCATTGTTGGCCTGCCTGTCCATTCGTCGGTGCAAAAGCACCAGAGCCTAGCTGGGGTGAGCTCGCCTGCGGCTGTTCGATGTGGTGGTATGCATGTCTGTCCTTCTTTTTCCGTCCAGGTTGCTGCGGTGCAGTGCCCTCCAAGCCCAAGCCCATCTGGCCAAACTGCTGGTTCAGCGCTTGTTGTCCATTCTGCTCCTGCGCGTACGTCTGCTGCTGGGCGTAGCCTTGTTGCCCATACGCCTGCTGCCCGTACGGCTGCTGTCCGTATGGTTGTTGCATGTTGGTCGGTTCCGGGTTTGGTGGTGGGCCGGGAGTTGGTTGTTGCGGGAAATAGCCGTCTTGCTGCTGCGACTGCGCTGAAGAAGTCCGTTCGTATGGCGAGGGCGCTACTGGTGGACGCCACCCGGACTGCTTACGGTTTGTTTGGGGACGCTCATTTGTTGGTGTGGCGAAAGGCGAAGCGTTCTGCTGGACAATCTGCATCTTAAGGACATCTGGCTGGTGGAGCCAGGTACCTACTCGAGCTACTGTGCTGCAGTATTACAATTTGGCTTCGCTGATCGCTGCGACCCTAAACTATGGTCACTCCTTTTTTGCGAAGCCGGTTTCACTGTGAGACTTTGATTCACCTTGCAGTAAGTAATGATATAGGAGTGGCTTATCACCACGTTGGATACGATGCAATTGACACGGAGCAAGGTGCAACCCCCACCGAGCCAGCCAGGATCTCGCGTAAGGTTGGCGCCTATCTATGGCTTCGGGCCACTACTCTCTCTCCTCCCCTAAAGGAAGAACCAATTTATTGAACTCATGACATCGGACTGGAGGGGTCTCGGCTCTAGCTACCCTACACGATTGAGCTCACAGCCGATTGAAGCCATACAACACCTTAAGGTCAGCTTCGAAAATCCCGAAACCAGTACAGACGGCGGCATGGACTCCGAGCGTTGTAGCGCTCTCCACATCACCACTGTCAAGCATGCATGGCAGGCGCAAGGCTATGATCTGCCCTTGACGATTTGGTGGCAAAAGAGAAGACTATTCGTACGCGCTGGATGACTTCCGAGAACACCTCCCGGAGAGTCTTATTGAGATCTTGAAGCGCGCCATATGCCCGACTGATGAACTTCCACACAGCTCACGATCTCACTTCTTCTACCTAGCTGAATGCCTCTCCAGTCCGTATATGCTGTGCTCCGACTCGCTGTGGTATGGCGTGGGACGACTCGATGGCGGGTCAAGCACAGAGCGACCCGTGGGGTTCTACCCGTGAGATTGATCGAATTGCCCTGTATCTGACCGACACTGCAATCAGCGATGAGACCCTTGATGCTATCATATGAGTACTTATTGAGCTGCTCGAGGATTGGCTGAGATTAATTCAAGCAGCTACGATTACGATGCTCATTGGTACGTCTTCAATAGCAGCCCTTATATTGTATTCGAGGAAGACAACTCGTCGCCTGTATGGCAGCGCCTAGAAACAATTCTGCACAACCACTTTACTTTGATGGTGGTGACAGACTCAGGAAAGTCTCGAGTAAGCCCTTCGGCTGCTCGTAGAAGTCGAACATCACGATTCCGAACCTCTTGCCTTGCATCTCCTCCCTCTCCAAGAACACCTTAAGCCTATCGTTCACTCCTCCACCAGGAGTCAGCTCAGTCCCGTTGCCCAACGCCTGGATTCGTGGCGTACTAGGTGGCGTATCCCCAGTCTTGGTACTGCTGGCAAAACTCCAGAACAACTCGTCGGGCGCAGAATCGGAAGCTGCATATTCGAAGAAAGCAGTCGTAGCGTTGTACTTGGCGAGAATGTTCTCTTCGGCGGGGGCGGCCGTGGGTGTTTGTGGGGAGTAGTAGTCTTGGATGTGGGCGATGGAGTTTGGTAGTGAAGAGTAATTGAGGGTGATGTTGCGACCGTTGACGGTCCAGTCGTTAGGGCTGAAGTTGAGACCAGGGAGTTTGGCTGTTTGAGATGCGGGAAGTAGATTGAGGTCGAAGCGGCGGAGGAGAGTGATCTTGCCGCGGGCAGCGCCTAATGTGGAAATAGTGTTGGCCTGTGAGATGTAGTGTTTGGCCGCTGGGGAGGTCAGAGAGTCGTAGAGAAGAGTCTGGACACTAAAGTCGTTGGAGGACTTTGGGATACTGTTGCCCTCGAACTGGAAAGAGAGGAAGAGAGCCTCGCTTGGGTGGGAGTTGAGCCAGTCGTAGAAGGAGAAAAGTAGGTCGTCCAACGTAGCAGTTTGAGACTGGAGACCAATACCGTGCCAGAATACCAGAGTCGTGTTTGTCACATCGTGAGCATAGCGGAGATCGAAGGCACGGATTCCGTCGTTCAGCATGTTGAGGAGACTCTTGTCTTGACAGCGGAAGTTGTTCGGATCAACTTCTGTGATACCATTGAGAGCCGTGATAGGTTCAAGAGCCTCTTGAGTGGCTTTGGAGTAGTTCCAGGTTGCTGCATCGTGTGTTCCTGGAATGTTCATGTGGACGAGCAGAGTGTCATCGGGGTAGGCCTTCATCCAGGTGGATGTGGCGGTTTCTGTGGAACCATTGTTGATGCCGAAGATGGGGCTAGCATCATCAAGGACTTTCTGCAGAGCATACTGGGCCAGTTGCGATGTTGAGTTGCTCTTGGAAGCGTGAGAAATGGAAGCGGGTGTCGACCTTCCCTCGCCCAAGACGGCGAACAGGTATAGGAGGGTGGCTGATACTGCGAGCATACTGAATAATAGGATTGAGCGTCTGGTGCTGAGAGAAGCGGGAGGATGTGAGAGCATCTCAGGTCATTTCGAGATCAATATATATACAATTGGAGTGGAGATGAGAGGACGTCACCGGATGATTTGGGATGTTGAAGGTTCAATGTCGTCGACTTGGGCGTGGGAGTGGTTGCAACGCCGATTGGCTTAGGATGGCCTCTTACAACACCGTCTCCACTTGCTGCCATACACTGTTACGATGTTCCATCCATGCAGGTCACGTGAACTAGACAGACGACATCTTATCATCAAGCAATTTAAATGAATAATTTAGCTACAAGTGAAGGACACGTGATCTGGAAGTGACGGAATGGCAATGCTCCTCACTAGGGTTGTCTTAGGGTATTGCATCCAAGACTTTCTTGCGTGCCCCTAAAGTCAAAGTCAACGGCTTCCACCCTTCAGCCGAGGGCGAGACACCAACCACCACCACTCCCGCTATGCCAGCAGGAGGTGAGCATACTCGAACCTGCTCCGCGCCGCTGCGGTAGAGGACTACAGGACTACAGCACTCTCTGCACCCGAGCATGAGCCACTGCACTACGCGTCGCAACCCCCATCCACCTCCTCACGGCGCATCTGTACACTATAGCCATGGCGCCCGCCAACGATCCCACCCACGCTCTTTCACAGAACGAAATGTCCGAAACGTCTGCCTTTCCTACCTTCCTTGAAACCGATCCCTTTCCTTCTACCACCGCCGATGGCCGCCCGGCATCCTCGAGTACCACCACCACCAATGCACCCTCCATGCGCGAGTCCTCCGAACAGCAAAGAGCCGATGCGCAGACGCAAAAGGCCCAGCGTAGCAGCATACCTTCTATGACAGGCCCCGTCGGCGAAGTCGGACTTCCACCAAGTCGCCCGAGCAGCAGCGTTGTCTCCAAAGCACCGCAGAGAGCCAGTGTACGTTCATCGCTACAGCCACCTCCATCGCGCAGAGGTCTGGCAGCTGCACTTGCAAGCCCTACTAGTCCTACAAGTCCTACTGGAAGTAGGAGGGGAGATGCAGATCGCCCAATATCGGGAGTCAATAAAACACATGTTCCTACACTCACAGCTTCCGGCTTCGCAAACCCAATAAGCAGTACTACCCTGCAAGCTCAACGAGGACAACGAGTGAAGAGGGATAACCTGTCGCACCGCTACAGCAATGCCTCTGTCCACACTCTTCGTGATGGTGGAGTTTCGCCTTCCGCCGACAACGATGCGCCACCTCTTCCCGTGAGCAGAGGCACAGATGGTACTCCGGACTACTATCAGGCGACAAGCGTTGCTAGCGGCGCCAGTACAGCACCGCTCAACACTAAACAGAGCCAGCCTGCCAGCTTGCGGATCCAGCCGAACCTGTCGTTGCCCGTACCGGGCGCGCAAAACAGCACGCCACGTTCTCCTGCGAAGTCAGTGAGAGACTCGCTTCGACTCCGACCCTCAGAGCATCATCAGTCTCTACACTCGGAGCCTACATCTCCAGCCAATGCGGCCTCGAAACCGCCAATTGCAGAGATGCAGACACCAAGAGGTAAAAGCAAGAACTATCAGTACTATGCTGGTAACATGCACTTCTTCTTGGGTGGACGACTCATGAACGCCAGGCTCAAACCTCAGCCTGTAATTACCGGACTACTTGTCATTCTTCCCGCCGCTCTTTTCTTTGCCTTCTCTGCAACTTTCTTGTGGCATAACGTTAGCCCGGCTTTACCGATAATTTTCGCCTATCTTTTCTACCTCACCATGAGCTCATTCTTCCGAGCCGCCTTGTCTGATCCAGGCATCTTACCACGCAACCTACACCCGCATCCGCCGAACCCAGCAGAGGAACTCGATCCATACGTGGCCGGACCGCCAACTACCAACTGGGTCATGGTAAAGAATGCTCTACCAGCAGCCAGCGATCCTGAGGGCCTCCAGCATACAGGCGCCTTGGAGGTGCCCAGGAAGTTCTGCGATTCTTGTAAAATATGGCGCCCACTCAGAACCCACCATTGCAGGGACTGCGACGGTTGTGTGGAGACACACGACCACCACTGCGGCTGGCTCAACAACTGTGTGGGACGTCGCAACTATCTATACTTTTTCTCTTTCATCGTCGAAGCATGTTTGATGTGCATACTTCTGGTCATATTTTCTCTGCTTCATCTTGCGCGCCGCGCTGGACAGTTGAGAGGAGATGATGCATGGAATTTCCAACCCTCCGCTATTGGGACTGCAATCAACGTAATGGGTGGTCCAATTGACTCCACAGACGTCAGCGCAGATGCCAGAACAGATGCACGCGTTGCGCTAGCTATGATTGCCTATGGCGCTCTGGCGATACTTTTCCCGATCTGTCTAGTCGGTTACCATGTATTCCTCATGGCTCGCGGCGAAACAACTAGAGAGTACGTCAACAGCAATAAATTTGCGAAAAAGGACCGCTATCGTCCCTTTGCTCTCAATTCCTGGCTCAAGAACTGGTACCTCACGCTCGTCCGCCCGCGCAGACCAACTTACATGAAGTTCAAAGCACCATATGAGGAGGGAGACTTGAGATTGGGCTACACCAGGACTAAGGAAGAGAGAAGGGCCGAGCACAAGGGCAAATATAGCGTCAAGGAGGAGCGGAATGGCACAAACAATGTGGAGATGAAGCAGCTGCCCGCTCGATGATGGGGACAATAATATGCACATACTTGTACAGCTAGAAGTCCCAAGGGTTTTGTATTTAGCAACGATAATCCTAATGTCTGCCAATGGCTTGTTCTCTTCGATCTGATTGTGTCATCTAAAGAGTTATAATCTATAGTCGCGATGGCTGTCCGCCCGGTCTATGATCTATATTTACACATAGTCTTTTTGACAAACACGCAGTGCTATGCTCGTCTAGTTTGATACAAATGCTTTCATCATCCATCAAAACGGCAACTCCATATCTTCCACACTCTCCTCCTTCTTCGACCCCGCCGCAACCTGCTCACTCATCACCTCTCGAATGAACGCCACCAGCGCAGCAACATACTGCTTCTGACTACTCGGCAAGAAGTGCCCGCCAGGGTGATACACTACCCTCTGCACACCCCCATCCTTCCCCCTACCATTCTCGCACGCTTCCACCAACCGCAGCGATCTCTCCTCAGACACCACCGTGTCCAACGACCCCAGGAAATGCATCATCGGCGTCTGAATCTTCGGCTCGTAGAACGCTTGATACAGCGCGTTCGTGCTCGCGCCGAAACCGGAATACGAAACTGCGAATTTCAGCGGTGCTTGCACGCTCTCTTCGATGTACCCGGAGTCTTTGGTGAACGAGTCCGGGAAGCGAATCCCGCCTTTCAGCTGCGCGCTTTCGAACGCCGCGCGACGTCCGTCTTCGAGCAGGGCTGCCACCATGCCTGCTGCGGCGCCACCTTGAGAGAAACCGATAACACCGTCGAAAGGCCCTTCGCGGGTCATTGTTTCGGCAATCGTAGCGAGACCTTGCTCGATCCCCTCGTACGTAAACGGCTCGCCATCGCCCTTGCGGCGCCACCAGCCGTACGCCTCAGGCTGCTCGTCGGCACTGGCGTCCGCGCCATCGACGTTGACGCCGGGGATGTCGGCGTAGGAGAGCTTGATGGGCGCCGTCGGGTAGTGCAGGGAGATTCCGCCAGGGTGCGTGGCGAGGTGCCCTTGGGCCGGGGCGGCGGGGAAGGCTTTGGCGAGGGATTTCTCGAGAGCTTTGGTTTTGGCGTGGAAGAGAGGGCCGGACTGGGTGTAGCCGTGGAGCATCAGGATGCGGAGTTTGCGGTTTGGGTCGCTGGTGGTGGTTGCGGTGGCCATTTTTCTGAGTGCGTTGATGGTTGGAGTGAATTTTGGGGCGAGTCTGTGCCGGAGGAGAGTTGGGGTGGTGAGCATATAGCGAGTGTGAGGGTAGTCCTGGCGGGTTTGGACTTATCCAGTGTTTACTATAGAATTTTATATATATGCATGCTGTATAGAAGTACAGGGCGATAAGGATGACTATAGCATTGCAGTAGGGCGTCGTTCGCTGATATCTCGGGCGAGGCTTGCGAAAGTCATCGTCATCGTCCTCAGGTTTCAGTCTCTCCTCACATCCATTCGCAGACATTGGACATGAGATGGACACACAGGTATTGACCGTACCGCTCATAGCCATCAAGAATCAATCCCTCCACCCGGAGACTCACGTCCACGAAGATTGGAGATGCACCGCCATTACTCCACCCTGATCTCAAACTCCCGTGTCCCTCTCATCAAGCAACGCACTCTCCATCATCAATTCCATCGTTCAATCACTTCCACCGCACCTGTCAATGCCGCAAAGAAACGCCGTCCCATCGATGAGTCTTCCTGGGCCAATGCCCAACACAAGCCATCCCTAGGAAACGCCTCCTTTGGCCACCTCATCTCCGAGCTCTCATCTACGAAAGAAGGAATGGAGCATCTCCGCGTCGAAGGCCAAACGATGAGCGAGGAGCACCGAGCGGAAGCTAGAGGCGTTGTGAAGTGGTTGATTGCTGTTGGTGCGGTGGTGGTTGGGATTCCGGTTGGGTTGGGGGTGAAGCGGATGGTCTGGGGAGAGGGGGGAGAAGTAAGGCAGTAGAGGACTTGACGATGGGTGCAGCGACGATGATTGTGGCCTCGTTAATTGAGCAGAATTGATCATGTTTCTTTAGTCTGCTGGCTAAGACACTCGGATGAGAAAAGAGACGTCTGACCATGGCAGCCATTGAGCTCATGAAACAGGATCTCAAGCAGAGTTCACATGACAGACCTCCGTTTCCTGTCCACCTTACTATCATAGATAGTAATACCATCACGCCAGTTCTCCCTAGCCGCCTCCGGATCCTTTTCTTCTTCAATAGACCACGCGCTGTCAGCGGTCACCACATTGTCTTGCTCTACGTACTCATCTGGATTGTCCAAGGCTCCCGCAGCTGCTGTCTCGCCAGCCGTTTTCAGTGCCCACTTGACAATAGCTTTCGTAGCATCACCCTCGCAGAAGCTAGGCATCTTGTTAGGATCGCCCTTGTGCTCGAAAGCAAGTCCTATGCACGCCGACGTCTCGGTCACATCCTTGATGTCCATCGCCAGCGTCACCCACCCCACAACGCTCGCCACCTTGCCGGCGAAACTCGTACTTTTCGCCAGGATTTTTGGGCCCCATCTCTTACAGAACTTGAACAACCCGCTGCGAGCAACGGCTTTCCAAGCCCTTGACTCTGTGAATGTTTTGACGAACTTGCCGAAGCACCGGCCGATCTTGGCCCACGCGCTGTTGCCGGCTACTTTGCCCGTCATCCATCCCCAGAGCTTCTTGAACCATGACAAAACACTATCCCATATGAACGAGAAAGGTCTGAACAACTCGGCGTATAGCTGCATAGTAAATTCTGTCAGCGACGGATTCTCAATTTTGTTTGCTTTGCACGGGTGGTCTCACCTTGTTCACAGAGTCCCAAGCTCTTATAACACCAGACTTGATGTTCTTCGCTCTTCCTTTGAACGTCTTCCACATTTTCTTCACCTTCTTGCCGGTCTGCTCGGCAGCGTCATCGAATGCCCCGTCCGCAGCACCATCCAGCTCTTTCCCGATGCGCTCCACCTTTTGCCCAGTGGGAGCCTTTGCGGCGTTGTCAGCTTTATCGAACGCACCGTCCGTAGCACCACTCAGCTCTTT
The DNA here is from genome assembly GCA_035771495.1 of Cladosporium oxysporum. Classification (NCBI taxonomy): domain Eukaryota; kingdom Fungi; phylum Ascomycota; class Dothideomycetes; order Cladosporiales; family Cladosporiaceae; genus Cladosporium; species Cladosporium oxysporum. Next base: position 1,235,360 of record JAWNKS010000006.1, read on the forward strand.
CTCGAGCTGCCTTGCCTCCTCCTCAGTGAGATCAGTAGGGATGTCACTAAATGTACTGTCTGTTGCAAGATCCATCTGGTTTTTGCCTTTGGTGGGCCTTAAGCCATCCTGACCGGCCGGCCTCGGACCATCGGGAACGTCTTGCGCGTGATATCCTTGGCCATGGTCCGGAGCACTCTCTACGATGTGGTTCTCTCTCCCATCTACTGCTTGCTCGTAGTACTTCATGGCTTGGTCGTTGCAAGCCGCAGCGTCAATGCCTCGTTTGAGACAATTTCCCAACTCGACTTCCCAATGCTTTACTTTACCCTCCTGTTTAGGGAACTGCGGACGATGCTTAGGGTCGGGGCGCGTTTTGGGAAGATTCCCCTTTGGGTCTCCCGGCTTTGGAAGCACGTCGTCATTGACTTTTGGAGGGCTCAAGGGCTCATTCGGTTTGGGCGGTGGGCCTGGTTCTTGAACAGGGCTGTGGCTATTTGGAGACACTGGATGCTCTGGAGGTGGTCGTCTGGAAGGGCTCTCCCAGGGATTGTGGAACTCGGGTGGCTTCTGGTTCGGATCAGGTCCAGGCTTCGGCCTCCATTTCAGAGGCTCTATTGGCTTATAAGGATCGTAAGGCTTCGGTGCAGGCGGATTCGGCACAGGATCAGGGCCTCCGTTTCCGAAAGGGTTTTTTGGTTTCATCGGAGGCTCAGGTTCTGGGACCTTTGGAGGGGTTTTCAGAGGGCCGTCTTTGGGAGTAGGGCCATTTTTGGGAACAGGGCCGTTTTTGGGAGCGGGGCCTTCTTTAGGAGCAGGCCCATCTTTAGGAACAGGGCCATCTTTGGGAAGAGAGTCCTTGGGTGGCGCGTTTTTCTCAGGCAGGTCTTGTTTCGGTGGCTCGTGTTTCGGCGGCTCGTGTTTTGCTGGCTCTGGTTTCGGCGGCTCTTGCTTGGGCGGCTCTTGCTTGGGCGGCTCTTGCTTGGGCGGTTCTTGCTTGGGCGGCTCTTGTTTCGGTGAGTCTTGTTTGGGCTGATCTGGTTTAGTCTTATCTTCAGGTGCATCTTTGTTAGTCTTGTCAGCGTTATTCAAATCCTTGACCTTTTGATCGACCCTCTGATCCGCCTTGTCAAAGCCCTCTTGTAATTTCGGCCAATTTTCGCTCTCCTGACCGATCCTCCCGTTGGTCTTGTCAATAGCCTCCATCATCTCGTTTCCAAGCTTCTTAACATACTTCTCACTCTCGAAAGCTTCCTCTGCAACTTCTCTAGCTTTCCTCGATTCTTCAATAGCTTTCTTTGCCTGTTTGGCTTGCTTCTGAGCTATTTCATCGTAGCGGGTTGCTTCGGACGCCTTGGCGTCTGAAGCCCTCCTCGCCTCCTCAGCCTTCTCAAGAGCCTTCTTTGCCTCTTCAGGGTTCCTCGTTTTAATAGCTTCCTCTTCCCAATATCGCCTCCTTTCTCTAAAGTCGTCGACTTCCTTCCTGATAAGATCGTCTTTCTCCTTGGCTCGTGTTGCTTCCTCTACTGCCTTTCTCTCCTGCTCGGCGAGCTTTTCGGCTTTCTCCTCGGCTTCCCGCAGTTTTCTCGCAGCTTCCTCTGTGCTTTTCCTCTGTTGCTCGAGTAGCTGTTCCTCTTTCTCCTTTATCTGGATCGGATCTTTCGAGTCTCTGAGTTCTTGCAGTTGATCCCAAGGTTTGGGCCCTTTGGGAGGCGGAGGGCTTTGAGGCTCGACTGGTCCAGCCGGCGGTGTATCGGGAGTGTCGATGGGTATGGGAGGTTGGCCTTGATTGTAATCATGTGGGTTGAGAGGCCTAAGATCTGGTTGAGGAAAGGGTCCCGCTGGCGGGAGATTGGGACGATCGAGAGGCACGCTAGGCTTGCCTGGTTTTGAAGGCTGATGATCTTGCGGAAGTTGCGGAGGCTTGTGATATTCGGGCAACTCAGGCGGTAAACGATCAGGAGTATCAATGGGTCTGTTGAATGGCTGATCTTGCGGAAGTTGCGGAGGCTTCTGAGGCTTGTGATATTCGGGATACGCCTCAGGCGGTAAACGATCAGGAGGATCAATGCGTGTGCCAGGATGGTCTGGATGGACGGGGTTGGGAGGAGAAGCGGGCCCGTTCCCGGGGTTGACAATATCAGGAGTTTTCGGCGGAGAGTTTCCGAGTGGTTGACCCGGCTCGACTGGAGATTTTGGCTTGCCCGGCACAGGATCGACGGGTTTGGGAGGCGGCTCAACAGGCTTGGGTGGTTCAGCAGGTTTAGGAGGATCAGCAGGCTTGGGAACTTGTTCCGGCTCGACAGGTTTGCCAGGCTTGGATTGATCACCGGGCTTTGATTGATCGACAGGCTTCGATTGATCACCAGGTTTCGATTGATCACCGGGCTTCGATTGATCACCGGGCTTCGGTTGATCACCGTGCTTCGGACCTTGATCTGGCTCGCCATTCTCTGGAATCTTGCCCGGCTCATCAGGGTAATGAGGCGGAAGCGCTTGAGGAGGGTCCCTCCATTGGACCTCCAGCGGTGGTCCCTTTGGCAGTTTGAACGGCTGGGGAGGCTCCACAGGCGGCTTTGGGATATCACCCGGGTCAAGAGGCTTTCCGTGACCAGTGATGATCTCCCCCAAAGATTCTGGTTTCAAGACGTTGGGCGGTTCGACGTTGGTCGGATTGAAAGGACTGGCGATGTTGACCCCTGTCGGCTTGCCATGTTTGAGACTGTAGACCTTGTGGCCGATGTGATAGAGACCTGCGCCAGCAACGACACCGGGAATGAGACCGAGAAGACCGAGATATTTGTGATTCTTCTTCTTCGCGTCGTCGATCTCGACGTAGCCATCGTCGCCACGTCGTTCTAGGTTATCTGCCGTGTAAGCGTAAGTCGCAATAGTGGCATTCAGATTTTGGTCATCTCGCTTTCCAGTCGACCAGTATGATGAAGGATCAGCCTTGTCGTACTGATGCCAGGCCGAATCCTTGATTGCAAGCTCGAATGCAGACTGGTCGGTGAAGAAATAGGCGCTGATAAGTACCAAATTGTCGATCTCTGTTTCGTCCGAAGATCGTGGGACGATATGGGCAATGGCATGGATTAGAGGCAGGTAGGAGAGGTAAAGCGCCCCCGTGGCCACTCTACCAAACAGCATGGCTGTGGCGTGGTTCGCTGGACAGCTATGCTAATGCTGCCACAGAGTTGGGAGCTCTAGGATGTGTGCTAGTGTTCAAGTGAGCATATGGCGAGCTTTGTCGAGAACAGCGTAACTTCACAAGCGAATGTCACAAGCGAATGTCAAGGCAGCGATGTCGCCAAAGGAACTGAGACCGAGGCAGGCCTCGCCTCGCAGTACTTCGCCTGCCATATATCTGGCTGCTCGAGCTTCCCCTCGGAGAGAGAATATCATAGCTCCTAGGGTGCCTGTAATGTTAGGAGGGGTAAGCATTATGAGCACGATCACCCGGAGGGTCCTTGCATACACTCCAGGTTCGCGATTGTGCTGATTGTTATGTCGATAAAACTTGCGCAGCAATGAAACGGATCCCGGGCCTCATAAAGAATACCAGTTCGTCATACCTAGATTGTGACAGGCGAAGGCAGTGGCACTGTGCGCCATTGACTCCCCGATACACTCGCCATGTTCACAGTAAGTCCACCATTGGAACCAGTGTCATATCTCACGCGAGTGGAAAGCCATGATAGCTGACCAGGCGGGTTAGACAGAACTTGAGACATCAATTGAGGACCATTCCAGGTATTGGCAATAGAAACATCCAGGTCTTTCCCTTGCTGCAAATCATGGCATACTATGCCGGAATGCGAGAGCACTTCATTGAGCGACAGAGAGTGTGTTGTGGATCGCCAAGTCTAAAGTCGTTCCGTCTGGTTCCTCAGAGCTTGTAAGCAACTTACCATTCGCTACGCTTCAGTACAGAGGTGCCAAGTATAGAATCGACACCCCAGAGCACCGGTGCTTTCCCAAAGAGTATCACAGCTTCTCTCATGTGGTCAGCCAGGTGTCGATAGTGTTGAGATTGGAGGAGACTTGGAGGAGGTGAGGTCGAACGCAGATCAGAAAGGGAAGGCGCGACGCGGCGCTTGTGCGGACTTCAGCTCGGCCGCTGAAGAACTGGCAGACTTGGAACAGCGTTGTGAACCTTGAACTGAAACACACCACCGTCTTCATCGTCCGATTACACACGAATGCAGCAGGTCCATGAGATCCTTCGTCTTGTATGGCGCCATATTTGGATGACAGTGCTAGCATGCTATTCTTATCACAGCCGAATCCTCGTGCCTAGCACCTCGTAATGGCCACACGAGCATCGCCCCAGCGGTATCCAATGGTGTAAATGCCATATGGATGCGCACGTATGCCAGATTACGATTCTTGTCGGATCTGTCGCATGTAACGGCAAGTCGAGACCAGGTACGATAGCTGTATGCCATGTCACATGCTAAAGAAACAGGTACACGGAAGGGCTGGTCCGGCGAAGACGACATTATTGCACGGTTTGGTTCGAAACACGAATACTTTCTTGCATCGTATCCATCGTATCCGAAGCTCGTAGCGAGTTATGGCATTCTGGGCAGAAGCGAGCAGTACACGAGTAGGAAGATGTCGTACGCGCGGCCAGCGCTTGCATTGTTTTGGCAGTTTGTACTGCAGCCAACCGGCGGGATCCGCGGCATCCAAACTCTTACCACCTGCATGCGAGTACTTTTTCTCAGCGTCTTATTGTGGACAACCTTACCATCAGGTATAGACACGGTAAGGCTTTCAAGAAATCTGTCCAGAACGATAGTGTATATACGACTGGTAGAGTATTGCGGCTTGAAGACGCGCCTTCATGCGGAACAATCAATTGATTTGTCTCATCGGTACAGTAGACTTCAAGGTACCTTTTAACAAGCTCAGCTCCGCCACCTGTCGCGTTCGCGTCCTCGTACCGAGCAAAACTCACCCTTCAGCCAATCAAGATGCAGCATGTGAGGAAAGCGGGGCAATACCATTCGGCATCCTTGCTTGCCTTGCTGAATATGGTGTGACAAATCTGCAAATGGTATGGAGGATGGGTGGACGAGTTTCGAGGTGTGGGTGGACGTGGATGCTTGTTTCCCAGACCCTGCTGCATACGCATGCCGCCTGCCTCCGTTAAGGCCCTCGGTGCCTGCTATCCCTCTGTTCGCTCGCTCGCTCGGCTCGTTCACTGACTCCAGGTGAATGCGACCGCGCAATGATATGCGCCTCACTTCTGCCATCAGAATCCTGACTTGACCTCACCTCTTCACAGCCTTGCAGCAAGCATTAGCGCCAACACCAGCGCGCCTCTGGTCCCTTCGCCACTCCCGCAACCAGGATACCACCTCGAAACCCACCTCTCCACCACAGTATCCACTCAAACAGCCAAAGAGTAAGCTGTCGCCTCCTCACATCCCCTCTCATCACCCACAATGCTAACCAGTCCACTCCACAGTGGCCGGTCAACCCGCCAACCAACCCCCAGCCCTCAACGGCGTACTGGTGACCTTCCTCGTTATCGTCGGCGCGGGTTTCGCAGTCTTGATCTGCTTCGCCGTCTCGCACCGCTTCATGACCGCCCGCCAGCGCTCTTCTGCCGGCGACTCGGGCGTCGACGGCCAAGTCAGTGACCTTTCGCAAGCGGCGTATATGTCGCAGGTGCGCGATCGCAATCGCCAGGATCTGCTGCACAAGTATGGCTGGAAGTACGAGCTACGACCTGTTGCGCAAGATATCGAGTCGAGAGCGGGCAGTCAAAGCCATTACTGAGACGGGCTCTGGTCAAATTGCCACTGCTTGGGACTTCTTCATGCTCGCACATCAGCACAACTAGCGATCGTCGGCATCGAAGTCGACTTCACGTACACGATTGAACACGACATAACGAATCGGAAGATTGAACGAACAACCCTCATCCATCTGGAGCATCATCGCGACCACGCTCTCCTGCCTAATATGGCTTGAACCTTGCACGACTCCCGTCCAGGAAAGCCGCCTCACCAACAACTCCCACACTTTCACAACAACGAATCATGGCTGTGCGAGACTTGCTTTGCGCGCACTTTAATCATCAAGACTCCACATTGCCACCACTGGCAAACGGTCATTTTACCATCACAACTCGCTCCTCCGGGAATCTTTCCACACCGGGAGAGCACCAACATTCGGATCCTTAGCCACAAGTCTTGCACCACATGCGACGGCACCATGTTGAGCCAAAGTGCTTGACTGCTCCACCATGTTTAGACGCTCAACACTGGAAGAATAAGCTGGAGCTTCACGTGAGACTCTTGCAGAGTGGTTGTACAGAATTTTCACCTTGAGCATGCAATGTGTAACGGATGAACGCTGGCCCGTCACCATGTCCATCACTCCGTCATCATGAAGCTGAGAACGATGTGAGATGGTAAGGGCAGGGAAAGTCCTTGAGGGAAAAGATAGAGACAGTAATTCATTGCGGTTCACCAGAACGCAACCACCACTTTGGGGATCGAACCCCAGTATCGTAAGTGAGGTTCTGAAAGTTCGTATGCACTTTTGATGGTTTCGGCGCCCACAACTTCTTCGACCTCATGAATACACAATTCGCGTAACATAACCAGATCCATATGCTCGGCTAGTCTTGGGCGTGCGAGCGGGTTGAGTGGCGAGAGATGGAAAAGGCGGGCGATCGAGGGTGGTGCTCTACGAACCTGTAACAAATCTAAATACTGCGACAGTCTCCGGGCTAGTTCGTGATGGAATATCCTGCTGTGAAAGTTGCTGTTGTAGAATGTGCAGCGTAGTCCGCAGGGTGGCACTTTGCCTTCTTCTGAGTACTTCACTTTGCTGCAATGCTTCATGATCAAGGCACTGACGGGCAAAGCAGGAATAAGGTAACCGGAACTTTTTCAACACCGACACGGCAAAATCAAAACCACAGTGAATTTTTCGCTAAGTCGTTCTATCCACTCCAACAATAAGAAGGGTTGAGAAACCCTCCTTCCAATGCATACCATACCACATTCATCATCAAGCTCCAAGGTTCGACTACTCTTCTTCATCAAGTTCCAAATTCACCACTCCAGCACGTCAAGACATGATATCGCGTGAGCAATTTCCATCCCTAGCACAGCCCCATTCTAAGAGATGACCTTCTCCCTCAGCATGCCCACAAACTGAGCACCACTGACGCCCTGGTCCGCGCGGTCTTCAACGAGCAGCGTCTGTGCCCAGAGTCTGAGACTAGGCTCGCCGTCCTCGCGGATGAGGTAGAGAGGAGGAACGGTGATGCTGCCGCAGCCCTTGCCTCTGTGGTCACGGCTCTTCTCGACGACAGCGCGCACGCGCTCGTTCATCTCAGAGTCGATAACAGGGATCGAAGTCTTGCCTTGCTTGAGCTGGTTCTTGTCCTCAGTGCCGAAGACGTCGGCAATGAGAGCGGGAACAGCGTCGCGGCCGAGCCACAGGAACTGAGTTTGGCCGTCGTCGAGCAGGTAGAGACCGTAAGGGACGAGGTTGGCGGAAGAGAGGTTGAGGGGTGGCGGCATGACGATTGCGCCGGTTTCGGGGTGGGGAAGACCAGCATCGTCAGGCATGTCGTGCAAAGAGTAGAGGCGGGGGTAGATGTATTGCATAAGCAGAGGAAGAGGGAGGGTGGAGAGGAGGCAGAGCGCGGCGGAACGGAGGTCGGTAGGGATCTGTGCGGACTTGCGGAGGCCAAGCTAGGGAATATGTTAGTGATGGGTGTATAAAAATGGTTGCAAAAGTGCTTACGTTTTTCATGAGACCAAGGAAGAGCATAGGAAGACCACGCAAGTTGGCAGGGAACTGAAGTCCACCGCCACCCATGTTGCCGCCACCGAGCTCCTTCTTGTAGGTCTGCAGCAGCTCAATAATCTTAGCCTGTACGGCATCCCTGGCAGCATCAAGACCTGAGCTCAATGCGCGCTCAACAGCCTTGTGTGCAAAGTAGTGTGTGATGGCCTGCTGGTCCGCGCTGGCGTAGACCTCGGCCAAGTTCTGGGTGGTTGGGATGCTGAGAGTCAGAACACGGATCCTGCGCTCGCCATTGCAAGTTGTGTGGAGCACACCGACTTGCAAGCAGGCGAAAGCCTTGGTGACGCTCTCATCGATAGCAATCTCAACAACGTATGCCTGGTCGCGTGGCATAGCAGGGAAGGCGCACAGATCGCTAGAACGGTTGAAGAAGTTGCCGTAGAAAGCGCTGGGTCGGAGACCAGTTGTTGTGCGCACACGAAGGACAGCCTCGAGGCCAATTTCGGAAGAAAGGTAGTCGCTGAACTCTGTGGCAAACTTGATGGCATCCTCGGTCCTGGCGGCGTTCCAGGCAGGGTAGAAGTAAGTTTGGCCACCAGTGTATCTGGGAAGGTTGCTCAAGCTGGCCACATCCTGGTACTGTGCGCTGAACAAGAACATGTCAATCGAAACTTGCGTCTTACTGCACTCCACCGCGAAGCTCTTGTAGAAGCTGTTCTGTGTCTGCAGTAGCGCGTTCTCCTTGGAAGTCCCGAGCAATTTCTTGTCCTCGCGCATCTCGAGCTTGCCGTGGCCAATGTTGGGTAGGCTAGCGGACAGGCAGACGACCTTGCCTCCAACGTGGCTGATGAGCTTGTGACCGGCCCTGAGCGCGGATCCCATTGCTGAGCCATTATCCTGAGTGTTGGCAAACATGCCCTGGAGCTTGGTAAGGAAGGTCTCGATGTTGGCGCGGCATTCGGTAAGGTTGACTAGGAGGTCCTCGGGAGTCGGGAGGAAAGGCTCCTCCAGATCGCTTACAACCAGCATCTTGGGGTCGTTGTTTTCGCTGCCATCACGAGGAATGCTGAAATAGTGCAGCGAGCTGTCCACTGCCATGAATCCAAGCCTAGTCCTGCGGTCGGTGTTTGGTATCCTGTCCAAGCTCTCTAGAATGCACCTTGCAGCAGTCGCCAGAAGTCCGCTCGTCACACCCGCGTAGCTTACATCGAACAAGAAGAGGTAGATCAAAGGCTGAGGAGCGCGCACCATGTACTCTTGAGGCGCAACGAATTCGCTGACTGAGTAGTTCAGCTCAGGACGCTGCCACCTATCCACAGACGCCTGCTTCGCGCTGTCCCAGTCGAAGCTTTGCGGCACATCGTTCGTCAAGTTGCACATGTTGCAACGCCACCTATGCGAGTGATCCAAGAAACTTGCGAACGGGTTGATGTATGTCCGGCATCTTCTGCAACGAGCGATAACCTGGTCGTATTGTACAGGCACATCGTCCTCGGCATCGTGGAGAGTGGCGTAAGGCTGGATGATGAGCGCAAAAGGAAGCTTGCTCTTCTTGAGGAGGGAGGATGTGGTGGGCATGGCGTTAAGTGTTGATCGGACATACTTGGGCGGGCAGTTCGCGTGGGGTGAAGGTGTGACCGAGCTCTATCTCAATCATTAGCTCAATCCCACCGGCAGATCTCAGTGATATACGTACGTTTGGTGGCAGGATAATCGCAGGCGGCGGCTGGTCCAAGTCGCTAACATGGAATGGCTGGCCCTGCATGCTGATATCGGTGGGAATCAAAGGGTTCAGCCTCTGAGCAGCCTGCGGGACTGTCTGAGGCTGCTGTGAGGGCTGTCCACCCATTCCCATCTGTGAGAACTGCTGGGTTACGCCCTGGACACCAGGCTGGGCAACACCAGGCGCGGGCTGCTGAGGGTATCCAGTCTGAGGAGCTTCATAGGCGGATTGGCCGTAAGCAGGCTGGCCGTATGCGGAGGCCTGCTGTTGCGCCGCTGGGTCTGCGTAGCCCGGCTGTCCATATGCTGGCTGTTGTGGCATACCATAGGCAGGCTGCTGTGCTGGTTGGGCAGGGTATCCGAATGCGCCTGCGCCTGGAGCGGGTTGACCGCCTAGAGGAGCTGCCGCCGCCGCTCCAGCATTTGCGCCAGTTCCAAAATCAAAAGCCTGGCCGGCGTAGCCTCTCTTCTTCTTCTTTGCTGCTCCCTCGACGGGCGCGGGAGTGGATGCCTGTTGCTGTGTGCCATCCTGGTCCTGCTGGCCATATTGCTGGTCCTGGTAAGGGCTGGCCATGATTGCGGTGTGAGAGGGTTGTTGGCCGACGGAGGTGCTCGACAATACACGCGATGTGTATCAAAGGTCGAGTGGTCGGTTGATATGTGGAGTGGTGCGAAAGGGGTTGTTGGGTGGGGAATAGTGAAAGGTTGCAGTAATGTGTTGGTTGTAGGAGGCTCGTGAATCGAGGGTCAATGCGCGAGAGTCGCTGAACGTGTCCGCTTGAAGTGGGACACTACTCTGTCTTGGAAGAGGTATGCAAGCTGTTCTTGCCTGTAACAATGCTAAGTATATATTACAATATGCTGTGCATACAGCTATCACATACGTACCACTATCAAGGACACGTACTCATCAGTCTCTAGGCAACCTCTATCGACATCTAGCTAACAGCTTACATCTACACATTGTTCTCGCGATCACCCGCCAAGTGGCATCCCCGGTGAATGTGGGGTTCTATAAAACAGCCCGAGTAATAAACAGAAGAATCAGGGGTTATGGGATTGCATAAAGTCAGTCAGTACAGCACATTTTTGAAATTGGACCATAATTCGGAGCTACGTAATTGGGTATCGTGATAAATGTACAACGCCGCCCATAATCCCACCCCTCGACCTCCAGAGGTGGCGAATAAACACAAGGAAGACTGCTTTTCTCAGTCCAACAAGATACCATGAATCGTAAAGGGTTGAGCACCGCTTGTCCAGTGAACAGACGAATTTTCCATCCATCAATAGACTCCATCATCGCTGTGCTCCATCACATCGGCCAAGAAAGGGTGCTGCAGCGCTTCATCTGCAGTGATGCGCTTCGACGGATCGAGCTCAAGGCAGCACTTCATGAACTCCACAGCCTCGAGCTCTTCCTTCGACAAGCCTGCGCCATCTTTCTTGTTTCTGCTTGTGCACCACAGCAAGACCTTCTCCCATGTGTGACCCGAGTCGCCAATAGTGGGAATGTTTGTCTGAAGGACTTGCCCGTGGAGGAGAGCAGTCTCCTTCATGCGCTTCTTGCCGAAGATAGTGCACAACTCGATGAAGGCGTCGATGTCGTCAGCGGAATGGAAGAACGGGAAGCGCTTGCTAAGGAACGTCAAGAGGATGACTCCACAGCTCCAGTTGTCGATCAGACATGTCTGCCTAGTACACTTGAGAAGGACTTCTGGGGCACGGAAGCCACGTGTGCCGGCTCTGTTGGCGCGGCGAGAGGAACGTTGGTCGTTTGCAGGGTAAGCAGGGCGAGGCTGTTGTCCACTTGCTTGTGCTGCGCTGTATGTCGAGGCATATACAGATGTTTGGATACGTCTGTTCCTGTCTGAGCCTTCAAATTCGCAGACGCAGTGACTTGCGTCAGTGCCTTCACGCTCAGCCAGACCGAAATCGACAAGCACGCCACGCTGCTGTGCTGGCGAATACAGGAAGTTCGTGGGCTTGATGTCGCGGTGAATGATGCCAGTCTCATGAACAGATCTGAGCGCAGTGAACAGACTGTGGAAGTAGATACGCATATCCGACACCGTCATGTCACGGTAGTAATCTCTGAAGTCCTTGTGCTGGAAGAACGGCAACACAGCAATCACTTGATCTTGGTGGCGGAACGAAGTGATTAGAGGGCACACGTTTGGTGAGTTCCGTAGATCATGCAGCAAGTCGAGTTCGTTCAAGATTCGGAGTGGTGAGGATGTCACGTAGATTTTCTTGATAGCCACATAGCGAGGCTTGTGCTTGCCATTGGCTCTCCCGTTGGCCTTGTCCTCCATGGCATCAATGTCCCAGTCGTTTTTGTAGTGCTCGTAGAGGAGATCCTCGGCCTTGTAGACCGTGGAAAAGGTACCCTCGCCGATACGGTTGATCAAGCGGTACCGCTGTGTGATGTTCTTGAAGCTGGCTTCGAAACGCTCCATATCTTCGAGCACCAGGTCGTCCACTTCTTCCTCTTCCTCTTCTTCCTCCTCGCCGTCCGAGATTGTGCAGCCGCTCTCCTCGAGTGGCCCTCTGCTTTCGTCCATTTCTTGTGGTGCCTCGTCCTCAGTGCTGTCACCGTGCCCAGGGCGGTGATCCTGGACCGGGACTGCATCCCGTGACTTCCTGAGGGTGGTGGCCATGTTGGACCTCTTGGAGTTGCCCGGCACACAGTATTGTGAGCGAGCAGGTTGTGTGAGTGACAAAACCAGAGGCGGTGGCAGGCTGCAATTGTCGTCGTGATTTGTTCCGGCGGCAGTGACAAGAAAGCGCGCCTGCCCCGCGTCACAACAACAAACGTCGTGCAGCGTAAACAAAACCCGATTTGATTATTACGGTAGAGACGACACACCGGTGTAAACACGACCGCGCAACACCGCGCAAAAACACACGCCAACATGGGCGACTCTGGCGATTTTGACGTCAATGCTGCGCTCAAGGCTTACCTCGACGACCCGCAATCTATACCCACACCCGAGGCCGACACAGCACTGCTCGAGTGTGAAAACGACCCCGATGCTTTCACGCCAGGCCTGATCAACAGCGTGCTGAATCCCATAGCTGAGGCAATCGGTGAAAACCCAGAAGCAATACTTCAAGCAAACCTACTTGACAGCCTGCAGTTCCTCCTTAAGTGCGCGCCCACCGCTCCCCCAAACCAGCAGCCCTCGCTGTCTTCCCAAAGAAAGCACACTGATTGCGAGCTTTTCGCGCGCTCTAGGCAGGCTTCATACATTCCATCGACTTCGCTCAGCAAGCTACTCGAGTTGATTCTCTCTGGTCTTGGTGCAGAGGCCGAGACCATCCACCATGAAGAGCAAGACGGAGAGACCGAAATCGCACAGCACAAGCAGGTCCTGGAGACCTTCGCATTCCTACTGCAATGGTGCATTTCCGCCATAGAGACGAAGAGCGCAGAGAAGCCAGCGTCTGCGGCTGCCGGACGTGGAAAGAAAGGACCAAAGAGCAAGGCATCACAGAAGGATGGCAGCTGGGATCCATCTGTGCAGCTGCAGATCGCAATGGAGACCATGGCAAAGGTCATGAAGCTGAAATTGGCTAAGATATTCGTAACGACGAGCGAAAGGGACACATTCATCAGCCTTTTTACTCGGCCTGTGTACTTGCTACTGGAGAGCGAGGCTAGGGTCAAGAACACTACCATCCGCATGCACGTCTTCAAGGTTTTGTGTGTCGCCGTAAAGCACCACGGACACGCTTATGGCGCTCAAACGAGCGTCATGCAAAACTTGACCTACTTCGAGCATCTCGCGGAACCGATGGCCGAGTTCCTCAACATTCTGGCCGAGCAGTACGACTACGCACAGTTGGCCGAGGAGGTCATGAAGGAGCTGTCGAACAAGGAGTTCGCCGCCAACGACACGAAGGGACCAAAGTCTGTCTCCACTTTCATCGCACGACTCAGTGAGCTGGCGCCGCGTGTGGTGCAGAAGCAAGTCACGTATCTTGCCAAGTTGCTAGAGAGCGAGAACTATACTCTTCGCTGCGCCATCATCGAGGTCTGCGGAAATCTCATTGCCATGCTTAGCAAGGTGGAGGAAGGCGACCGCACCGAGAACCACAAAGGTCAAATTAATGCATTTTTCGACGTTCTGGAGGAGCGTTTCCTGGATGTCAACCCATATTGTCGATGCCGTACTCTACAGGTTTTCACCAAGCTCTGCGATCTGGAAACCAAATACCCGAAACGCCGACAGACAGCCGCTGATCTGGCTACCCGCAGTCTCGAGGACAAGAGCAGCAATGTTAGACGTAACGCCATGAAGCTGCTCGGTCGTCTTGTCTCGACTCATCCTTTCGCTGTCATGCACGGAGGTCTTCTCAACTACACTGAGTGGAGCGAGCGTCTCGAGGCATGCGAAAACGAGCTGAACTCTATCAAGCCGCCAGCTGAGACTGGTCTCACTGAGCATGCTGAGGGTGAGAAAACTGTTGACGAGGCACTCTTGGACGATGCCACCCAAATGCCAGAAGATGCTCCGCCCATGACAGAAGAGCAACAGATGGCTGCATTCCAGAAGGCACAAGAAGATGCAGCGACGGCTGAAGCTCTTGGCAAGTTGCAGCTTACCCGTCGCTACTACATTGAGGCCATCAAGTTTATCGAGACTCTCCAAGAAGCCGGACCGCATGTCAACCAGTTACTCGCTTCAAAAAACAAGAGCGAGGTCATCGAAGCCATGGACTTCCTGGTCGTTGCAGATGCCTATAGCATTGAGGCTGCCAAATCAGGAATTCGTCGCATGCTTCGCTTGATTTGGACAAAGGGCAACTCTGACGAAGGCAAGGGTGTGCAGACACACCTCATCGAGTGCTACAAAGGACTGTTCTTCCATGCGCCAGACAACTTCTCGGCCAACGATGCTGCAAACTACGTTGCACGCAACATGATCAGTTTGACATTTGGTGCGTCGCCCGCAGAGCTGACCAGTCTGGAGCAGTTGCTTGCCACTATGATGAAGGAGAAGGCGATCAACGCACTAGTTATCGATAAGCTGTGGCAGGTGTACGGTGTTCAGAAGCGCGCAATCTCAAAGCAGCAACGACGTGGTGCTATCATCATTCTTGGTATGCTGGCTCTTGCGGACCAAGACATTGTTGTCAGAGAGATGGAGACCTGCCTCAGGATTGGTCTCGGTGCTATCGGTCGCAAGGATCTTGTACTTGCGCGGTACACTTGCATTGCTCTGATGCGTATGACCAACAACAAGACCACCAAAGGCACCGAAGCAAAGCCTAGCATGAGGTTGCCCAACGACCATGCTGTGCTTGTACGATTGGCTGCCCTGATCGACGTAGAAAGCGAAAGCAAGGACTGGTATGGTCTGGCTGAGCAAGTCGTTGGTGCAATCTACGCTCTCAGCAAGCATCCCGACGTCCTCTGCTCGGAAGTGATCAGGCGCAAGACCAAGTTCGTCTTTGCCCCGAAGCCCAAAGCAAGTAAAGACTTGGAGCAAACGAAGATTGAAGTCGACGACAGCCAGATGGACATCGATGGCGACGTGGAGATGAGCGATATGGCTCCTGCTGAGCCAGAGCAAAAGGAAGAGACAGTCGAGCCAGAGGAGACGGTTGAAGAAGAGCCTGGTCAATCTGCGCTCGCACTGTCACAACTCCTCTTTGTTGTCGGTCACGTTGCTCTGAAGCAGATCGTCCACCTCGAGCTCATTGAGCAGGACTTCAAGCGCCGGAAGGCAGAGAAAGAGAAAGCAGCTTCGCTCGACAAGTCTGGTGCTAAGACCGCCGGCAAGAAGGGCCAGAAGCCTGAGCCAGAGGAAGAGCAAGACGAGATGGATCTAATCGGCGGTACGACCGAGGACGACTTTACTGACGCTATCGCACACATTCGTGAACGCGAACTTCTGTACGGCCAGACTTCCCTCCTGACCAACTTCGGGCCTCTGGTCAAGGAGATCTGCAGCAACAACACCTCATACCCCAATGCAGAACTCCAGGCCCAAGCCGCCCTGTGTATGGCGAAGCTCATGTGCGTCAGCTCCGAATACTGCGAGTCCAACCTTGGCCTCCTCATCACCATCATGGAGCGCTCACCGTACGCCAACACCCGCAGCAACCTTGTGGTTGCCCTCGGCGACATGGCCGTCTGCTTCAACCATTTGATTGACGAGAACACCGATTTCCTATACACGCGCCTCAACGATCAGAGCTTGCAAGTCAAACGTACTTGTCTGATGACTCTTACGTTCCTGATTTTGGCTGGACAAGTCAAGGTCAAGGGCCAGCTGGGCGAGATGGCGAAGTGTGTCGAAGACGACGACGACAAGATCCGCGAGATGAGTCGCATGTTCTTCGCAGAGCTTGCCGGCAAGGACAACGCTGTCTACAACCACTTTGTGGATATGTTCAGTTTGCTTTCGTCGGACGAAGGCTTGGATGAGGATCGCTTCAAGCGCATCATCAAGTTCCTGGCCTCATTCATTGAGAAGGTAAGCTTCATTCATTTTCCTCCCACATCGACTACGGCTAACAAAATACGCAGGACAAGCACGCCAAACAGCTCGCTAGCAAACTGGCTCCTAGGCTGGCGAGGGCTGAGAGTGAAAGGCAATGGAATGATGTTGCTTACGCCCTGGGCTTGCTGCCGCACAAGAACGAGGAGATCACTAAACTCGTTGGCGAGGGCTGCAAGGTCGTCGAGGGTGCTGCTGCTGCTTGATTGCTCACACCTTGGTCATGAATGTCTTACGTTTTATCGATGTCTGGATGTCATTCGAGGCGTTTCTGGGAGGTTTGGGGGGAGTGCCGGTGCACATATTGTCGATACCCGGTGCCATATTTTCGTATTATCACACGCATCAATTGCACTTGCGCAAAACTCTCTAGGATGTGTCATGAACTAGCGAGACGCCACTCATACGATCACGCCCAGAACGCCAATGCTGTCGATCGCAAGCAGCGACACCAAGCGGGGAACCTCAGCATCTAGACTCTTAACGACGAGGAAATGCATATTCGTAATGCGCTGCACGTTCTTAATAGCCGCATTGAGCATCGTTGTCGCACAGTGCTCGTCGACTGATCAGCAACCTCTCTTTCCATCATTCCCATCTCCAATTGCGACAGATTTCCACCCCACCCCGCCACGCCATCGCCACCCAGTGCCATCTCTCTTCCACGCCCGCTACTCGGAACAGACGTTCATCGGCTCCCACAATGCAGCCGCCATCCGCACGAGAGAGAACAACTGGTCGCTGAGCGGGAATCAGTACTTCAACGTCTCGACGCAACTGGCCTCGGGTGTCCGTCTGCTGCAAGCGCAAGGCCATCGAGATCCACACGGCGGCGAGACGATCCGACTGTGTCATTTCAATTGCGCGCTGATGGATGGCGGGAGTTTGGATGATTTTTTAGCTGTCGTGAAAGACTTTCTGGAGCGAGAGAAGGACGAAGTCGTCACGTTGCTGTTCGTCAACACGGGCGTGCCGCTCCAGCTCTGGGCGAAAACATTCTTCGAGTCAGGCCTCGACGTCGCGTCTTATGTGCCGCCAACGAACAAGAGACACGGCAACATGCGAATCTCAGACTGGCCTACGATATCTTCGATGGTCGCAACGAACAAACGCCTGGTCACATTCCTCTCTTCCGGCGCTGACGAAGAAGCTGTTCCGTTTCTTCTCCCCGAGTTCGGCTACATCTTCGAAACAGATTTCGGGATCGAGTCTCCAGATCAGTTCTCTTGCAGCCCAGCTCGTCCGTCGTATCCTGGCAGCTACGTCCCGGATAGGCTGTCTTTGGTGAATCACTTTTTGTATGCGAAGTTCCTGGGCTTTAGGTTTCCGAATGCTTCGTATGCGGCGACGACGAATGCGGCTGGGTTTAGGATTGGAGAACTGGGAGAGCACGCAGCTAGGTGCAGGGGACCTTATGAGCGTAGGCCGAACTTCTTACTTGTTGACTTCTACAATGAGGGAGATGTCTTTGAGGTTGAGAGAGGGATGAACTTGTATTGAGGCAAAGCGTTTCAACGCCGAGTAAGCCACTTGAGTTGGTTTGATTTGTACATTGAATACTTGAATCAAAATCTCTTGATAACAAGGATTATGATTAATGGTTGCGTTAAGAGCATTCATATTCTTCTATATCTTCATCGCCAAGGAAGAGCTGCGACTAGCGCCCCTGCCTCTTCTCATTGGCCAATAGGTTTCTGACGTTCAGAAGACTTATTCTCCTAGCCATGAAGTAATATGTCTCGATTATGATGAAAGGCATACAGCGTGTTATTGACCATGCTCGACAGTATCTATTTACCGGTCGGCTAAGCATTGTGGCTGTGTCTCTCGTCGGCAACTGCGAATAGACTAAAGCTTAAACAGACCGCCTGCTTGCAATCATTTCCCGAAAGAGGTTCGGCGTTGATTGCTCCGTACCGTGTACAGACTGCGACTTGGGTAGGGCAGAACGTCATATACCGATGCGTTCCCCTCACGGCTCCACTAGACGGACAATTGTTTCCATGGACGACGAATGTGTATATAGAGATGATTATTGCTCGCTCGCTAGGCAAGATGTCTTATTCGTCTCGCATCTACCCAATTTACTTTCGACCTTGGAGCCTGGAAAATGGTGCTGTCACAGGCTCTCACATTGCTCACGGCAGCATTGGCCCTGGTCGATGCCGCACCACATGGCAAGCATCGTGAGATCAGGCAGGATGACTTCGTGAAGACCGATGGCCTCCGTTTCAAAGACAATTCGGGAAGCGTCTACTTGACCGGGCTAAACTACTGGTCATGTCTGAACCTGGCCGCCGACGATTCCGCAGGTGGGAACCATTCTCGCTTCATCGCCGAGCTGGATCAAATGGCTAGCAAAGGCGTCAATCACCTCCGCATCATGGCTGCCTCTGAAGGCAATCCCACCTGGCAACCATTCCGCATGCACCCTGCTTTGATGCAATCGCCAGGCGAGTACAATGAAGACATCTTCGTCGGCTTGGACCGCTGCCTGGCGGAGATGTCGAAGCGGGGCATGCGTGCCACCATGACTCTCAATAACGAGTGGCAATGGTCTGGCGGCTTTGCTCAGTATGTGTCTTGGGCAACCGAGAACTCTGAGATCCCGTACCCTCGCTCTTGGAACCTCTCTGCTCCGCCTCAACGTGAAACGCCCGGGACTGGATGGGGAAACTACACCGTTGAGGGTGTCGATGCTGTGCCGTACAACAACTTCACCGAGTACGCCAACCGCTTCTACACCAATGAGCAGGCTCAGAAGTGGTATCGGGATCACATCGACACAGTCCTGAACAGAGTGAACACAGTCAATGGCCGCAAATACAAGGAAGACGCTACCATCATGACTTGGCAGTTGGCGAACGAGCCTCAGAACGCCGTAGTGCCGGACGAATATCTAGGCGAGTACAGCCTGGAGCTTCCTCCTGCGCCGTCGGACCCTCTCTTTGGTTGGATAGAGTCGACTTCAGCATATATAAAAGCTGCGGCTCCCAACCAGCTTGTCAACGTCGGCTTCGAGGGAAAGCAGGGAAAGTGGTACTACCAAAAAGCACACAATTACAGCACGATCGACTATGGTACTACGCATTGTTGGGTGGAGAATTGGGGTATCTATGGGTCAGGATTACAGTCCCTCTCTGTTGAAGATCATGCTAACACTGGTCGCAGTATGTCTCACATCCTGGTTTTAGAATGGAGCCATGCCTCTCGCAGAACTCCCGCGTCTTCTTGGGATCCTTGATCCAAGCAATGAGCAGTATCGCTAACCCAACTCTTCTAGAACAACTGAACTCGAGCCAAGCAAACCTAGAAGCCGCGAAGACCTTCGCCAGAGGTTTCATCGCAAACTCATCCCAATGGGCCGCGGAGATCGGCAAGCCAGTCTTCCTCGAAGAATTCGGCATGGCCAGGAACAACTGGGAGAACGCCGGCAAAGAATACCAGTACTTGAGCTCAGCCGGTACAAGCAACAAGGACGAGTACTTCGAGGTAAGCTTGTCAGAAACCTCGCTTGCCTCACACCCTTCGCTAACAATCTCGCGCGCAGACCATCATCGGGGCAGCAATGGACAAGTTCAAGGACCCCGGAGGCGCCTACGTCGGCACCTGTCCGTGGGCGTACGGTGGTATCTACCGTCCTGAGACTCAGCGTGCCAATGAGTTCGGCGACGCGTGGGCCGGTGACCCTCCCCACGAGTCTCCGGGCTGGTACGACTTGTACGACACTGATGAGGCCATGAATATTCTCCACCGCCAGCAGCTCGACATCGCTGCCTTCCTGTACGATGGCAAGTATGGCCATGGCAAGGGCCACAAAGGAGGTCCGCATGGAGGCAAAGATGAGGGTGACGATGAGTGTGATGACTGAAGCTTGGTTGTACAGTATTGATGCAATAACGAACACATATCCAGCTCTTTGTCTGAAGAGAATCAAGAAACATATTCAGTCCACATGCTCATCACTAAAGCTCTAGCTTCCAGCGGTCTGTCCAAATTGACATGGCCGTCAGCATTTTACTGGCTATCACGTATCTTTTGGAGGCTGAACAACCGATACTCACGGACAAAGCAGAGAACTTGTTTCTCAGATATCAATCTGCTCAATGGCGTGGTTGGTAGCACGAATAGGAATTCTCATGGTGATTATTATGGTGATGCGGTGCTACCAAGGGCGCAATAGGACTTCACATACGAAAAGGAGCGTCATAAGAGACAAGGCGTGGTCATAGCAATACAAAAGTCGACACATTCACACATTGCACAAGTCGGGGGAAGAACACCAAAAAGCACTGAAAAGGTCTTGAGTAACGTTCGCATTTGTGTGTGATTCAAGCTAATGTGCTCATCCTGGTAGTGGTAGTGTACAAGCGCATCGTCGAAAAGTTAGAAAAAGTCAAAAGCAGAACATTCCCCATTAACGTGATATGCACACGTAGTGATTTTTGGTTCCCATGTCTCACACGGTTGGCTTCGAAGCAGGTGTAGAAACCCGCTTGAGTGCCCGACAGCATGCGCGACGGCAGCATCGTCCGAGAGAAAGGGAAAAGAAAGCATGTTTTTGGTCGAGGAAATGTTCGCATCGCATGTTTTGAGAGTGAGTATCACCGGCTGATGTTTCTGGTTGGACTTCGATCGTGTTTCGCCGGAGTTGGTGTGTGGTGCACGATCCAGCTTTGAAGAAAGAAGATATACCAGATCAGACAGCCAGTAGTTGTGGGTTGGTCAGCTCAGGCAGGACGCAGGAGCTTTCCTACATGATCTGCTCCTGCAGAGATCCAGAGGGCTCGACATCCATGGGGGCGGTGCTGGCCTGGTTGGTGTACTTGACGTAGGAGAGACCGAGGGGACGGCCACCGTACATGTACTGCTGGAACTTGGAGATGGCGGTAGCCGCGTCGTCTTGGGAAGTGAACTCGACGACACCAGTGCCACGAGAGCGACCGTTGGGCTCGTACTGGATCTCGGCACGCTCGACCTTGCCGATGGTGGTGAAGAGCTCGATCAAGTCCTCGTTGCTGGTGCTCCAGGGCAGGTTGCGGACGTAGATAATGGGACCAGGATCCATGCCAGAGGTAGCGAAGTCGGTGAACGGGTTCGGGGCAGCAGCGGGAGCGGCAGGGGCGCCGTAACCTCCAGCACCAGGGGGACCAGCGTAGCCACCGGGAGGGCCATAGCCAGGAGCGCCACCGTAGCCGCCGCGGCCGTAGCCTCCAGCAAAGCCTCCGCGACCTCCAAAGCCAGGGCCGAAGCCACCACGGCCGAAGCCACCGTCGAATCCTCCACGACCATAGCCACCAGCGAAGCCGCCGCGACCACCGAATCCGCCACGGCCGAAGCCTCCGCCGCCAGCGAAGCGGTCCTCGCGAACCTCGAGGAGACGGCCGGACCAGTCGTAGCCGTTGAACTGCTGAATGGCGTTCTGGGCGTCTTCCGGAGTCTCGAAGGCGACGACACCAGAGCCCTTGGGACTGCCATCGGGAGCCATGTGGACGTCAGCGCGGATGACGGAGCCTGTTTGAGTGATTAGCGGTGTTCAAATCTTGGTGCGATGGCATATTTCGACTTACCACCTTGACGGAAGAGGTCCTTGAGGTCCTGCCAGCCGACGTTGAAGGGAAGCTGTGAGGGTTTTTAGCTGTAGTTCTCTTTCACTGCGCGGAGCATGACTCACGTTGGAGACAAAGATCTGGGAGCGGCCACCCATGCCAGGTCCACCGCCGTATCCGCCGCCGAAGCCTCCACGGCCTCCAAAGCCAGGTCCTTGACCGAAGTTGCCGCGGGGTGCGCCACCCATGCCACCACGGCCAGCACCACTGAAGCGGGGCTCAGTTTCGCGGTCCTGTGGCTCGTGTCAGTAGTATTCGAGAGGGTGGATCAGGAGTGAGTGAGCTTACCTCGCGGACGTAGATGAGGCGACCCATGAGGTTCCTGTTGCTCAGGGTGTTGATGGCGTTCTGGGCCTCTTCCTTGGTAGCGTACTCAACAATACCGCATCCCTGCATCCAAGCAAATCCTGTGTCAATCAAAATCCTCTTGCCAAACGAGTAGTGAAGTGAAAGGAAAGAAATCAGTGCATGCGAATGTGAAGAGGGAACGCCAGAAAACTAGCCTGAGTCTTGCTAACCTTGCTCATTCCGTTAGGCAGTTCGAGGACGTCGGCGAAGAGGACCTGACCGGCTGTGAGGATAGTTAGTAGCTGGTGGTGAGCAGATATGAGGGAAATGAGATTCGCGTACCCTCGCGCATGTGGTCCTTGAGGTGGTGCCACTTGACGTCGTAAGAGAGGTTGCCGACGTAGACACGGCGGTCTTGCTGGGAGTTTTGGCGGTCCTCCATGTTACCTGCGGGCTGCTCGCTGCGTGAGGGCCTGCGATCGCTACGGTCGTAGTTGTTTGCAGGGGAGCGCTGGTCGCGGTAGTTGTTGTTATCACGGTCGCGAGTGGGCGAGCGCGAGCGACGTGCGGTGGTGTTGTTATTGTAGTCGGGCTGTGAATAGCAAACAATTAGCGTGTTTCCCTCCCAGTGACACATCTTGCTAGTGCTGCTGCTATTGTCACTCTCACTGGAAGAGAGTGTGAAATCGTCATCGAGATTCAAGTCCGGGTCCATGGTCACGTGCGAGAACGTCGGGCCTTCTCCGAAGCCCGTAGGGGCGTGCCTAAGATACTCCGCCAAGAAATGGGTTGTCTTGCCATTGTGAGCACGTCCAGCCCTCAGTAGTGCCTCTCGTCCGGCTCTTGGGGCCAGGAGCGATGATAACAGCACAATCGAAACAGAGAGCCTTTGAGACGGTGACAGATTCTCCATGGGCTCTTGCAGGCCCCAGAGGTAGTATCAACACCTACATCCGCATATGCAAGCTGCAGTCAACCTGGAAGCAACGCGGCGAAGACGCATTGGCAATCATGCTGGAGATCCTGTCGACGCCTCCGCCGCCATCTCGAAGCCGCAGTCGGCCTGGGAGCAACACAGCAGCGAAGAAGCATTCGCACTCATGCTGGAGGTCATACTAACGGCTCCGTCTTCATCTCGAGGTCGCAGTCACCCTGGGAGTAATGCTCGCAAAATTGAGGCATACGGATGCATGATGGAGGTACTACCGTCGTCTCGTTGCACAGGACTCAGGTCGTGAGGTTCCTCGAGTGGCGACCACATCTCGGCGGTACATCTCTGCAGGACTTTGAAAGTCTCGTCGCGCTCCTTGCGTTCCAAACTCGCACCACCGCAGGAAGCAGCAGCTGCCATGTGGACGACTAAGCAGCGGATAGAAGTGCTATACTCAGCTTCGGTGCAAACATTCCGCAAACCGGCGCGAGAAAGAGCGAGAGCCATGGTAATAACACCGCAGCAGACGGAGATGCAATACTCAGCGCCTGTGCAAACATTCCGCAAACCGGCGCGAGAAAGAGTGAGAGCCATGTGGACGAGAAAGCGGCAGACGGAGGTGCTACACTCAGCTTCCATCCAAGCATGCCGCCCACCAGCACGAGAAACAGCGAGGACCATGTCGGCGATAAAGCACCAGGAGGAGGCGCCATACTTAGCTGCCGTGCAAAACCGCGCCACGTCGGTGCGAGAGAAGCAGTGACAGCGATACCGGCATCAGACCCCAGGTGGAAGTGCAGTCCTCTATTGCAGTGCAAACGTGGCCGTGCCACAGCCACTGAGACACAACAAAGATGCAAGCAAGCTCTGGCTTCTTTGATGAATACAACGCCTGGCTGTACACCTCTGCGGCAGGGTGAGGCGCCGATGAGCAGGTCGTAACAGGGAGCAGCGCGCATGTATCGCCATGCATGCGAAGCAGAGAGTTGCTACCATCGGGGCGGTTTGCAATGCTGTCACGTGATCTGAGTGTCCGCTGTGAAGTCGAACGGCATTCGAACGTGACGCGACGCGAAGTCCCGCTTGGCTGAGGCGAGGTGAACAAGCCTGGACAGTAAAACATCGAAGATCATGTTGTCCAAAGTGGTAGGCAGGTCCTTTGCGCGAGGGGACCTCATGTTGCTATGGTCTTACTGCGCGGGACGAGGTGAGGTCTCTGCCAAGCTTCTAGTGGTGAAGCCTAGCCAACATTGCGGCTGGAGTAACAGCCGGAGTACTGAGGCAACATTGGGGGCGTCGCCATATAGAAAGCTTGAAGGCATTCCTCTTGCGCGCCATGTCTTGTGACATTCGACGGACGGATGCAGAGGCTATGCCGCATATATTGCAGCAAGTGTGACGATCGAAGACGAATAATCGTCGCGCAAGATCGAAGCTGAACTGCAGAGAGCAGCGAACGCATTGCCATGATTTCAGGCTTCGCATTGAACACGCATTTTGGACTTGTCCCATGATCTGGGAGGTGTATGGTATCTTGAGGTGCTATGGCTAGCCCGTCCGAATCTGCCAAGACAGTCCGCCATCGCCAACCAGAATCCGCTCGACCATGTTCCGGTACCAGACATAAAGTGCTGGTTTCGTCCTTGCGCTTCTCTGATGCCGACGATATATAGAGCTATGGGCCTTGATGCTGCCTCTAACCGATATCCGCCCGATATCCAGCATGGCCGCCACACCAAAGTTCCGTGCCTCAGATCCGACAAGTTTTCCAGCCAGCCTCCGCTTGCGAGTATATTTCTCGGGGGGTTTTGTTTTGAAGGTCGAATATATGAACCGCCATTGCCACCTTTGGACGCGTAGGTGGGTGCCGGGATGTTCCAAGTACCGACATGGCAATGATAGCGGTCGTTACCGAGCATATACGGTGTGAAGACCAGACTTGCCCGGTACCAAGTCCACATGTAGTGTGCGAACATGACCTGCTACCAAGATTGGTGATTGCAGTTCAGGCTGTTCTCAGTTCATGAGTGCGGACGAGAGGCATCATTCGAAAGCCAGCGATTGACGACTGCAGTTGAGGCTGTCATCGACCAGCGGCCAGGACAGGCAAAAAACAGCCAGTCCTTGTGCAAACACGCTTGTTCTCTTCTGATTGCATGTAGTGGGGCAAAATCGTACCCAATGTGACGCAAACGGCCGACCGTCATGCCGATGGCCCAAAGCCAGTGACGGCATACATGCGATATCGAAGTAGTCAAGTCACCTTGTGTTGTCTACTTGGTTCTTCATGTGAAGCGAGGCTGGGTCGGTACAAGGCCTTCCAGAGCGTCGTGCTGCAAGCTGTGGGAGCTGAAGTGGTTGCATGGCTAAAGAGCCCTCGACTTGCAGTTGTATGAACGTCGGACAGTCGCTTGTGTGCGCGCATGTCTGATGGCTCGCCATTGGAGTCCTTCACCTTGATGCATGGTGCGGGCTCCAAATCGGGTGGGCAAGTCATTTTCGTGTCTTCTTCGAGTGCGCTCGCGCCTTCCTCTCCAACACCTGAATGTTCTCTTTCATGTTGTGCATGGTCTTGTGAGGTACCTCAAGGCCCTCCGAGTCCGTGGCCGAAGGTCGGCGGGTCCAGTGTCGTGTCCAGTATCCAGAGGCGCACTGTTTGTACGCGGATGGGGCATGTCAGTTGGGGAGGGGGAGGGGAATACGTACGCTGCGAGAACGGCGGTAGCTGTCGTCGGCTGTGATGGTGTAAGCGATGCGATCACCTTAGTGGTCGGTCGATGGTGGTGTAAGGAAGAAGCCAAAGTAAGGCGCGCGTGTTGAGGAAGTGGTGAGGGAAGGCAAGTCACGGCAACGCCAGCTCGTGACAGAGGCGCAAGCTTGGCGAGGCAGACGGCCGTCAGAGGGAAGAGAAAGACGCGCACTTACCCATTGTGACGAGTGGTCCAGCAGGTGCGGAGGGAGGTTGCGTGTGCGTGGTCGGGAGAGCTGCGCGCAAGCAAGCAGGCAAGCTGTCTGTCTGTCTGTCTGTCTGGGTCGTGGGACAAGGATGGCACTAGCGCGCTGCGTGAGTTCGGCGGGCACACAGGTGTTCGGTGACTAGGGGCTGGAGCTTCGTTCGGGCGCGGCGCAGGTGATAGCGAATGAACGCGGCGGGCAGGGCAGGTACTGTAGTAGAGTGCAGAGCAGTGCAGTAGTTGGCAGAGGACGTCGGGCTGGGTTGCGCGCGCACGCTGCCAAACCAAAGGCCCCAGCACTACTGTCTGCCGCCGCCCGTCCTCCTCCGTCGATCGGTGCGCCTGTGCTGGCTGCCGCCGCTCTTAGGCCCAACGTCCTCGTCCTGTATCGACGACGGGCGTGCCACGACTCTGCCTCTACTGCTGTCGTCCGCCATGCGGGCCCCGTTCAGGTGCCCGTTCATGCATGCCCAACTCCACCACCCGCCTTGTGCCACGGCTCTGCGAACGAAGGGCTCTCACGGCCCGACACACGCAATGCAGCACTCAGCTGGCCCACAGGCCAGCCAGCATGGCGGCTTGCGCGCGTCGCTGCGAAGGGAAGAGGGCAGGGGGGTGTTCACTTACAGTACAGTACGGCTGACACGTGAGTGGGCGTCTTTGGCGCGAGACGGGGAGCCTGAGTCGAAGATATTGGTGGCGAGTCGTGTTCTTGTCAATCAAATACACTTGAACCCAGCTGCAGGAAGATTGGCAGGCTGGCAGGATGGCAAAGTTCGGTAGCCTCCAACGGATGCGCGGGGAGATGCCTGGCAATGCCGCACGCTGCGTGGATAGCGATACAGCGATCTGGATTGGTACAGAGTGTGAGATCACAGCACAACTCTCGTCTGATCCTCGAAATGCGATCCGCAGACTCGATATCCTCGAAAACAACGGACTTGATGGTGAGTCTGCTTCCAGCTGAGATGCAAAGCCCCAACGCAACGCAGCGACCGACTTTCCCGGAACTCCATAACTTAACCTTTCACGAACACGACGCAGTTAGATGAAATCACCTCTAGAAGACTTGAGCGCTGCGGAATTGTCCGCAGCCGTTCTATATTAATCCACACTCTACAGTAGTTTGCACGCACTCAAAGCGGACAGCGCCCAACAACCCCCTGCAAGGGAGGGTGTGTATGCAACCAGGCTTACGCTCATGGTGAGATAATCGAGAAAATGATACCATGCCCATGTCCGGATAAGCAAATATCACATGCAGGTAGCGATGCGGTGCGCCACTAACATGGGCAGACGGTTCAAGGCCGCGGCACATGGCCGTTTCGAAGTATCCTCGTGCATGAACCTAGCATATTGCAAGCCCTTACACCATCACGGTCATCGTTGGGATCCCAAAGGGTAGAATACCTGAATGTCAACGTGCACTAACAACGATTGAGTTGGACGTCTTGCCGAGTACCTCGATGTCACGAGTGTGGAGATGAATTATTACATATTTCAGACAACCAAGAATTGTTCAGCATAGAACTGCTTTGTTCTGGCATCTGCGTGGCTGATATCTTCCTCTGCTAGCGTCGTCGAGGTCGTGACGCTTCCATATGCTGACTGTTGCAATCACCAAACCTGCTTGCAATATAAGTGCCACTGCCATCAATCACAATCCAGATAGCTACATTCTACACATGTACTCATTCTGTACTTATACATATGCTGCATAACGCTCTTCGCACGCTCTGGAGGTGGATTGAGGTCATGTGACTCGTTCGGTTCTTCGATGCAACATGACCGACAATTCAAGCTTACAGCGAAAACTCAGTATCCCATGCTAGTTCTCTGATGATGTAGGCACATTGAACCATTATGAATTGCACTGTGTTGGGGGGGGTGTGAAGAGTACAATGCTAGACGCTTTATTCGGGTGATGGCATTCACAGCACAGCTACTCGATATTCAACTTCATTAAACAAAGTACATGCATTAACAGCTTCGCCTCACGTGATATTGATCGAGTATAGATTCTGATATCATGTAAGACAAGAGCCCATGAACATCTACGTGTAATATTCTAGAGTTGGAAAATTGCATGATTCCTCCAACCCTAGTAACCCCATTGGACGAGGCTGTTGGTGTTTGCAATTCTTGTCACTTCTCCATTATGGTCACTGCGGTCTCCATTATCGGCTAAGTGGAATATTCTGAGGTCCTACATATGCGATGAATAGCACGAGATGTAGTCTGTGTCTTCTGGCGGTAACTCAGGTTCAGGTTCCTGTTCTGCATTACATCGAGCGATACCCAACGCAAAATATGCACATGGCTGGCAGAACGGGAGACGGATTGATGTGACATTACATTCATACGTTGTTCACTCAGTATGGTATGAGCAGCGTACATAAGATACGACATACGAGTGTATTGCAATCCGCCCATGCATCGAAGGGATATCGCTGCTCATTTAGTTCATCCGAATCGCAAACATGTGAATGTCTGAGGCTCTGCGTCGGCTCCTTCCGCCGGCTGCTTCGAGCGTCATTGCAACAGCAACAGCAGCCGGGGCGATCAAGTGTCCCGGCAGACAGACAGACAGTACCGCAACATCATCAAACACCACACATACCACCCATCACCCACCCACCAAGCCCAAACACCCCCACCGAAGTAATCGCCACAATCTTAACGACAGACCTCTCAAAACCTCCACCTCCCACCTGACCAACACACACCTCACAACCACACAAACCATGGCGGACAAAGACCTCAAACAAACCCTCCAACAGCTCCACTCCATCAAACCCAACACACTTTCCCAAGCGCCCCAACTGCTCTCGCGCGCCAAACTCTCCCTGCTGCGCCTGAATGCCCTGATCCCTTCCGACGACAGCTCCGCCGAGCACCTGGCCCTCGCCCGCGAAACGCTCGAGCTGGGCGCCTTCATCAGCATCCGCCTGCGCGACACCGACGCCTTCACCCGCTACTTCCAGCAGCTGCAGCCCTTCTACGCCCTACCCGCGCGCTCACGGAAGCAGGGCAACGAGAGCAAAGTCACCGGCTTGTACCTGCTGCTGCTGCTCAGCCAGGGCGATTACGCGGGCTTCCACACGCTGCTCGAGGGCTTGGAGAACAGCGAGGAGGGCAAGCAGGCGGTGGAGAAGGATGAGTTTGTCAGGTATCCCGTGAGGCTGGAGCAGGCGCTCATGGAGGGCAGCTACGACAAGGTGTGGAGCGAGATGAAGGGCGAGAGAGTGCCGAGCGAGGAGTTCGCTATCTTCTCTGAGGTGAGTTTGTGTCATCGTGCTCTGGCTCAGCTCGGCTGTTTATGTGGCAGACATGCATGCTAACGAAAATCAACGAACAGGTCCTCATCAACACCATCCGCTCGGAAATCGCCTCGTGCTCCGAGCGCGCATACCCCTCACTCCCCATCTCCAACGCAAAGAACCTGCTCTTCCTCGACTCCGAGGGCGCAGTTATCCAATTCGCACAATCGCGCGGCTGGGTGGCAAAGGACGGCCGCATCTACTTCCCCGAGCAGGAGGCCGAGGCGCACGCCGCGGAGAGAGACGTGATGAGCGCGAGCGGCACGGTCATCGAGAACACACTCGGCTACGCCAGGAAGCTCGAGACAATCGTATGAGTGATGACGATGATCATGGAGGAGGGGGAGATATGCTTCGCAGAACTATTTGCGAGCGTGTATAGATAGAGAATAATTGCAATGCTCCCCATGATGATACTCTGAGTGGTTTTCCGCGGGTTGCACCACACCGTGTACATCGCCTGGAGTCGAACACCAGTAATAATGCTTCACAGTGGTGTCTTCTCGTCTTATGCATGCTTGTTCTAGGACTTCCGGTTTGGAGCGTGTCTCACAACATCCTAGAGGTTCCGTAATGAAGTACAAGCTTCCCGCAAGCTCGCTCATCCAAAACAGTCGAGAGGCCACACAATTTGCACAGCAACCGTAACTGCCCATCAAGCAACTACATATAGCCAGGGGAAACGAACAGAATGATCAAACATGCATGCATACAAAAGAATTGCAACGTCGTTGATCCGTCAATGCAGAAACGCCACCCCATCGATCGCGCTGAACCCGCTCCTTTGCCACCATGCAGACATTGCAATGAATGGCAAAACGACACACTCTCTCCCCCAAACCCAACATGCCATGTCGATCTCCAGCAGGACAAAGGACGACCTCGCATCTCGTCGTCAAGCCCCGGCAGTCTAGATCCGAGCGCTTGTGAGACACGTTCGTGTTCGCCGTTTTGGTTCAATCTTCCGGCAAGCGCATGACGCGCTGTCTTGGAGGCCCGTTGCTTGGGAGGTGGATGTGGATTTGGGCTGGACTCTCGGGCTTTTGTCTTGTGTACACCCTGGTTAGCGATAGATTTGGAGCATGTGATTTCAGGGATGCGCTGGGTTTAGTTTAAGGCGATTAATATGCCGACAGAAGGGTCGAGGATGTATATTGGTTTCACACCCTGTCAAAGCGAGAGGATCTTGTTATAGTCGGCCTTCGAGATCACGCGGCAATGATAGAGAGGTCCCCTGTAGTCCCATTCTGACGCCCAAGCGGAAACACAGTCGCAAAAGTTAACATACGGGTGGTGTCAAACAGCATTACTCGAAACGAAACAAGGCACATTGGGACAGATTTTGGTGTTAAGCAGATGACATACGTGGGTTGCTAATTAAAGCTGCCGCGCATGTGTTGTATTGGCAATGATCTACTTGGACTCGTCGAAGACGTAGGTGAGGTGGCAGCGACCGCAGTACTGGCGGTTGTGCATGGCAGCCATGAAGATACCGGCACCGCACTATTGAGGTTGTCAGCGTTTGATTCTAGACTGTGAAGGGTCTTCTCAAAACTTACGGTCTCGGCGGGGCACTCGCGGCGCAGACGCTCGATCTTGCCGTCACCGTCGACCTTGTAGTACTTAAGGACGGCGAGTTTGGTCTTTTTGCGCTTGTGCTTGATCTTCTTGGGGGTGGTGTAGACCTTCTTTTTGCGCTTCTTGCCACCACCACGCAGGCGGAGCACGAGGTGAAGGGTGGACTCCTTCTGGATGTTGTAGTCCGAGAGAGTACGGCCGTCCTCAAGCTGCTTGCCAGCGAAGATCAAGCGCTGTTGGTCCGGGGGGATACCCTCCTTGTCTATGCGGTCGTCAGATGGCTGCTGCGTATGCGGTGCGATGCTCGTCGTGGGCGCTTACCCTGGATCTTGGACTTGACATTGTCGATGGTGTCGGACGACTCCACCTCAAGGGTGATAGTCTTGCCCGTAACTGCGCGGCCATCAGTACATTTTCTTGCTGCGGTATTGCTGGCATCGAGACTCACGGGTCTTAACGAAGATCTGCATAGTTCCTGGGCAACTTGCCGTCCTTGGGCTGACAGTTGCAGATGCTTGATCCAGCGAAAAGTTATGAGGCGCAAAGTCGCGATGATATTGCAAAAGTGGGATTCTTGGCAGTGGCCTGAGGCCTCAAGAATTTTTACGACAGTCACGTGCTAGCTGTTCGGACTTGGGTGCGAAACGGCATCTCCTCCACGACTTTCCTGTCAACCGTGCCCAGTTCGATGTTATCATTCAAGGATGCTCCATGGGGTATACTCGTGAATAAAAGCCTTGCCAAAGAATTTTACCTGCTTGCTGATACGACATGATTATGGTTGCATCGAGCGAAGTATGCGTCTGTCGAGGTATACAGTATCGATACGAGACAGACGACGGGTCATACTTCACGAGCATGCAAGATGCAATACTGCGGACGTTGTTGGACATACTGAAGCGTGCATTTGCATCCATTAAGTACCCGAGCAATTGAAGGCACAAATTACAACATAAACCTTCGACTAACAACACTTTACAATGGCTACCTTAGCAACCTGGTGGCAATCAAACCCTGCCCGTCCTGACCGCAAAACCCAGTGAATGTCTCGTTGATGCCTAGCTACGGCTGATGACATTTGCTCGGGCACATCGCAAAGTGAGCACCAAATCTGCATAGGGCAAAGTGCATCTGAAAATTAGCCCACCTGCACCGGCTTGGGCGCAAGCTAGCAGCATCGACATCAAGATTCCAAGGCACGTGCAGGCTGTGCGCAAACGCTCTGGGTTCGTCGTCATGTCAATCAATCTACGAAGCCGGGATTCGACGCATCTGGCGATTAGGCAAGTCTAAGACTGTGTTCCGGACGTTGCTGCCGTCGCAAGTGCGAGCGGCCCGCTGCTCCTTCCCCATAGCAACGCAGCTTTGGGGCATCTGTTGATATACGCCAGCCAGCGCCCGCTGGTTCGGTCTAGCTTCACCTTCGCATACCTTACCACTCACACTGAGAATAAACCACATACCGCTGCTCCAAATACCCATTACGATTCTCCTCAGGAGACCCCGAACCCTACTGTACATACAACACTCGATCCTCCAGGCGGCTTTACAGGCCTTCTAAACCACACCGTTCAATCAACAACAGGCCCGTGGGCCGTCTGGTATAAACACACATCCGACAATCTCGGTCGCGACTGGGACATCCCTAGGATAACTACCGCGCCCGGCGGCTGCGGCCTTGCACTGCGTGAGGTGTGTGGAGAAAATCATATATCCTGGTGGTGGCATATGCGCTAGTTGTCGCATTGAATCGCAACATGCGACAACGATGCGCTGATGTACACAACTTCTGTAAACCCAGTACTAACCCATCTTCAGTAACCGGAAACCAAAGGAGCCATTGACTTGGACTTCTACCTAACGACGACAACTACACTCCGGACTCTATTTTCTTTGCACCACCGACGGACGATACCCGACTTCGCCCGCAACAATGCTGTCTAACAACAACCAAACCTCGAGCATCGCCCAACGACGACAACAACACCGACGCCAACAATCCCTCGAGGTCCCAATCATTGCCCAACCGCTTCCTGTAAACCAACGAAACCGCAACCCTGCTCGTCCCAGCCACCGCCGTGGACTGAGCCTTGAGCACGGTTCAACTGGATTTCGCCCACTTCATAACCAGGAATTCCAACAGCCTACACAACTGGCAAACATGGCAATCAATACTAACCTAGGACAACCTTATCCACTTTCGGATACACAGCATTACGTGCAAGATACGCAGCAGCACTTTACCAGCCAGCCGGGCTTTCCGGCGCAAGACTTCCAGACCCACCTTCAGCAACAACTACAAGGTCTTGCAGCCGCGAATCCCCAGCAACCCACACCCACGACCGCCAGAGACGCAAAGATGCAGCTCCAGGAGCACATCGAATGGTTTCAGACCACCTATGGCGAGTCAGCACCGAGCATCACCATCTCCACATCACCGAACACCCTCCAACCCTCCAACGTGGCAACCATGACATTCGCCTCTCCATCACATCAGCCTGTGGGCCTCGCAGTTCAGACCGACAACATGGGCTCAAGTCAATTCGGCCACGGAGTTGCACAGATGACCCATGCCCACCCACACACTGTTCCCAACACCCCTCAACAACCCTGGTCCAGCCCACCACAACCTCAACCCAAGCATATTCGCTCGCAGAGCTTCCAGCTTGACACAGCTCCTATGCCCGCTACGTTTGATGCCGCTGGCGGCGACTTCGTGCTCATGGGAGGCCTACCCAACTTCAGCTCGCAAAGTGGCTTCCCTCAAGACAACTTCGCTAGCTTCGGCAGCGAGCAGAGCTACCCTTCCTCAGTCTACTCTTCATCGATCGCCGACCCGGCATCACCCCATGCGTTCAACACGCCTCACATGCCGACCGTGCCTGAGGAGCCTGACCTCCCTGGCATGGAAGGTGCTCACTTCCAGCAGCCCTTCATGGGCGAATCGCACCATCTCCTCGACGTTACCGCCGGTGCCCACAGCTCCGAAGACGACCACTTCCTCTACCACCCTCACGCTTTGTCTCCTCGCAGCGCGGCGATGGCCACTCTCGGTGGCATCAACGCCAGCATTGAGGAGACTGGTGTCAGCCCCGAAGAAGTCAACCAATACATGTCAGAACAGGACCCCAAGGACAACAAATGGACTTGCATGTTCCCTGAGTGCAACAAGCGCTTCGGCCGCAAGGAAAACATTCGCGCTCACGTGCAGACTCACCTTGGCGATCGTCAGTTCAAGTGCAACGACTGTGGCAAGTGCTTCGTTCGCCAGCACGACCTCAAGCGCCACGCAAAAATCCACTCTGGCGTTAAGAACCACGTCTGCCCCTGTGGCATGAGCTTCGCTCGCCAGGATGCACTCACCCGTCACCGTCAGCGTGGAATGTGCTTTGGCGTGCTTCCCGGTTTCGAGAAGCATGAAGAGGACCGCAAGAAGCGTGGTCGCCCACGCAAGGAGCGCCCTGACACTGAAGCCCGCGTCGAGAAGGCAACAAGAGCCAGGCGTATAGACGCCGCCAACGCTGCCCACGACCGCGCCGAGTTCAACGCCAGAGTCAACAAGAGCAACGCCGCCAACGACATCCTCGCCGCCGCCGATGACCACTACGCTAGTGCTAGTTCTGACTCTGGCGCGAGTGAGTGCAGCTTTCCAGTCACACCGCCTGACACGCAGTCTGACATGTTTGAGGACCTGAACTTCGCCGACTATGTGGATCCTAGCGCCGTCACGATGGGCGCTGATGTCTTCGACTTCTCTTCAGGCTCAGCAGCATCATCATGGCGTGCCGATACGCCGCCCACTTCACCGCCGGTCGACTACTCATCGCCACTCGAGTCGCTCTCCTTCCCGGCCAACTACGATACGGCCGAAGGAGATCTTCGAACTGACTTGATGAGCTACTTGCAAGTATCATAAACTCTGCAGGTATGTACGACCAGGCGAGAAGCGCGAAACACGGCACGCACGATAAGCGACCCCCAGGATCTGTACACACGACTTCACGACGGCCATGCCCATTTTGACACCAGCACTGTTTCATGCCAGGAGACAGGATTGGGTATACCCACTTTGGATTTTTCCGAGCGACGGACACTGGCGTTTCTTACAAGCGGATGTTTTTTGATCTTTCTGATTTTGACTTTTCTTCTCTCTTGCATCAAGACTGCCCTTTCTAAGCTGGCCAGATCGATTCGGAAACAAAGACTGTCTTTACAGACGCTTTTCTTTTCGTCTATCGCTGCGATGCTTTCTTGTTTTGTTTGCAATTTACCTTCGAGCTGAGCCTTTCCTCGCTCGGGTAAGCTTTTTCCTCTTGGTTAGATAGGGTGTAATATAGACCTCTTACCCAACTACTTTTGACAGTTTGTCATCTCGTTATTTGAACTTCCCCACCCGTCCTACGCACTTTTCTGATTTGACCCTGACGTCACTTTTGGGTGTCGGATCAGATGTCTTGCGAGTTGCCGGGATACCTTTGTCGCTAGGCACGTAGTGGAAGACGCGAGACAGTCTCACGCTATTGTTCTTGGAACATCGAATCGATGGTAGGCTGTACCGCACCACAGAAGATTTGTTATCAATAAGCACGGCTCTGACTCTCACGCCGAACTTCCGACGTTGCTATGAGGAGTGGATACTGTACCTTGCCTATCAGGGACGAGCCGTCCGGGCATGAGAGGAGGAAGAGTGAGGCTGAGGTATTCTGGGGACTGGCAGAAGCCGGGCCTCGTCTCGAGGACACAGCGCGCTCCTTCACGACTTCAGCCGTAGGCTCGTCGTGGCGGGTCTGTTCATCAACTTTCGACGGCATTGAAATTATGCGGTGTCTCTTTGTTGATGGATGTCGGTTGTTTTCTTGCTTATTGTCGGATGTAATGAATACATGGCCCACTCCAAAGGGATCGCGGTGAGTGCTTGCGCACGTAAGAATCACGGCATGCTTGCTGCACTGCGGGTTTAGGTAAGACGGAAAATGACATACACGCATGGGTATCTATTGGAAGAGATATATATAAGTGCTGTTGACATTCCCTATTCTCCTCGCCATTCAGCACTCATCTTTGTGACACAGGCAACCCGGCAACGTCTCTCAGCATGGCACAAGAAGCTCAAGTCCACGTCGTTAGAAAGACGGACACTTTGGATCACCACACCGTCACCACGAATCCATCTCAACTACCAGCTCTGGTGCCCAACAACGTTCGTGTTCAAACCCGCCTCGTCAGCTTGACTGCCAACAACCTCACTTATGCCCGGCTTGGATCGGTCGCCAACTGGTGGGATGGCTTTCCCGTGTCTGCCTTTCTGCCACCTCCGTACAACGACACCACGAAATATGGTATCGTCCCAGTGTGGGGCTATGCCGAGATCACAGAATCCAAGACTGCAGACATTAAAGTCGGCATGCTCCTTTACGGCTTCTGGCCCTCTTCCACTCTCCCCATCGACCTGCAGCTTGAACCCACCGAGCCAACCGGCCACTACATCGATGTGACCCCCCACCGCCAAACCATGTGGTCCTACTACCACCGCTACTCTCTCGCCCCGAAAACCTTGGATTTGCAGTCGCCCTCTCTCGCCGCAGAAACCGTCTTCAAACCCCTCTTCGAATGCGCCCACTCCCTAAACGCCCACGTCCTCGGCCCCTTCGCCACCCACCCAGCCCCCCAAACCTCTTCCACCCCAACCTGGCCGCACGCAGACCTCGCCAACGCAGCCGTCATCTCTCTCTCAGCCTCCGGCAAAACCGCCCGCGCTTTCAACGACGCCCTCCTCAACACCCGCCCGGCGGAAACAGGCCCCCGAGCTTTCATAGCGATCACCACCAACCCATCGACCTTCTCCCTCCCCACCCCAGAACCCGAAGGGAACAACTCCATCAAAACCCGCACCTTCTCCTACGCAACCGCTCTCTCCCCGTCCCTCCCCTCCTTCCTCTCATCCCTCTCCCCACCCCCTTCCAAAATCCTCATAGCGGACTTCGGCGCCCGCGACAACGCCCTCAAACCCCTCCTCTCCTCCCTCCGCGCACACCTCCCGCCCGGCACCGGCTTCGCAATCGTCGGCATCGGCGCCGAGCCCGCGCCGCACACTTCTTCTCTGTCGGATCTGCTCGCGCTGCCGGAGCGCGTGCAGATGAACACGAGCGAGGTGAGGGAGGCTGTCATTGGGCTCGTCGGGGCGGCGGCGTATTTTGAAGGCGTGGAGGATGGGTGGAAGGGGTTTTGCGAGAGGGGCGGGTGTGCAGGTGTGAGGGTGGAGGTTGGCAGGGGAGTTGGGGCGTTGGAGGAGGGGTGGGGAAGGTTGTGTGCTGGGGAGGCGGATGGGGTGGGTGGATTGGCGTATTTGCTGTGATTTGCTTTTGCGGTGTGGGGTTGGAGGGTTTGTGTTGTGTTGTTGGATGGTTCGAGTGAGGTTGAGAGCCTCTGTAGATGGATGGATGGTTGGTTGATTCGGCTGGTAGAATAAAATGATAAATCGACGATTGCATTGACTGGTTTAGATCACTGCTCGCTAGCAAGGGTAGTCTCCCTCGACGCATCATCTCTCGTGTATACAAACAGCAGTCTCTCTCGTGCCGTTCTAACCATTATTGATCGCCACGCCACCGATCATGCCCTCAAAAAACGCCTCGCTCACCCGCTCCAAACGCTAGCAATTAAAACAAATCTAAGACAAATGCGAAAACCGCAGCAGCCCAATGTAATACCAAACTGGAGATGAAGAACCCAACTCGCTCTTATGCAACGATCTTTTCTTTCGTGAACCTCACGTAGATCGAATCAAACCAACAAGCCCAACCTCATGTTCTCCACCATCCTACCTCCAACGCCCTTGATCCGACCCAACTCACCCAAACTCGCCACGCCCTCCTCGCCCATGTCCAGATCGCACAAGCAATTGGCGATGGCCTCCGCGCGCTTCGCGCCGACTCCCTTCAGCAGCTTGATTTGGCTGACGTCGCGGCTGTTGATGATGGCGAGGAGGTGCTTGGTGCGAGGCGTTTGCTCGAAAGACGCCGTTGAGTTGGTGGATGGGAAGATGGCGGCCATGTCAGCGAGCTCGTCTTCCGAGTCCGCGTGGACTTTGGCGCGGCGGGACTTAGCGGTGGCGCGTGGGCGGTAGACGAATTCCTCTTCGTCGTCTTCTGAGGCTGCGTGCGCTTCGGGTTCGTGGTAGCTGAGGTCTTCTTCGTCTTCTGCTACGACGGCGAATTTGCGGATGGGTCTCGTGGCGGGGCGGGAGAGGTGTTTGGGGGCGGCGTGCTCGACGATCGGCACGATGGTGTGAGTTGCGCGAGGGGAGGCGTGTTGTTCGGCTTGCTTCTCTCGTAAGCGGTCTTGCAGCGCGACGACTTTGCGCATGAGCTTCTCGTTGCCTGGGAAATGTGGCTGCGCGAGCTGGTACATTCGCAGGGCGCTGGCGTCTTCACCGCGGACCTGGTGTTGTTTCGCCATTAGGAGGAATTGCAATCCTTCTGCGCGCTCGGTTTCCTGCCCACCCACGCGCTTCTCCAGAGCATCTAGGCGTTTCTGCACTTCTTCGGTGATGGGCTCTGGGTTTGCGAGCGTGGTGCTGTCGACTCGTTCTGCGAGGGCTTCGGTGACTTTACGTTCGATGAGTGCCTCGATGGCAGATTGCGACATGCCTGATTCCACTTTGGATGAGTTTGGTCGCGCGACTTTCGATGGTCGAGCGAGCGAGGGGGCCGAGTCAGGGTTGGGCCGCTTAGGCGATTTTATTGATGGTTTTAGTGTCCTGGAAGAACTTGTGTTTGCCAATGGAGCAGGCTTGGAGGGCTTGTCTGCAAAGACCGCGAATGACTTTGCAGGCTTCGTGATTCCATTTCCGACATCCTTGAGGTGGCTGTTATGCGACAGGATCTTGGGGCGCAACGGTTGTCGGTTCATTGCTGTGCCGCGGACCGATGTTGTGCTCGTGCTGTCCAGCTTGCCTTTACCAGGCATCTCGCGGAAGAAAGGCTGGTTTTCGATTTCGTTTGTTTCAATCTTCTTCGTCCGGTTGGCAAAGTTGAGCGAGCTCATGGTGTCCAAGTGGTAGCTTTTCACAGGTGCCAAATTGAGGATCATGATCGTGTGCGATTTGTTCTGTCCAAGCGCCAGGATGCGAGTCATCTTGCTCTCGCGGTATGGGATACGCGCCTGAGCTTTGCTGATGGCTTCAACGCACTGCGCGAGAACGAACAAAGATTTGTTGATCGCAGAGGATTCCACCAGCCTCTCCTTGTTGTTGTCCGTTCTCCTGTTGTCTTCTGAGCCAGCCAGATCGATGGCACAGACAGTGCTGACACGAGTCTGCTCCCCAGTCGTTTGGCTGACCTTGACGCAGAGAACCGCATGGGATCGAGACGAGTGCGCGTTCAATTTCGTGGCGGAAGTCGAGCGGTTGAGGTTGGCTTGGTCGTACAATTGTTCAAACTCTTTCAACGATGTGCAAGGGCGCTCGGTCAAGCCGACCACGATTGCCTTTCCCTTCTCGTTATCACGAATAGGTAGGCCGGCGGTTGTGCGCTTCTCGGGCGCCTCGAACAGATCGAAGACTTTGTCGTTGTAGATTTCGTAATAGCTCATGGACACTTGGACGGAGGATTCGCCGGCGCTGTCCTTTTCAACCTTGCGCGCTCTGCGGTAGATGCTGGAGAGAAGTCGAGGAATGACACCGCGATCTTGCAGCGACTTGCCACCGCGCATCGTGTGCGTCTTACCAGTGCCAGTGACACCGTATGCGAAGATGGTGACATCGAAGCCCTTGAACAGGTGTTTCACAGTCGGTGAGACTGTGGGTGAGATCAGCAAGGAGTTACAGCCTGTCGCGACAGACACCACATACCCTCGTTGTCAAAGACCTGCGCCTGTGTGGCGTCCTGCGGATACACGCTGTTGAAGGTGAAGGAATAGCTCTCGCCCTCGTTCTTCGGGTTTGGGATCTTGACGACCGTCTTGGTGTCGGCCGACTCGGCTCCTGGGGTGTGCGCGGCGTGGACTATGATGTCCTTCTCGATCTCAGCCTTGAGAAGAGGGCGGATACGGGCGACCACGCGAACACTCATTGTGTTTGGCGTGTTTCTCTGCGGCGCTTAGGGTTGGGAGGCGGCGGTGCAGGAGGACAGGAGCTGCCAGCGGAAAATGATGCTTGTGATGAAGAGAAGGTTGTTGTTCCTGTGGGTTAGTACATGCTCCGGACGGGGTGGTGTCCGTGACGTCGTCGCAGAGTGCGCAATGGCGGTTTGGTGTGATGGCTGGGAAAGTTGGTAGGCGTATGCAGGCTCACCCTGCTCGTGTGCTCGTGTGCAATGCATTTT
The DNA here is from genome assembly GCA_035771495.1 of Cladosporium oxysporum. Lineage (NCBI taxonomy): Eukaryota > Fungi > Ascomycota > Dothideomycetes > Cladosporiales > Cladosporiaceae > Cladosporium > Cladosporium oxysporum. The sequence goes on from JAWNKS010000006.1 coordinate 1,275,352, forward strand.
TGGTCAATGCTTTTGGCGATGGTTCAAGGTTAGACCCGAGTTGGCCCAGCAACGGTGGAGAAGGCATGGCATATCCAGAGCACTTCGTCCATACCGTATTATCCTTCTCGTGAAGACGAATACAACAAGTAGTCTCTGCAATTCTCATGATCACATCGATGACATATGCAGATGCTCGTCGATTGCCACATTTCGTCGCTATTGCCATCCCAGCCAAGCCGGAGCTCCTGGCAGAGGTCGTTTCAGCGCAACAGCCAATCAAACACTGCGCTGCACGACTTCAACGCCAAAGATGAGGTGCAGCCGCCGGGCAGACACGCACTCTGGTTTCGCATGCTATTCTTGTTCGCGCTTCACCACTCGTAGCTTCTATGCCATGCGAGCCCAAACATCTCGACGCGGCTCTCCAATGTGCACAGTCATGCAACGGTGAATGGCCTCTTGCTTTTGGCTATCATTACCCGACTGCCCACCGCGGGCCATGAGTCTTCGTAGGTATCGTCTACGTCTTACATTTCCTCAATTTTCTCGTTACTGCAGCTGCGTGACATTCTCTGCAGCAATTTCTTTTCGATAAATCCTTCGCTGAGCTGGTTTCTGCTTCCACGAACACCATCTAATTCCATCGGACAAAAGTCAACTGCGCAATGCTATCGCTTATCGATGTCTTGTTCATCTTTTCCTTCATATCTGTAGCTCAGGCTGGCCCGATTCGCAGATATGCCAACACCACATCCCAAGCCCCAAAAGTGATGACGGGCGTTGCTTACCAACCGTATGCCGGAAGCCCATCGCTCTCGCTAGGACCGATCCAAGGCATCACTAAACTGCCATTCTCGGAACTAGCAGCAGAGACCCGGGCAGAAGCAACAGCCGCTTCAAGCGAGACAACTCTCGCACTTGTTGAGACCTCGACTGCTGCCGCCACTGGCGTGGCGTCGTTCGAGTATCAGCCTACGGGTTCTAACGCCGACGACAACGGTGCAGCATCCTCAAAACCATGCAAGAGCCAAGTAAGCGGCGCCCCAACATCTTTCTGGACATTTGGAAACCAAGATGTCAACACTGTGACCATGACATCGACCACATACATTACTGTGTCGGTCCCTCCACATGTCATCGAATCTTCCTCTCCACAAGGATCAGCAGTGCAGAATACGACACTCACTTCTGCCCCGCAAACTGATCATACATTCTCCTTCGACCCTCTTCCCAAAACAACCGATCCGGCTACCACAGAGCCAGAGGACACCACGACTGCCTCGGAAACAAGCGCAACAGACTCACCCACAAAGCCAAATACCCACGACTCCTCCTCCGCCACCAGCACATTCGCATACCCCTATCCAGACTCAGATCCAGCGACGAGCGCTACAGATCCGCAGGACGAGCCCGACGCCACAGATGCTGCGACCGAATCCTCTTCCACCACTTACTACAGCGACCTGCCCGTCGTGGTAACCGAAGGCACTCCCCCCGAAACACAATCGCAGCAGAGTGTGGCGGCGACGACGGATTCGACTGCTGTTCCGGGTATTACGATCGTTCCGCAGAACCCCAGTGTGATCTACATCACGGTGACGGACGCCGGCGCTACGACAACGGTGACTGCTTGAGGTGGATCTTTGGGGATCTAATGGCCCGTGATGGAACAAGGGTGGGCGGACTGTGGAGTTTTGGTCGGGCAGCACGTCTGGCTTGGCAGGTTCTCTGGGTAACGTTTTTTTGACATTTGACGTCCATTTTTGCCCTCAAGTGTGCGTATGTAATCTCAATGGACAAGCAGCGCTACTTAGTTTCTATGGCATATGGTACAAGCGAATTCGAGCCTGATTCCGAACGGTCTCTCGATGGTTGGCACCCCGTGGTATGAAACGTTGTATACGATACTACGCGGGATTTCATTGGCTGCTTTGGATGGTATCTCGATGGTTGGCGAGTTCTATGATATATATGTTGCAAACGATAGTGCACTCAATCGTGACCGCCAAAAGAGATTTTGGACTAAGTCCCAATAATCGGAATGCCTTGGTGATGTGTATAGCGTGCATGATGCTATTGCACTCGCCTCTGGTCTGGAAAGGCACTGTAAGTGGTATCTGATGGTTTGCATTCTTGGTGATGTACATGTTGGGTATAGTATTAGTATGGCTCGGGTCTGATTTTAATATGTGCCGTGAGAAGTGTCTCGAGGGCGGGACTATTCGGTGATGTGCTTTTGGGCCGTAGGACTAGCACGATTGTTTCTGGTCCTTGATGAGTACCTTTGAGTAGTGTCTCAGTGGTGGTCGAACACCGTATTGCACTCGCCACATATGGTACTAGCACACGTACTGGTGATATTTGTCCAGCCACCTTGAGTGGCCTTCCGGTGGGGCAGCATGATCGGTGATCCGCATATTGCATGCGGTACTACCGCTTTCGCAGACGCTTTCAATAAGCATTCTGAAAAGTATCTCAACGGAGCGGCATGCTAAGCGATGTGTATGTTACCTACGGTACTAGCACATCTGCGCATGCTCTCAATAGGGAGCTTGCATAGTATCTCGCTGGACCAGCATGCTCAGTGAAGCGCACATTGCCTAACGCTTTAGCACAAAAGTTTCTGGTAACGGAGGTAGCTTGATTAGCATCTCAATGGAGCAGCATACTACGCAATAAGCACAAGGCATATGGTACTAGCACCATAGCCTCTGCTCACGAAGGAATTTCGAACGGTATCTCAATGGTCGACATGCGCTGCGGCATACACTTTACATACAATAATAGCTAATCGAAACCGTTCATCTACGGAAGCGTGCCCAAATCTAGCATGTCTCTCTGCGCAATCTGCAGCAAGCTAGCCAACTCCGCATGCTCTGCGGGAATTTCCTCGTTCTTGCGCATGGCGTCGAAGAACGTAGCGAATTGCTCCGCGGGATCGAGAGTGCTGTGGTAGATGCCGTACCTGGAGAGCTCACCGACCAGCAAGACCAGGATGCGGCCATCTTTGTAGGCCAGCGATGTGGCCACTATGCTGTCTGGGTCCCAGCAGACCTCTTCGGTGAGGGTGGTGCACGTTTCAGTGCCGGACAGGAAGGCAACCGTCGGTTGCTGTGGACATTCAGACACGATGTGCCATTCGTTGCAGCTAGCGCCTTTCTTCTCAGTGGCATGGAGCGTGCAAATATGATTGGTGTCGACTTCCAGACGCCCAAGCAAAGCCAAGACCAGAGAGCCATCCGCGGAGCAGTGCGTGATTGCTCTCAGCGGTATATCGTGCGAGATATCCAGATTGTCGAATAAGAGCTGCACATCTGTGTAGTCACGAGTGATGGTAGACGTGTGATCTCCTGCCTGGAGTGTGATAGGAAGATCAGAGTCGTTGGTAGGTTCCATGGCGGTTTCGTCGACATTGTGGCTTGCTATCTCGGCCTCTGGTGTGGTGATGATGATGGTCGGTCTTTCTACCTCCTCACCAAACAGCTCCGCGAGATCGTCATCCGTCAACGAAACGTCCTCATGAATGTGGTCGGAGAGATCCACAGAGCTCTCTCTGACTGCAGGGCGCGTAGGCGATCCAGGGTCGCTGAGAAGCCGTGCCAGCTGCTCATCACTCTCCAGTTGCTCTTCCCCAATAACGCCTTTCGGAACGGCCTTCAAGACCACTGGCTGTTGAACAAGCTCTGCGTTCGCAGCAGGCGCAAAATCCTCCTCAATCACCGACTGCTCGTCCGAAACACTCTCCACATCTTTCTCCAGAAAGTACCACTTTCCGTTAATGCGATCGTCCTCCTGCCAAAGCTGCTCAGGCGTGAAGTAATCGTCTTGTTCGCCGGGAATGACTAGCCTCTCGCTGATGCTGCGGACCAGGAACTTGCGGTGCTGCTCGTCTTCCTCAAAAGCTGGGTACCGGCGAATGAACTCCACAGCCGTGTCGTCGGCGTCGAAGCCCTTGTGCACGACCCCCGTGTAGAATGTGTCTGAGTGCGCGATGGCGTTGGGGTTCTGCTGGAGGAAGAGCTCGTGTTCGATGTCCCATGGGTCTCTGATGGTAGAAGAAGCGTGGGCCATGATTGCTGTTGTGTTGGTGTCTCTGTCCGGCAGAGAGTGAAAGGCTTGCTGTGATCGATGTGCGGTAGCGAGACCTGGATGGTGTTGCTGCTCGGTGGGTATATGACTGTGTCGGAAGTTGTAGAAGACTGCGAGCTGTTCTTGCTACTTAAAGGCTGTTTCCTGCGAGCAACTGACCTGTATTGTTCTTTGAACATGCAGAGCTGAGACCTTTGCGGTGGCTGGGGGGCCCACCCAGCAATGTGGTGCTATTGTTGCGGCATTGTGGACCCGTCACTGTTGGGTAAAGTGAAGGTTGATGACAATAGTAATTCAATATTGTCGAGACTAAAACACTCTTGATTGTGAATGCCCTGTAATACAACAAGCTTATTGCCTCCAAGCTGAAACACGCTCAGCGCAGTGCGGCGAACGACAATAGAATTTGTGTTTGTGTCAATATAACAGAATGGGTAAGAGCTTTGTGGCGAGAAGAAGAGCCATACGAGGTATGCAATGTGGTGTTGAGTATGCTGATGTAGTCTTTGTTCATGAGGAAAATCTCCTAAACTATACTTGCCTGCCTGCCAGAAGCTACATATTGAGTGGAATGTCACGCCTTGTGTGCAGTGAAGTGTGGCCGAGAGAAACTGTATTTCAGAGCATGAAGACCGCATCTGCGCCTACCTTTAGTGTGCTTATAGGAGTTGTTGCCATATTGTGGTCTCATGGAGCTCATGCACGTAAGTGCACTCGCAGCCTTGTGATTCTGTCCGGTCCAGGCTGCGTTGGGAAATGGGCACGTCAAATCAATCGCCTACTCGGAAGTGGAGAAGGAACTGAGAACTGTGAGATCTGCTTCATCGCCTTCGTGTCTCATTCGTTACAATGTGCGATGTGCGGGTACCGATACTGCTTGCGGCGCCTCTTAACGGCTTTCAATCGCAGTGTGCGATCGCCGGTATTTCCGCGCGGTGATCATGGCTCGATGATGCCATCGAATTGCACTTATGCGATATGCCCTCACTCTGCTAGCTTTCCTGTAGCTGCAGTTGTGGGTGGCCTTCTTCTCCTTCGGCGACCAGATCCGTATGCTCGTCGCCTTCTCATGTCAAGTTTCCGACCAGCATTTCAATTCTTCAACCCTTCTTCTCAGCCGTTTCCGCGCCCTTCTTCTTCTTGCCCTTGTCGGCCTTCCTCTTTCTGCGGTCCCTCTTGCGCAAGCTCAGCATCGATGCCTTGCACACTTCGGCGTAGCGGGTGAAGAAGCCTTCAAGGTCGTCTGGCTGCACAATTGTGGAGATCTTGACATGGTCCTTGTTCTTCACGCGGTCTTTTGACTGCGTCTCGCCGTCGGATGCGCGGATTATCACGGGGAGTGACAGGGTAGGGTGTAGGTCTGCTAGCGGGTCTCCAGGGACTTTGTCGGCGGGTGACTTGGAGGATGTCTGGTCGTATGTGACTGATATTGTCAGATTTGGGTCTTGTGGAAGAGTATGCGACAGCACATACGGCGCTTTTGTGTGAGGAAGACGGATCCGTGGCCTTTCTGCTGCTTGCTCTCGATCATCTTCGTGAGTTGTGTGAAGAACTGCTTTGGCGTTAGTGTGATTCTTGCAGTTGCTCAACTATTTCCGTACTTCATCGCTACTAAGGTGCCCTTGCGCCATGATCGCGAGTTGTTTGGTGGTGATATGTACAGGTATTGCTGTTGCGACTGAAGGCGAGGTTCACTGGTCCACGACGTGTGTGGGGTTCAGGATTTGTCCATAAGTATACATGCGGTATCCTCACCGTGCTTCCGATGCGAGTATGTACACTTCTGCTCGAAATCTTCAGGGCCTCTCTCGGCTCGGCTTCTGGCTTCTCCAGATCAGCTCAGCTTTCTAGAAAGCATTTCCAAATTTTGAAACCCGACACTCTTTTACCAGAATAGCCAGTCGCAATGGGTCGCCGTGGATACCCAGGGCCTCAGCTGCCACAAGTTCTGCTGGATAAGGTCCAAGGTATGTTATTGAATACTCTTGACTTCAAGAATCTTTGCTAATCCTTACAGCGGGCGGGATATCAAAGCATGGTCGCGGCCAACCTACCCGAAAGGACAGAAGAAAAGATGAGAGACAGGCAAAAAGAGGAGGTGGAGCTGGGTTTGGCGGTCCTCAGGGAATGAGGCGGATCGACCGCGCTGCGGCTGCATACGCCCCGGAACGTGAAGAGCGCGACGAGTTCGACATCTCAGACGAAGAGATCCCTTTCGTGTCCACAAAAGCGAAAAATTCAAAGACTGAAACCAAGTCCGCGACAAAAGCGAGACCTGCAAAAGATGCCAAACCCGCCAAGTCGATCCTCAAGAAAACATCCGCTGTGGAGTCGGACTCAGAAGGCGAATCGGAGGGAGACTTTGACGACGATGACGGTAGCGAGAGTGAGGCTGATGAGGAGGAGAAACCTGCCAAACCGATCGTGTCGCGTGCTGTCAGGGCAAAGCTAGAAGAAGACGACGATGAGATTGCGGCACTGGAGAAGAAGTTGGGTATGAAAGGAAAGAAAAAGAACAAAGTTGGAGACGACGAGTTAGACTGGCTTGTCAACGGATCAGATGAGGAGACTTCGGCTGGAGGTGCTAGCAAGCGGAAACGACCAGAGGACGATGAGTGGCTACAAGAGAAGAGACGGAAGGCTGGATTGAAAGCGAAACCCGTGAAGGAAGATGTGGAAAGTGAATCGGAGGACAGCGACAATGATGGAGACGAAGACGAGGATATGATGGACAACCCTTTCTCAGACGACGAGGTCGGAAGCGATGATTTTGACGAGTTTGACTCTGGCGACGACGACGAACCTGAACCTGCCCAGAAGAAGGAACGCGAGAACCCGTATGTGGCTCCTGTGCCAAAGACCGCGGCGCCTGTCGGGAAATACATTCCTCCTTCATTGCGCAAGGCAGCTGCATCAGATGAGGAAATGCTGAAGCAATTGCGCCGTCAACTACAAGGTTTACTCAACCGTCTCTCCGAAGCCAACATGCTGTCGATCCTGCAGTCTGTGGAAGAGGTCTATCAGAAGAGCGCCCGTCAACACGTCACATCAACGATGATTGATCTGCTGGTCAGCCTAGTGTCAGATCCGTCTATTCTTAACGACACATTCTTGATTTTGCACGCCGGATTTGCCACTGCGCTCTTCAAGGTGGTTGGCACGGACTTTGGCGCACAGATGTTGGAGCAAATCATCGCTGGAATCGACAGGTCTCGTGTTGAGGATGCTGGAGAGGGCAAGGCGACACTCAACCTGATCGGCTTCCTCTCGTACCTTTACACCTTCCAGCTGACTGGCAGTGCCATAATGTTTGACTACATTCGCATCTTCCTCGAGGGATTGTCGGAGAGCAACACCGAACTATTGCTCAGAATGATTAGGACTTGTGGAACCCAGTTACGCTCGGAGGATCCAAGTGCACTGAAAGACATCGTACTCCTTCTGCAGCGTTCTGTCGCGGCAGTCGGCGAAGACAAGCTATCTGTCCGCACAAAGTTCATGATCGAGACCATCAACAACCTGAAAAACAACCGGATGAAGACTGGTGTATCAGCATCTCAAGTGTCTACCGAGCACACCACGCGCATGAAGAAGACACTTGGAACGCTCAGCGCCCGAACAACAAAGTCCACAGAACCACTGCGCATCTCGCTAGCTGACATTCGCGATAGCGAAAAGAAGGGCAAATGGTGGCTCGTCGGTGCATCCTACCACGACCCGGCAAAACTCGTGAACGGTCCTAGCACAGGCTCTACCACCAAGAGCAGGCAAGAAGATCTCGACGCTGGCTACGAGACCGACACGCCTGGCAAAATCTCATCGTCCAAGCTTGCTAGGGCGCAGGGCATGAATACAGACGTCCGCCGCGCCATTTTCATGTCAATTCTAGACGCCTCTGACATTCAAGATGCCCACATGCGCCTCCTGAAGCTCCATCTCAAGAACAAGCAACAACTCGAGATCCCTCGCGTCCTCCTGCATTGCGCTAGCACAGAGACCGCATACAACCCTTACTACACGCTCATTGCGCGCAAGCTCTGCAGTGACCGCAAGATCCGCAAGGCTTTCCAGTTCGCCGTGCTGAGCATCTTCCGCCAAATGGGCGAGCAAGGCGCCAACTCCGATGATGAAGAACTTGACCCCGAAGAGCAAATCGGTACAAGCAAGATCGTTAACATGGCCAAGCTCTACGGCTCGCTGATCTCAGACGGCGGCCTCAGCATCGCCGCCCTTAAATCGTTGAACTTCACGTACATGCAGCCCAAAACGACGACTTTCTGCGAAGTTCTTATCACAACCATCTTCTTGCAAGCGCACAAGAAGGCCACCGCTAGGAATGCCGACAAGGCGGCTTCCAAAGTCGCTTTCGAGAAGATCGTCAAGGACGCTTTCATCCAGGCGGGCTCGAGACCTGAGATGGTTCAGAGTCTGCGCTACTTCCTTGAGAGCACGATCGCACGGGCTGAACTCGCTAATGGCAAGACGGAGCGCAAGGCAGTAAAGAATGGCTGCGAGCATGCTGTGCAGGCTCTTGTTGAGTCTGCGGCCAATGCTCCCAAGGCGACTATGAGCGATGATGAGGATGCGCAGATGAGTGACTATTAGTGTACTGTCTATCTCGTACGATATCCTGCTGAAGAACTAATTTTGCTATCCATTCTCCACAGTGGTCATTTTCTCTTTGTCTCTGCAAGGAAGTCATGCCACTCGACATCTCAACGTCCCAATCCGGCTTGTATTGGGATAGCTGATTACACAGACAAAGAACTTTGGACCTGACTAGTGCTTCAAAACACGGCTATGCTTCTACAAAGCACTCAAACCCATCCACGTGTGCCTCAAAAGGACAAACTTCAAGATTCAACGCCCCAGCCAGCGTGACCCAAAACCAACGACAAGCCCCAAACGATGGCCCTCGCCGCTTTTATTTCAAACATCTGGGCCGGCTTCTCAGCGCCCACGCCCTTCAAACGCCGGTCACACCGCCGTGTCGTCTACATCGATCCGGACTCCATCGAGCCGATCAACCACTGGTTCCCAGGCAACCGCAACAAGAAACAGCCGCGCAGACTGGTCGAGACGCCGACGGCGGGTCATTGGCCTGAACATCGTGTCGCGAAGAAAGTTGTTCGGAAGGATAGGAAGAGGTGTAAGGAGTGTGGTGCTTTGGTGAAAGAAGGGGATAAGACTGGTGCTAGGGAGCGTGTGAGTAAGGTTAGTGGGAGGGAGAAGGCGAAGAAGAGTGGTGGGAGGAAGGGGAAGAAGGAGACTGGGGTCGTGAGGAGGTTGAGGGGGAGAGTTGTGGAGTATGATGAGTAGGCTGCGGTGAGGGTGTTTCTCGTTGGAGTGGCTCGAGTGGTTTCGATCGCTGGGACAATTGTCGACGGACTGCGGTCCGGGCATCTAGAGGTGATTGAAGAACAGAATAAGAGTTGGGGTGTCCGTTGCCGGTGCACGCGAGCTCGAACTTGACCATCATTCCTTGTCGTTGTACGAACATTTGAACTAAAAAATATTTTCTCTATTATAATTCATGATAGCTTGTCGGTCCCGTCGCGACCTAGAGCCAGAGTGCATCCATTCCTCGTATCGACGTCTCAGAGCTCATCGAGCTCTGCTTCGCGCCCCGAGCGCGCAGACTGTTCATAGTCGTATATTCGACGCAGAGTTCAATCTTCACAAAAGCAAGATAGAGCAGGTGATATATTGTGAAACTCGAGAGTCTACACATGACCCTCGGCAATCGCATAACAACCCTGCCACAGCTGCTTTCGTATCTGGGGTTCTTGATGCCAATGCAGTGCTGCATGTTACCTGTTCATCACAGGAAGACGTGTGAATCCCATTGGCGCGAATACTGAGGAAACAACATCGCCGGCAACAGCGGCTAGGAACTGTTGGAAGCGCCAACAAGGCGACAGACTAGCCTACAATAACTACCATGGCCTTGCGCTGTTAGGATCGCTCGGCACGCCGTTCGAATAGTCGAGTCAGGTCGGGGAGCAGAAGTGCCGCGTCCGACGCCCCACGTACGTACATTGCGCACCTACGTATAGCTGATATAGCTCCCAATGTTCCAGACAACGCTCTCTCGCTGCAGGTTTGCTTGTTCGAGAAGATTTGTGATCAAATGGCGTCGCTGGTAGCGAGAGGGGGCATATCGGTACTTCTCTATGTCCGCAAGCGAATACCTACTCGCAGATGAAGACGCGAGGTGCATAAGAAGGAATCAGCTACGTTGTCAGAAGCATAGGGCCAAGAGTAAGAGGGTGAAGTGGAGAGAAGATGTTCCGTGAGCCGTTGCGCCACGACAAGGTTCTCCGCAATGCGGCAGGGGACGATGCGGGGGACCTTGGAGGTTATTCGACAACTGGACTTTCCATCTCGCTCGTCCAGACAGGAGCATCGATCGACTGCACTTGTGGGTTCTTCAGAAGGATGTGCGGGCAGAAGTGGAGTGTTGGATGCGGAGAGTTCGACTCGAGTACGGCGCCACAACCTTGGGCTTCGCTGCCTCTTCCGGAACGGTCACGTTATAGAACTGCTTGTATCTACTACGTCCCAATGACGGGCTTGCAGGACACTTCTATTGATGCCTTTCAACCATTACTTGAGGTAGAGAGCAGGTGAGAGAGCATAAGCTGGAGACGCACACAGATCACGGACATCGATCGAGACGCCTCGGATAATGACAAGGTAAAGCGCTTGCTCCCTGCAGCACAGCCTGGTCTCGCATCTTATCCTTGTACTCTCGGCAAACCTCAATCGCTCGTATGTAAAGAGAATCACAGGGGGTTCGTGAGCTTCTCCGCATCTTACAAGCTGCAAGCAAGATACCACTGTTCTGTGCTTTAGCGTACTGGTCCACCTGGCCACGCAAACGGCGCCTACATGCTGCGAGCCCTAGACAAACCCTGCCCACGAGGAGCTTCTGCGCCAATGGTCTTGCCAACTGCTGTTAGAAGCGGGGATATGATGCTGCTCCTTTGGACGGAACATGGCGGGGATGCCAGGATGGTACACGAAGCTGTCTCAAAGTGGTACTGTGGATGCTAGGCATGATGGGAACGACTCATGGCAATTGTCTCGACTTCCTTCTCACCGAGCATCTGACGGAGCGGGGATTGTTCATATACCTACCATAGGTCCCTTGTTCGGGGCGTCTCTTCTTGTTACAAACTCTCAGAGGTTTGAACAGCAACAACGCCAAACGATTAAGCAGAAGCCACCATGACTGTCCCAGACGAGGTCGATATCATCGTTGTCGGAGGAGGATCATGCGGCTGTGTCGTGGCAGGCCGTTTGGCCAACCTGGACCACAACCTTCAGGTCATGCTCATTGAGGCCGGAGAGAGCAACTTGAACGTTCGTCTGACTGGGTTGACCCGAAGCAGGCCAATGGCTAACGTGCTTGCAGAACCCCTGGGTGTACCGTCCTGGTATCTACCCCAGGAACATGAAGCTCGACAGCAAGACAGCTTCCTTCTACTACTCCAGGCCCTCGGAATGGCTCGGTGGCCGACGTGCCGTTGTCCCCTGTGCCCACATCCTTGGCGGTGGCTCCAGCATCAACTTCATGATGTACACTCGTGCATCAGCCTCGGACTACGATGACTTCCAGGCGAAGGGCTGGACCACCAAGGAGCTTATTCCGCTCATGAAGAAGCACGAGACATACCAGCGGGCGAGCAACAACCGCGACATCCATGGATTCGAAGGTCCTATCAAGGTCAGCTTCGGCAACTACACCTACCCCATCATGCAGGACTTCCTCCGTGCGGTCGAGTCTCAGGACATCCCAGTCACGGACGATCTTCAGGATCTCGTTACTGGCCACGGTGCTGAGCACTGGCTGAAGTGGATCAACCGGTATGAAGCACTCCGAAGTACACTCCTTCACTCTCACTAATCAGACTCACAGAGACACTGGTCGTCGTTCAGACTCCGCCCACGGATATATCCACAGCACTCGCGCACACCACCAGAACTTGCACCTTGTCGTCAACACCAAGTGTGAGAAGGTCATTCTTGAGGGCGACAGAGCTGTGGGTGTCAAGGTCTGCCCGACCAAGCCTCTGTCTCCAGGCCAGCAACAATCCAGAGTCTACAAGGCTCGCAAGCAAATTATTGTGTCTGGCGGAACTTTGAGCTCACCGCTCATTCTCCAGCGTTCTGGTATCGGTAATCCCGAGAAGCTTCGGAAGGCTGGAGTCAAGCCCTTGGTCGACCTGCCTGGCGTGGGTCTCAACTTCCAGGACCACTACCTGACCTTCGCCACTTACCGAGCTAAGCCTTCCGTGGAGAGCTTCGACGACTTCGTTCGTGGTGACAAGGAAACTCAAGACAAAGTCTTCAACCAGTGGAACATTAACGGCACTGGTCCACTTGCGACCAACGGTATTGATGCTGGTGTCAAGATCCGCCCGACCGAAGAGGAGCTCAAGCAGATGGATAGCTGGCCTTGCCCAGAGTTCAGGTCCGGTTGGGACTCATACTTCAAAGACAAGCCCGACAAGCCAGTCATGCACTACTCCGTCATTGCTGGTTGGTTCGGTGACCATATGCTCATGCCTCCGGGCAAAGTAAGTTGTATCTCCTCTCAATTGGTAGGACTGTTGTTGACCAGATGCAGTTCTTCACCATGTTCCACTTCCTCGAGTATCCCTTCAGCCGTGGAAGCACCTTCATCACTAGCCCCTCGTGCTACGATGCACCCGACTTCGATGCTGGCTTCATGAACGACAAGAGGGACATGGCACCTATGGGTAAGTCGTTTCACCCTACAGCGATCCGTTAGCTCTGCTGACATTGTACAGTTTGGGGATACATCAAGTCTCGTGAGACCGCAAGGCGCATGGATGCGTACGCCGGTGAAGTCACAGGCATGCACCCGTTCTACGCCTACGACAGCCCGGCTCGTGCCCTTGACATGGACCTCGCCACCACTAACGCCTATGCTGGACCCAACCACATCACTGCTGGCATCCAGCATGGCTCTTGGTCAATGCCCGTACAACCTGGCAAAGCACCCGAGCCCAGCATGCTTAACAGCAACCAGCAGGCTGTCCGCGAGGACTTGCCATACAGCACGGAGGACATCAACCATGTCATTGAGTGGACCAAGGTGAGCTTAGACATGTCCGTCTAATCGAACTGCACAGCCGACTGACACGTTTTCCAGCGCCACGTCGAGACCACCTGGCACTCTCTCGGCACGTGTTCGATGGCACCCAAGGAGGGCAACAGCATCGTCAAGCACGGTGTGCTTGATGAGCGCCTCAACGTCCACGGTGTCAAGGGCTTGAAGGTCGCCGATCTCTCCATCTGCCCCGACAACGTCGGTTGCAACACGTACAGCACTGCACTGCTCATCGGTGAGAAGTGCGCGGTGCTTACGGCGGAGGACTTGGGATACAGCGGTCGCGCTCTCGACATGAAGGTGCCGGAGTACCACGCCCCAAGGTATGTTATGACCACTTTCGTCGACTTTTGAGATTGTAGCTGACGTTGAATTAGGGAGGTCACCGGTCTGTCGCGCCTGTAAGTTGACCTGTCGTGAAGTTGCGAGTGAAAAGGGGAGAGTGCAAACCTTGCCACATGATTCGTATGATAGCTTGACACTTAACGACATGTATATGAAGTTTCACGAACATGTCCTTCTCTCGTTGCTTAGCGGGCCATTCAACAACTACCCACCTTTTTAAAAAACGATTGTGCTGAGTGAACAAGTACGTTACGCGTTATCGGACTTGCCTCCGTTTCAAAGACCCTCTCAGACTGCCCCAAGTACTGTACCACTACTTTGTTATTGTGTTGTGGAGTATGCACGTGCTTGAACAGGGGGAGCCCTTCAGCGCTTTAGTGTGCGGCTGAACTTGTTATCTTCTTGTAACCGTGACCATTTGCCACCAATGCATTGGTAAACATTGGTTTGTCCACCATGTCACGTACGTCGGGCAAGGCATTTTTGCGATGCATAAGAGGCATGGCCCCCTTCAGCGGGCAAATGTTACAAACAAAGACGATTTGGTCGACGATAATACTCTTGGAGATGAAGCCCCTAACGCCAAGGGCAAATTGCATTGTTAGGTTGATTTCATGCATGAAGCTAGACTTGGGTGGACGGCCATCATTGACCGGTCGCATCCTTTCAGCTGCAGTCCCACAGTTCAGCTCTTGTCCAGGATATCTGCTGCTCGCTTAATTGATCTGCAAGTCACTGCGCCCTCAACGAGCGACACAGCCATGAAGCCCATGCCCATCAAACCTTCACGAGATCTGTGTGGAGCGAGCCACTCACCTCCACATATTCTTTAGCTGCTGCTCGACTACACCACGGCGACTATGAGCCAGGACGACACGACCTCATTGTCGAAGGAGCACGATTCACCCGCCGATCCAAGTCTCCATAAGTCACAGACCCAAGATCAGTTCTTCCAGAAAGATGCGACGGACCAGCCAGGTCTCGAGGTAGCGCCTGCCACCGATGGCGACAAGCAAGTCGTCCAGCCGGAAAAAGAAGTCGTTCGGCTGGGCTACGACGTTGAGTCAAGAGAACAACAGTTTTCACAGCCCTTGATACAACCAGACGGACCGCCGGCGCACTCGCGAGAGCAATCAAGGAACAATCGTGTATGCGGTTTGAAGCGAGGCCTCTTCTGGGGTTTGTTGATAGCTTGCTTAGTTTTTGTGCTCGGTCTTGCAATAGGCCTAGGTGTGGGTCTTGGTACAAGCGACTCCGATGGCTCAGAAACAAGCAGTCCGACAACAACAACAGGCTCCCCAGCAGGGCCAACCGCTGTACCCGTAGAAGACACCTTCAAGATCGGTGGTGGTCTCTCAGAGCGCTTTTACTCCACAGAGGGCGCATGGAATGGCACAGGAATTGCCACGAACTGGCAGAGATTCGCTTCCAATTTTGAAGACGCGATATCCGGCGTGGACAATTTGGTGGTCTACTATCAGCATCACTCCGGGGCCATCAGATGGATGCGGCAGACAACAGATGGCGACTTTACCAGACTGCCGTCCAACCAGGAAATTGTTGCTGAGGATGCGAAGAATAGCACACCGATCACCGCAGTACACATGGATGATTACGAGCGTGGACTGAAGCTTTGGCACGTTTTCTGTACGTATCTACTTTGTTTCTTGCTTCTTCTCCCTCCTCCCATGCGGATTGCTGACAGAACATATCGACAGACATCGACCAAGATCACCGAATCCGCCAGCGCTCTGGCGACAATTCTTCCACATCCTGGACAGATGGTTCGTTGAACGAGTCTAATTTGACAGCGTATCGTGGGGATCTAGTCGGACTCCACGCATGTTGGGCCGGCATCAATGCAAGATCACCCATGCGCTTGTGGTATGCTTCCGACAATGTGACCTTTCAAGAATATCTGCTTCAAAACGATAAGTGGAAGTGGCAGCGAAGCTGGGAAGGCTACCACGGAGCAGCAGGCGTGGGTTGCTACAGCTGGAGTAGGGGCGTCAACATATATGCCGGTTTCGTCAACACAAACAATAATGTCGAAATATGGTATCAGAACACCACGGGCTCGGATGGATGGCGACAGAGTAAGTTTTGCTCTTGCTTCTTGTCATCAATAACGTGAAGGGGTTCACCGCTGACATCTCCCCTCAGCAGACGTAGTTATCCCGGAAGTCCACCCCGCCAGCGACATCTCCCTGTCCCAGACCGTATGCGTAACCCAAAGCCAGGACTCGAACGAGCTGCAGATTTCGAAAATGACCTGGCAAGGCGAGAATACGACCCGGAAAAACGACCGGAGCCTCTCCCTCGGCGGTGTAGGTGACAATGTTCGTGGGACTCATCTGACCACCTTTTCCTCGAACGAAGCAGGCGAGACGTATGTGCGGGTGTTCAGCCAGATCATTGGTGACGATGTGACGGAGTTGAAGCGTGGGCTGAACGACGAGGGGGGTCTATGGTCACAAAATAATATTGTCCCTAGGGACTAACGGTAATGATGGGTTGAGCATATAATTCGAGCTAATGAACGTCCCAATTTTGAAACTTGCTTCTTTCCTGAGCTCTCAGCCTAAGTTTTCGTACTGCACATGCTGGTTAGTCTTTCACCACTCGACAACATTCGTTTGCCTTGTGAAACACAGAGAGAATCTCAAAGTAGGTCGCATGACAGCACGACATATAACGACATGGCAGTAATGCGCGTGCTATCGAGTTTGCGCCATCGTCCAATCTTTGCTGCGGAGGTGGTAACGATGACCTCGAAAGCGATCCAGCAACGATGGCTGAAAGATGTTGTGCTCGATTTCTTCGTGTCCTACCAATCAAACGAATGCAACAGTCCACGGGCACTAACGGCATGCCCAAATTCTGCATGCCTTCGACTTGTCGTCCGATCTCCTCGTGATTTGATTGGACCAAAGTCTGTCCCTGCGGTCACACATCGATCCTGTGTAGTCTGACATTCCTGACGATCCTTCAGTACGCTAGGATGTCATCTTTTGGTTTAAAATTGACCTGGAAGCAACTTCATTGCAATTACAGAGTCCGAGCGTTTTGATCGAGCTGGGGAATGCCAGCCAAATTACTCTCGCTGCTGAATGGCTAGCTAGTCGGCAAGATCTTTGTTACATTTAGCATCACAACAAGCCATCCATACTGTTATCGCGGAAATAATGCAGTCCACAAGTCAGGTAGAACAGGCTCACCGTCGATTAATCAAAGATACCTCCGTGGTACGATATCGAGCTGCAGACAGTGTAACCAATGACGGAAAAGCGGGACACCGCGGGCGCTAGCTACAGACTCCTCTTGGCGTCCCGCGCGACAGATTTATTACACGATGTTAATCGAATGTTCCTTCCCCGCGCGACTTAATCCTAACATTGCATCAATAATCACAGGGTAACCTTCGAAGCTTCAAGACACCAACAGGAGGGCATTCTACAATTCGCAAACATAAGATCGTCAAACACAACAACGTGATAATTGAAAGCAAGATCCGAAAAACAACACCATCGAACAAAGCGACGACATTTCAAGTAACACCCTGAAGAAAAGGTATCTCGTCCAGTCCACACTACAAACACTGGACATTCATTGTTTGAAATTTTGGCCTAGTCCATGAAGTGTCAGCTCTGCCACACGTGTGCTTTCGTACTGGTGTGGCCAAACTCACTTTCATGATTAAATGATCAACCATCGACGCTCAAAACGGGCCGGGGCGCGCGAGTCTCATTCGCAATGTGCCAACCGGGCATATGAAAGTATTCGATTGTGTCTTCGGTCCATATCATTCGTCGACGACTCGAAATGTACGGACGATAAAAGGTATTATGCGATGGCAGAACGTAAGAGTTAGGCCGCTGCCGTCGTTGTTTTCTTCCTGGAAGCAGTTAGCTGTGTTGCTCTGAGGCGACGATGGAATACACTATACCACGTGTAACTCTCCATGTTACCCAGATCCCAACAAGGGAGAGCAGTGCTGCAACTATACCGAAAAGTATCTGGAGTAGTGTGTCCTGATTCATTATTGTATGTGTAGATTTGAAATGTGTGTTTTGTGTTCATATGTCTAGGGAGACTAGAGTGCCACTACTACGATTGCATTGTCTGGGCGCGTAATATTTTGAGTCGCCAGCGAGTGAGGCTGTGCAAGGGGGGGAAAATGAACGAGATTAGCCCCGGCGCTCGTAGAGAGTGTTGTACAAAATGGCGGGGGGCAGCAGATGCAAGCTTGAAAACGTCTATATGTCTGATCTACATGTCCTAGACTTGCGTTACATGCTCACAACTACACAAAGTCTCGACGCTGCCCATACTTCTCGAAGTGTTCCGTATACCTGATGCTACCACAGGCAAATAATTTTGTCGAGTTAGTCATATATCAGACGCGAGACTGTTTGCATTTGCCGGGTTTCTACATCCGTCTACGGGTCAAAGGTGTGCTTCACTAATCTGCTGGGCCACTCGATCAGAATTCTACATAAGCGTGGAGTCGTATGCACCAAACCGTAAGCCACATTTCAGTTGGAAGCTAACGCACGCCACTTCCACCGTAACGCTAGAGCGAACAAGCTACGTAGGTGCCTCAGGACTTGATATTTCCTGCGTGGTTGGAAACGCCAGTTGCTAACGCTGATGAATCGAGAGAGTTCTGCTGAGAGAATATATAGTAGTCAAGGCGTTACGATCATCGTTCAAGCATAACGGCAACGCTTTGCGCCTCTATGTGGTCCTTGCGGGACTGTCAGAACATCAAGCGCCTTACACCTCCGGACAATCCAAAAGCGCTAGAGCTTCGGCTACTAGAAAAGATGAACCTGTAACGAGACAGGTCATATGGGGTCCTCTTCCTAAGTTTCTGTACTCGTTCTCGGCCATCTTGATGGCATCCTCCACCGATTGCGTAACCGCTACAGCGGTAAGCCACTCTTTCTCTGAAGCAAGCTTTCTGAGCTCCTCCAGTGTATCTTTATGCGTGTCTGCTCGCACATTCAGCCGTTCTATCTGATGGTCAGCTAGGACTTCCCATGGGGACTTACAAAGGTCAGACCTGCTGCACTTGTACCATCAGTACGGCCAACAAGTGATGTAACGATCAAGAGATCAACGGGTTGTTCGCCCTTCAAGCTGTTCAAGACAAGCTTGAAGCTCTCTGTACCCTCTAACTTGGCTGCGTGGCTGTAAATCAAAACCTTGAAGCCACGAGAAGCATATCTGAAATTCTGAATCTCTGTTAGCGGATCGGGGAGTCGTGGCAAGCTATTATGGTGACTGACTGCTGGTCGAGGGACATAGCTCTCTCATCAAACCAGTCCAGAGCCACCGGCAGACTGAGAGTATTATGTGCGGTGTCGAGAAAGAAGTGATGGGGCGATCTGAAAACCTCTCGGAACGATCCAAGGCTTCTATACGCCTTCAGACCTCTGATTACATCTTGCTCATCAAAGGGTCCGACGGCCTGATTCCTCTCTCTACCCTGTAGCACATCTCGAACGACTTGCACTGCTATGGCTGTGTTCGTCCGGTGGGCTATTGTCGGCAACGCTGCGATGACACCGCTGGTCTCGCCATCGGTAGCGACTTCTAAAGGTGCCGAGAGCTTCCGAGACTCGTTTATTAGTACTTCAAATGCATCAGGCGGCTGCTCACAAGTCACACAGATCGTTCCTTTCCTCATGATTCCGGCTTTGTGGTTTGCAATATGCGCGAGCGAAGGACCGAGGAGATTGACATGATCCATGCCAAGCTTCGTAATGACCGTTATTGCTGGAGACTCGAAGACATTAGTCGCATCAAGGATCCTCTACTGTCAGCACTAAATTTTCCAACAGGTTCGGAACTCCTTGCTTACCCGCCGCAGAATGCTTCGCAGACGAAGAAGTCAACACCTTGAGCGACGGCATAGTCAACAGCCATCAGCGCGACTAATTGGGCCATCCGGTGGCCACGGAGATGAGAAGGAGGGGCCTGCGTCACTGCATCGAGCACTCGGGAAAATGTTTCGGCAAAATCTTCCTCGCTTATCGACTTGCCGTTCATTTGGATGCGTTCAGTGCAAGACAGAAGGTGAGGCCCAGTGAGCATGCAGATCTTGACAGGCAAGCCCCTGTGCTCGTGGTAGGATTTCAGGAATGCTGAGACCAGACGACAAGTGCTACCCTTTCCTTTGGTGCCTGCTACGTGGATCACATTGAGACGGCGTAAGGTCTCTTGCTGCGCAATGATGAGTCTGAGTTCTTCGAGCTGGTGATCTAAATTCGAATGCAAAACTTTGAAAAACTAACAGTATGACCAAGCCGCTCGAGGCCTTCTTTGACGAAAGGTGTCGGGTCGTGCCGTTTAGGGCGCAGAGGATCGTAGCCTGGGGTTTTCAAACACTCTAGAGAAACTTCTCTGAGCACCCTGACTGCTTCCTTGTTCCGAGTCAGTGGGACCAGTATATATATGCTGTGCTGGACCGAGGTGCTAGACGAACCTGATATTTCATTGTGGACCTCGGCCAGGCGTGTCATTGTGCTCGAACAACAGGCGGAGCCCTGTTTATGACTTCGATGCATATGCTCTCGGGACTGCGATCCTTGACATTTCAGGAAAATGCAAGAGTCCAGGAGGCAGATCCGCTCGCATGCTGCATGTCCACTTTTGCTCCGCTCGAATGCATCGAATTGCTCATCTATGCATCCATTCGAGCCATTGATGTTAGAGTTCTGACCATCTGCACATTATGCTCGGGGAGATGCGCGGGGATGCAGCACTAGGTGTTCTAGTGTATACAAGGCCTAAGTATGTAGCAACGCGCATCGTAAAGTATATCGAAGAAGACCACAAATCAGCAGTCCACACATCTCTAGTGTCGATGCCTATGCGACATTAAGACTCCAAATGGTACGGCCGCGGGTTCATCAGATCATATGTGTAGAGGTGACGATTCCTATAGGTCGAGATATCCACTACCCGCTGAACACACTATTGCAGGGGCGCTATGCTGTAGTGGCACGCTAAGCAATTTGAGTTCGAATGCTATTCATCCACTATACGTGCGCCTTACCTCCACCATTCTCCACTCAGCGCGAATCGACATCTCGATACTGGTCCGCCGTTCAGCGCTTTGATGTTATCGATGGTGTCGATTGGAACGACGAGCTTGTGTGATGTGCAGAATGCATTGGACAACATCTAATCTTCGTCAGTAAACATCTGCTACGTGGAGAATGTCACGAGCGGTATTGAAAAGAATGGACTTCTTTGATGCAGCGCCTTGAGTCAACACGTCCGATTACGAGCCATGTAAAACCTCTATAGACAGAATCCACGGAACAATCGTGAAAAGGATCTGAGAACACCCAAATAGCAAAATGAACGACTAAAATTTATCTGCGAAGCATTAATTTCTCCGCTAGTCTCAAGAAAGCATGCGTGCACCAACTCGCTCATAATACCGGACTTCGTTCTGCAACTCCAGTCAACTTGAAACAACGACCAGCTATGCAACGACGAACTTGTTCACACCCACCGGCAGAGCCGTCATCCGTTTCGATACGCATCTCACAGTGAGAATAGAATGCAAAGGCTTCTGTTGGGCGCCAGGCTGGAAGATATCAGTAAGGACGAAGCACAGTCTACCAAAGAAAACTCACGTGTGCGACAAGACGGGCCCCTTCAGGACACGAGCCCGGCAGTCAAGCGTTTGAAGAATGCGACCAAGCAGCCGGTGTATGCCGATAGTGTGGCACGCCGATCGTCGATTGGACGCAAGGCTTGGGGATGGTATCTTGGTAGAGCGTGCTGCTCCCAGTGCCTGACTTGGGCTAGCGTGGCTACGTGGCATCGTTAGCGAGCCCCGTCGCGGGATGGGATGGATCTTGGGGTAACGGTATACCCTTTGCGGCATGCCAGGTCAGGTAGGTGCTGAGCGAAGCGACCAAGAGGTTCAGAGCCCCCACTGTTACCTCGACAAGTTGAAGGCTGTCTCCGAGATTCATGATTGCAAAAGTAGAAATGGGTGCTTTGGATTTTTCGTCAGTGGTATTCGTGGCGGGGTGTCTCGATTACATATGTGTGGTTCTGGTAACACGCGGAAAGCTGAAATATAGTCTGGAGTCTGGGTGGTATAGTCTGGAGTGGTGCGTAAGTAGCACTCGAGCGTGGCAAGTGTGGAGCAGCACTCCAGCGCGGGGAGCAGCAATCGAGCTCATCGAGACAGACCATTGCCTGGCGGCTGTGCAGAGTCTCAACATGTCAGAGGCGTCGAGAAGTCTGGGCACGCAGCAATCCGCTGACGCTGTTGCTGTCGTCCATGCACCCATTGGCTATTGACGGTGTGCATCTGGGATTTGTCTGGACTTTGCTAGAGCTGGACCAATGTTCCTCGCATGGCTGTGGCAAGATACAGTACTAGCATTTGCTGGCGTGCGGCCCTCAGGCTCTCAAGTATATTCTGGCGATGGATGTACTCCCGTTAGTGAGACGACATCTGACATCATTGGCCGGCGTTGGCTCTCTCCCTGCAAACTGGAGAAGATGTTTCCGGACTCAAGCTGTTGTGTTGAGTGTGCCCTGAGATTCGCCGCGGAATGGGGTTTGGATTGAATGGAACAACCTTTGCAGCACGGCACCAATGCTCGATCCGGATTTTGAACATGAGAACTATATATATACTCTTGGTTGCTGCGAATATGCCAACAGACGAAGCAAAAGCTTGTTGCGGAGGTGCGCGCCATCGAAGAAGCAGAGGAGCTAAGGTGCAAAACGGACTACCTGACCAATTAAGCGACAGTACGAGCTGCAAGTCACACATCGTACATACAAGCAACAATCCCACGGTCGCTCTCGCGTGCAAACCCGTCGCGTGAAACCGTCGATTAAGTCATATCTGAATTCGCATCACATTCGTTACATTCCAGCAACCCTTCAAGCCTTGCCGTCGATCCTGTAAACCAGCTTGACACCGCTGACCTTGCCCTCCTTGAGCTGGTTCAAACCATCGAGCACGCCCTCGAGTCCGCCCGAACCAAGCTTGACCGGGTGCACGGTGAGCTGCTGGCTGGCGACGAGCTTCGTGGCCAAGTCCCAGAACGTCTTTGCGAACTCGAAGTTTTCTGGCTGTGCGGGCATATCCATGCCGCCAGCCCACTTGAAGGCCTCGCCGGTGAGGGTGTAGCCGAGGGTGGCCTGCGTATCTCATTAGTATGTAGGTGAGTGTGGAAGCAGTGGAGAATGCTCACCTTGTTCTCGACATCAGTGCGATCGTGCTTCGGGGCAAGAAGGTACGTGACCTGGCCGCCCTTGGACGAGATCGCCTCGGAGCTGATCTTCGGCGACGCGCCCTCGGAGATACAGTCGAAGGCGCGCGTGAGCTTGTCGCCCGTGTACTCGCGGATCTTCTTCGCGACGTCTGGATCATTGTAATCGAAAGCCTCCGCGGCACCGAGAGCCTTGACGAAGGGGAAGTTGCGCGGGCTGCAAGTCGTGACGACCTTGCAGCCAGAAAGCACGGCGAATTGAATCGCCAAGCTGCCCGTCGCAGTGCTGCCGCCGTAGATGAGAAGCGGCTCGTTTGCCTTCTCGCCGCCAGGCAATGGGAGCCCCAAACTCTGGTATAGTGCCTGTCCGACGGTTGTGACGCCGACACCGAGCGTGCTGGCGTCTTCGTCTGAGATGTTCTCCGGCACTTTGCACTGGACGTCGCCTTTTGCGACGGCGTACTCGGCAAAGCAGCCGTCCTCTTTCTCTACAGAGTTCACGCCGTGGGTGAAGCCTGCGATGCGATCGCCGACTTTGAAGTCCTTGGTGACTTTGGGGCCGACTTGCACGACGGTGCCCATGTAGTCGCAGCCGACGGTGCAGCCTTTGCCTTGCGCGGCGAGAGGCTCGAAGTGGATGTGCTTCCTGTGAGGCGGATGTGTTGGTTTTCGAGGTAACATGTAAGATTCGGAACCAATGGGACGAATACAACTTACCAGTCGGTAGGGTTGAGGGCAACGGCGTGGACCTTGACAAGGACATAATCATCTCTCATCCTAGGAAGAGGAACTTCCTGAACCTCGGCCTTGCCCACGCCGACGTTCTTGATAGCCTTCATGGTCTTGGGTAGCTCGGACATGCTGGGCGATGTGTGTATTACGAGTTGTCTGTGTGAGGAAATGGAGAACGTGTGTGCAGTGAAATGTGTGAGAGTAGGTGTAAGGTAAGAGAAGATGGGAGGAAACGTAGAGCATAATTAGCTGCTTGTCCAATGAATATAGCTTTCCTTATTTCATCTACAGCTTACGAATCGTGCAGGTGCTACGGCAGCCATTGGACGTACCGTTTCGCAGGGTATTGGTCCGAGTTGCAGGCAAGTTCTAGGATGAAGTCAGAAGGTGGGCGGTGGATCCGAGTTATCGCCAGAGCACAGCTTGAGCTAGGGTCATTGGCGATGACGCTGTTGCTTGGAGTCAATTAACCTCCAACTTCAGTGGACTCGGCCGAGGTAGCTTCGAGACCATCGTAGTGTTTGCAGAGACGCGTGCCAGAGCAAGCAAAGCAGGAATGTTCGTGCATACGGTAAACGCGAGGCGGAAGCATCAATTCATAGCTTCAACCTGAGGATTTTGCTATACAAGAAAGAGAACTCAGTCTACTAGGATACATTACAAAATAATCGCCTCAATATCAAATACGAAAAACCCTCGCAGAAGGAAGCCCATAAAGCGCCTTGCCATCCCACCTATCCCATTCATCCAATCGTGGTCATTCTTTCAGTGTGCTCATCAGTTCACACCCGCCTTTCAGTAGTGGTTGTTTGGCGGAGGACCCTTAGGAGGCTGATATTGCGACCCATGACCGCCGTACGCTGGCTGCGGTGATTGCAACTCAACATCGTTGCCACCCCTGTTGGCCGAGGCGTCATAGTATGAAGGCGGAGGGTTGTTGCTGTTGTTGTAGTATGGCTGTTGGGGTGCTTGGTATTGGTTCTGGTTCTGCGCGTATTGCGCGTATTGCGGCTGCGAGTTGTAGGTTGCTTGGCCGTGGCCGGGAGGTGTGCGACCGAGAGTCCAGCCGGTGCCGCGGTAAGGCTGGTAGCCGCGCTTTCTGCGACGACGGGCGGTGATACATCTTTGTAGGGTGTTAGTGAATCTGATGGGACGGGTCTGTGTGATATGATGCTTGGGTGGACTTACGAGAAGAGGAAGAAGATGAGGATTGCGCCGAAGATGACTAGGCCCAGGACGAGCCAGCGAGCCCAGTTATTCCAAGTACTACTTCTGCATACTCTGTTGTTGTATCTGTCGTAGTAACAGCTAGCCATGTTGTTAGCCGTGTGTTTGGCGGTATGCGACGATGCGAGTATGAACCAAGCGGATATGTGCAGTAATTGTGGAACGCGAAGGGATCAAAAACAAGCACACAAGATGTGCGAATCGTCTTAGAAATGCGACGGAAAACAATGATGAAATCGATCGCAATAGGAGCTTACTTACTTATTATAGCCGTACTGCCGCGGAAGAATCATGGTTGATGGATGTCTCGTGCCGTCCAAGTAATGCTCAAGGCTTGTCGCAAGTGTCGGCCAGTAGCAAGCTGATATCGACCCACTGAAATGGGGAACGGTGTGTTTTAGTAGCAGATGGTACCGATGTCGAGGTGAGAAAACGGTGACGATGGCGATGCGAAAAGCAGGGACTGGCAGAAGGATGTGGGCGGCGAAAGGCAGTTTTGTACGCAGAATGATGACGAGGACCCAGAGCTCTGCTGAGCTGCTGATCTTGGAAGGCGCCTTGGCTTCTTTGTTGCTCAGCCACAACCGTGATGGCGACGGCTGCTGCTCAAGACAAACGAATGCGAGGGTTAGACATTCTCATCAATTGTCATATTAAATATCATCTGAAGCTGTTGTACGACGTTTTGTATTCAAGATCTAATTCCGCGTCCGAGGGACTGGAATGTTGCACCCGGTGAGAGGGAGGCATGCGAATTCGCAGACCATGAATTCCGCATCACAGCCTTACGAGCAGCCTTGCCAACCAATGCTAAGACTCGTTCGTGCGTACAAGGCAGATTTTGGCCGTGTCGTCTGAGTATTCGCCACGTAAAAGGCCGCGCAGCATGGATGAGCCGCAATGCCGTCCTCTAACTCAAATCCCCGCGCAGCGCATCCTCAGCGAAAAACCATCAACAGTCAGCAGGCAGTCGTATCATCATCACGCGTCCCCTGGCACTACTGCGCCTCGAATCCTCGAATGATCACCCAGTCCAGAGACGCCTCCTCCGCACTCGCAACCCGCACAGCCACAGCAGCAGAACCCACTCGCACCAGCCAGAAATCCTCCGAGCTTCGTTCTGTCTCCAAGGCACGCCGCCCTGCCGGCTCGGCACCTCAGTGCTGCAAACCTCAGATCGGGTATAGCGTCATGTGTCGATCGGTTCGGGCGGGCGTGCGTGCGTGCGGGCGTGAGCATCTCCAGCGACAGCAGTAGCAGCAGGCGAGCCCCAAGCAGAGAAAGAGAGTTTTTCTCGCATCCCTTCCCCTCCCCTCCCTCGGAGCCAGTTTAGAGTACGCGAGCGGGCGAAAGATGAGACATTCCAGGTCCAAATGGGAGAAGGGAGTGCGCCCGTGGCCAGCGCATCCCGCAGCGTGTTGTGCAGCTGGGCCGACGCGCGATGCGCTGGCATGTGGTGGTCCTAACGGTCTGTGCAGCCAGCTTCTCGTTTCTTTGCTGCTGCTGGCTGGTGTTGTGTGTGCTGGCAGCGCGCGCGCGCAATGTATTTGGGTTGGGGGTCGTGCCTCCTTGTTGGTTTTCTGTTTCTGGTTTCGTTCTGTGACGTTCGCGTTTCTGTCTCGTCTACTTTATGCTCGTTTGCGTGCGGTCGCGAGCTATGAAGTCCTGTTGCGCAAAGCGGGCGCCTCTTCTCTCATGCTACGAGATGTAGTTACACTTCCGCGGGCCTCACAATACACTGAAGACGAGCGAACGAAGCAACAAACGACACGGCCTCTCATGCGCTGTCGCACAAGAAAAGCGCGAAAACCTCGAGTCATCCCGCGAAAGAAATTATGATCATGCTGGAGACGTAGCTATCGTGGACAAGTCATACCGCCGTAACTCATGCCTCATTTCCTCATCACATGACAGAGATGCAGAGCGTGCAGATAGAAAGGGAAAAAATCAATCGCCCGGACAAATTCGCCATGGACAAATGGAAGAAACACCAAGGAACCTTTCCCCTCCGTGGCCATTGCTGGCGCGCAGCTCTCCTGGCTGTCTTTCGTCTGATTGTTGTTCATTTCGTGAGAGGGTGGGTACGACCCGGGTGTCGCGCCAACTGGCCGTCACGGGCTTGCACCACAGTCGTGAGTTTGGCTTCCAGAATCACGATCGCGAGATCTCATCTGTCAGCGCAAAGAGCGTATGTTGCTAATGCGTGGATCTCGCGATGAGCCACTGCAGAACAGCATCCAGGTTTGTTTCTTCTTTGGCACTTATGCCGTAGCAGGACACTTCGCGATGGGTCACGCGCTTCAAGTCCAAGGATTCGATCAGCTCGTCCACCGTGAGATGGCCGCGAAGGTCCGACTTGTTACCCAAGACAAGGAGTGGAATCCCCTCCATGGCTGGCTTCTCAAGCAGGATGTGGAGCTCTTCTTTGGCTACTGGCAAAGCTTCCTTGTCGGCAGAGTCGACGATGAACCTGCGAGTCTATCAGCGATGGTGCTCCACTTGAATGTTGGCGGATCGCAAAACTTACACGATAGCATTCACACCGCGACAGTATCTTTCCCACATCGATCGGAATCGAGGTTGACCACCAAGGTCCCAACTTTGAGGGTGTCAGCAATGTCACAGACATATCGGCGCACGCGGAGTGCATCAGGACGACAAACCATTTGAGTGTGACGTGTCCTTTCTGTACACGCTTCATGTTGAAACCTACAGTCGGTATTGAGCTGGATATTATGTCAGCAAGACGCCTCCGCGGAATACTCTCGCGACTTTTGCGTACTCGATGGTGAACTCTCCGCCCTAAGTGTTTGGATCAGCTGATGCGCATATTATTCTTCGCACCGGGTTCGGAACTTACTGCTAACACTCTAAGCAGCGAAGTCTTGCCAGCGTTCTGGAGCCCGATCATGGTGATATCCATTTCCGTCGCCCTACCGAGGAAGGCGCATTAGCTTCGGCATCGACATCACATTCGCCATCGACATTGCAAGGCGTCCTGCGCTGGCTGTTCTCCCAAAGATGCGATGTGGCGACCATCATCAGCTTCAGGCGACATCCGACAGCGTCGAACACATGACATCAAGCGACAAGAGAAGGACGACACGGTCACGGTCAAGACATACCAGAACAAGCTCAACAGCCAATCATACAGCCGCCTGAAGATGCCTACCATGGCGGGCAGACCAACGCTCTTCCCGTCCGTCGAAGTCAGTGCGTTTGCTGGAGCTAGAAGCAACGTCGAATGCCAACTCTCGCCAGGCCAGTCAGCGGGCGGGCGGCGGCGGTGGGAAGCGGTGGGCGAGCAGACAGCAGCGGCTGGGGGAAGCGGGAAGATGCGCAACAACAAGTAAACTCAGGGCACCCTGGCCTTGCTTTGTGCTTCGGGTGTATTTGGGGGTTGATCGGAAAGGCGCGAGTGGACAGCAAAGGTTCTGGGAGAGCTCGCTCGCTCGCTGCCTTGGCAGTAGTGCGCCTGGGTGCTGCGTGATGAGCGTTCGATGCGGATTGCGGGGGCCACAAGCAGCACTTGGACCGAGCAGCAGCAGCAAGTTCGAACTTCGCGAGCGCAGGCTGGCTGGCTGTTCGGGCGGCGCTGTGGATTCTGCCAGCTGTCGGGCCGAGCAGGAGTGAAGACACTAGAAGGAGGGATTATTCACGAGTAATGAGTATGCTGCAGAGTCGACCGGATGAGCGAGGGCGCTCTGCACGCCAGGACGAGCGGATATCAGCAGCTGTTGTCGTTGTTTTTGCTCGCGCGGAGGGGAGCAGCAGCAGCAGCAGCAGCAGCAGCAGCAGTGTAGGCAGTATGTAACCGTAGTATATAAAATAGACAAGGTAGAGCACGCAGTGCCGCGGCGGTCAGGTGCTCGCGGATTCTCAGCCTTGTGGTGAAACAGATGCAAAGTGTACTGCCTGCAAACCCCGGTTCACCGTTCGTTCGTTCGTTCTCAGATGCAGCACGAGCCGCACGCACTCTGTTTCGCCAAGTTCTCCGAGATCTTCTTTGTGCGGCGTCGGTGTCACGATGCGGCGGGTTTGATAGAGAGAGGCTCGATGCTGTGCGAGCAGGTGTGACAGACAGGCAGCAAGAAGGCGGGCCGGGAGCGGTGCGGGAAACACCTTCACAGCTCTGGCGGGTGCAGTAGAGCGGCCTTAGTCAGAGACCAAAGAAGAGGGCCCGCAGTAGTAGCAGCTCAAGTAGATTATTGGCCTTCCCGGAGCCTTGCAGCGAGAGGTGCAGGGACTTCTATCACGTGACGTCCGAAGCGCGCCCTCCCGCCGAGGCCGAGAGAAAGCTGCAGGTTTGCCGGAGCTTCTTTTTTCTAAGGCCGAAACGACTTTTAGAGATTTGAAGAAAGGCTGGCAGTGTTTGGCTGGAGCATTGCAGGAGGAACGGGAGTGCAAAAACAACGATACCACCACCGAAGCATTCTCCTTGACACCGCGCATATGCCCAAGGCATAATATATCAACACCCACCCTTGCGCGCATACACACACCCTCGACAAGATGGGCCCTCCGGAGCAGATCAAACGCAAATGGGGCACCGACTTCGACACCCTCAGACGACACGCCCTGTTTAGCAACCCGCCTTCCGACAAAACCGCATACCCTTCGCTGGCGTCTGCGATCGATCCTCACGTCAACTCTTTCAACGAAGTCTTTGCGCCAAACGGACAGCTCTACCACGCGTTGAAAGACGTCGGAACCAAGACTTTCCTCGATGGCGAGCCCAATGCACCCAACGATGGATCTCGAAACAGATTGCAGGTGCGCGTGCGCGAGCTCTTCCTTGAGAAGAGCATGCTTCCTGCGTCAAACAAGCACGAGACGACAAAGCGCGAAATTTTGCCAGTGGAGTGCAGAGAGCGCCACTGCTCATACCGAGGACGTTTCCGTGGACGTCTAGAATACAGAGTCAACGATGGACCTTGGAAGGAGAGCGTACGCGACTTTGGCCAGGTGCCAATCATGTTGCGCTCCAACAGATGCCACTTGGAAGGACTCTCACCAAAGCAGATGGTGGACAAGCGTGAAGAGACTGAAGAGCTTGGAGGATACTTCATTGTGAACGGTAACGAGAAGCTTATTCGTATGCTTATCGTCAACCGAAGGAACTACCCCATGGCCATCATTCGTCCCTCGTTCGAAGGAAGAGGCGCGACATACACCAAGTTCGGTATTCAGATCCGATCTGTCCGACCCGATCAGACCTCACAGACCAACGTGCTGCACTATCTCAGTGATGGCAACGTCACCTTCAGATTTTCATACCTCAAGAACGAGTACCTCGTGCCAGTCGTCATGATCTTGAAGGCATTGTGCGAGACAAACGACCGCGAAATCTATGAGGGTATTGTTGGTCGCGCAATGGGCAAGAAAGAGCTGGAGCTTAAGCAGTTCGTCATCGACAGAGTGGAATTGCTGCTTAGGACCTACAAGGCATACAACTTCTACGGAAAGTCCAGCACACGCGCATTCCTTGGATCAAAGTTCAGGCCTGTACTCAGAATGGCCGAAGACGTGACCGACGAAGAAGCCGGAACCGAATTCCTCCGCAAGGTCGTCTTACCTCACTTGGGATCTCACGACGTTACCGAGGAAAATGATACCGATAAGTTCCGCATGCTTATCTTCATGATCCGCAAGCTCTACTCTCTGGTCGAGGGAGACTGCGCGATTGACAACCCTGATGCTGTCCAGAACCAGGAAATTCTTCTTCCGGGTCTGCTCTACGGCATGATTATCAAGGAGAGAGTCGAGGAATGGATGTACTCAATAGGTCTGAGTCTGCGCGACTGGAACCGCAGCCGCCAATACCCTGCATACACCACCAAAGAATTCGAGAAGGACTTCATCACCAAGATCATCAGGAAAACGAACGAGAACCTTGGTCAATCGCTGGACTACTTCCTGTCAACAGGTAATTTGATCAGTCCTAGTGGTCTCGATCTGCAGCAAACATCTGGTTTCACTGTCATGGCCGAAAAGATCAACTTCTACCGTTTCATCAGTCATTTCCGCATGGTTCACAGAGGTAGTTTCTTCGCTCAGCTGAAGACAACTACTGTCCGAAAGCTGCTACCAGAAAGTTGGGGTTTCCTCTGCCCCGTTCACACTCCCGATGGATCGCCCTGCGGTCTTCTCAACCATTTGGCGCACAAGTGCGTGATCACCACAGATAGCACAGATGTCTCAGCGATACCTCAGCTTCTTGCACAGCTTGGTGTCGTGGAGGCTTCCGCTGCCACTCTTGATGAAAACGTTGTCGTTCAACTTGACGGCAAGGTCATGGGCTTCTGCTCGCCGAAGCAGGCCAAGGTCATCGGTGACACTCTCCGTTACTGGAAGGTTGAAGGAACTCACAACGTCCCTGCTCGACTTGAGATCGGCAACATCCCCGAGTCAAACGGTGGTCAGTACCCTGGTATCTTCATGTTCTCCCAGGCTGCTCGCATGTTGCGTCCGGTGAAGTACTTGCCTCTCGACAAGACCGACTACGTTGGTCCCTTCGAGCAACCCTTCATGTCGATCGCTTGTACGGAGCCTGAGATCATCTCTGGCGACAACACACACGTGGAGTACGACCCTACTAACATCCTCTCCATTGTTGCCAACCTTACGCCTTTCTCCGATTTCAACCAGTCGCCGCGTAACATGTATGTTTCCATATTCTTCGCAACCCACATATATTAGCTTGCTAATTCTATTACAGGTATCAATGTCAGATGGGTAAACAAACCATGGGTACTCCAGGTACTGCTCTTAAGTACCGTACAGACAACAAATCCTACAAGCTACAAACTGGTCAGACACCCGTTGTCAGGCCTCCTCTGCACAATGAGTACGGACTTGACAACTTCCCCAACGGCACCAACGCAGTTGTCGCTGTCATTTCCTACACCGGTTACGACATGGACGACGCTATGATCTTGAACAAGTCCGCTCACGAGCGCGGATTCGGTCACGGTACCATCTACAAGACCAAGCAGATCAACCTTGCCGAAGGTCAAGGACGTGGTCGTGGCAGGGCGGTGACACACATGTTCGGCTTCGCACCTGGCGGCCTTGTCAAGGCATCCTGGAGAGCTACCTTGGACGACGATGGACTGGCAGCAGTCGGCATGAAGCTGCGCGAGGGTGACATCGTCGCTGCATCTCACACTGTTGTCAAGGATCCCCAGACAGGAGAGTACATGAACCGCGATGGAATCACTCACCTCCACCGCTACAAGGATTCCGAGGGAGCCTTCGTCGATGAGATTAAGCTCATTGGCAACGAGAGTGGCAGTAACGAGCCTTGCCAATCGGTTAGCATTCGCTTCCGTATTCCCCGTTCACCAGTCGTTGGTGACAAGTTCTCTTCTCGTCACGGTCAGAAGGGTGTGTTGTCACAAAAGTGGCCTACGCCCGACATGCCTTTCTCAGAATCTGGCATGCAACCCGATGTCATCATCAACCCTCACGCTTTCCCCTCCCGTATGACCATCGGTATGTTCGTCGAGTCTCTCGCCGGCAAGTCCGGTGCCCTGCACGGTCTCGCTCAAGACTCCACACCCTTCAAGTTCAAGGACCAAGAAGGCCAAACCGCAACCGAATACTTCGGCCACCAGCTCAAGCGCGCCGGCTACAACTACTACGGCAACGAGCCCATGTACTCCGGCATCACCGGCCAAGAGCTCGGCGCCGACATCTACATCGGTGTCGTCTACTACCAGCGTCTTCGTCACATGGTTAACGACAAGTTCCAAGTCCGTACCACCGGTCCCGTCACCCCTCTCACCGGCCAGCCCATCAAGGGTCGTGCCAAGGGCGGTGGTATCCGTGTCGGAGAGATGGAGCGCGACGCCCTGCTCGCCCACGGCACCGCTTTCCTGCTGCAGGACCGTCTCCTCAACTGCTCAGACTACACCAAAGCCTGGGTCTGCAAGGGCTGCGGCTCCTTCCTCTCCACACAGCCTGCCGTCGGCCAATTCGGCCGCCGCCGCGCGAACGAGGCGCTGCGCGTGCGCTGCAGGCGCTGCAGTCACAAGGTCAAGGGTGAGGAGCCCAAGAACGACTGCTGGGAGGACAAGTCCGGCCAGAAGTGGGCTGGTGGCGAGGACGTTACGCAGGTCGCTGTGCCCGGTGTCCTCAGGTACTTGGACGTCGAGTTGGCTGCCATGGGCATCAGGTTGAACTTCAAGGTCGAGCCTTGAAAGCGGAAAAAGTCGATGTTGTATATCTATCTATATGGCGCTTGTACTGGGGGCATAGCGGAGGCGTTCTTTTCTGTCTTGCGGCTGGAGTTGGGTAGATTATATTTTTCTATATCGCAAAATACTATTATATGTATATTTTTTCTCTGAGCTTTTACGCGTTTCGCGTTACGATTCGGTGAGAATCTCTCAAGCATGCTGGAGTGGTTGGCGAAATTCTCTAGTCAACGTGCTTGAGCGACACTAGTCGAGCGGAGTTGGAGGGTTAGAAGCGTAGCGCTGTGCTGTGCCACATAGCAGCGTGATCGGCACAGGTGTTGTGGGTACGGCTAAGTAAGTAGCACATCCTTCGCGTCTGCTGCCAAGGTTCGCTGTTTCGATGACTTGAGACTATGACAACATAGGGGACGTTCTTTGGGGCTTGCCCTGTGACTGTTACTGGAAGACAAACACGTGCATACACACACACCTCGACATTTGATCGATATAGTCTGGGTCGACGGCCAGTTCTGATTCTTCACCCACTACCGCAGACTTGACCAGAATCCAAATTACGTTGAAGCAGTCTGTACGTCGCGACTCCCGACTGAGAAGCAGTGCGCGCTTGATCGCTGAACGATTCTGTGGTCACATCAAAAGCTCACACCGGAATACTAAAGCCCGTTCAAACTTGCAGCCGAAGCGAAGGAAGGAAAGAAAGAAAGAAGGATATGACGACGCCGACCTCAGTAGAATTCAAAGATGGCTATACCCTCGCCACCGACTGCGAGATTGACATGCGCTGCCACGACCGGCACTTCCGCGACACGGTGTTTGTTGACAGCTCTGGCGCGGAAGTCTTTGCTCTCGACTGTCCGGGTCTGTTTACGTCGTGGAGCATGAGGAAGGCCATCCGAGATGCTGCTGGCCTTCAAGTCCTCCAGGTTCGACACGCGAGGGCCTCGATCCTGGAGAATTGGATCGTTGAGGATGCTCTGGGGAAGCAGATATGCACTGCGAAAGGAAGCAAGGAGTCGAGGAGTGGTGCCACCACGATTGCGGCAAAGGTCCTGGCGGAGACTGGCGACGACTTCACTATCGATATTCAGTCAGGAGATCATGCTGGTACTGAGACGAAGTTTCAGGTCGATGGTGTGGTTATTGCGGAAATGACGTTGGTGACAAACAATGATCTGTCGTTATTGGGTCGAAGGGGACTCGATCGGTCGGGATGGAAGTTGAAGGTGAAGGCGGGGACTGATCTTGCGTTGGTGGCAGCGTTGGCGGTGTGTCGGGCGGAGGTATTGCATGCTGTGAGACGGTAGTTTTACGCTCCCGAGCTTGCCCGTCCATGTAGTCCGGTATTCGTTGGATTGACTTATCGTAAACAACTGAAGTATCGACCCTGCGGGTAAAGAGCAGCGCATTCATGATACTCTCAAATACCCATGATTCCTTGTCTCCATCGCACCTGTCCTTATCTGCCGCGTACCAGAAAGGTGTTGCTCCGTAGATGTCGATCGGATCCACGTCGATGCCTGGAGTACTGCAAAGAAGTGTGATCACGGGAGTTTCTCCCCAAATAACAGCATGGTGTAGCGGCGTTTGACCATAATTGTCCGGTTTGTTTGGATCTGCGCCTTTGCTAAGCAGCATTCCCACAATTGACTCGATGCCCTGCTTAGCTGCTTGAGAGAGTGCCGTGCGACCGTTGCGGTCTTCAGCATCGATGATAGCCCCATGCTCGACAAGTAATTCTGCAGCGTTTGTGTACTCATGAGCAGCATACCAAAGTGGTGAGCAACCATCGCTGTCTTTGCTATTGACAAACGCTCCCTTCTCAAGCAGAAATTGTGTGGCATTGGATATTCCGCTAAGAGAAGCAGCGGCATACGAAAGCGGAGTACGACCGTTGTTGTCTTCCTCATCAATTGCAGCGCCGCGTTCGAAGAGTGTACGAATGATTTCATCGCTACCGCACTCGGCGGCAAAGGAAAGCGGTGTACGGGCGCTATTATCCCTGGCAGTGACAGCAGCGTGCTGCTCAAGAAGCAGGTTGACATTGTCATCGCTATCGTGCTCGCAAGCATACATGAGCGGCGTGCGGCCATCGTGATCTGGAGCATCAATTGAAGCTCCATATTCGATGAGCACTCGTGCAGCGCCGTCGTCAAGGTGGCACACAGCAAATGAGAGAGGCGTGCGACCGGCGTCGTCTGCAACGTCGACAGCGGCACCATGTTCGAGCAGCAATCGCGTATCGTCTTCGGAGCCGCCCGAAGCAGCATACGAAAGCGGCGTGCGGCCGCTTTTACTCTTGAAATCAACGGTCGCATCATGTTCGAGAAGAACCGCGATGCTGCTCCAGTCGGAAGCATGCGATAGCGCCGTCATACCTTCTTTGTCTGCGCAGTCGATTTGGGCGCCATGCTCGAGCAATATCCGCGTCGACTCTTCATTCCGGTTCATGGCAGCAAGTGCTAGTGGAGTCTGGCCTTCAAGATTCCTACAATCCACCAAGATATCGTGCTGAAGGAGTATCTGCAAGAGACTGTCCCATCCTTTTTCAGCCGCATGAGATAGTGGTGTCATTCCACTATTATCTCTAACGTTCATCGCAGCACCGTGGAGGATGAGCAATTGGGTCACCGATTCATATCCTTTGATGGATGCCTCCAACAGCGGCGTCCGACCCCATACATTTACTGACTCAATGCCAGCATTGTGTGCAAGGAGGACTCGCACGGTCGACTCCCGCCCGCCACTAGCAGCATGCATGAGTGCGGTGCTGCCCTCAGTGTCCTTTTGGTCAACAAGAGCGCCGTTATGTAACAGTAATTGCACAATTGACTCATGCCCTCTCATAGCTGCCTTCATAAGTGGTGTGTGGTTCCGCTCATCTGATAACTCGACATTGGCATTGTATTCGAGCAAAACTCGCACCAGTGGTTCATGGCCGTATGTAGCAGCGTATGACAGAGGACTCAGACCTGAGGACTGAGCAGTTGTGTCACAAGCTAAGCCATTGACGAGGCAGAATTTTGTGAGATTCGAAAGGCAAAGTTGTGAGAACCAATTCACGACGACGTCTAGCTTTTTGCCAGGAAAGTTATCGTCCGGGTAGTGGTGCGGATGAAACATCTGGCGCATGGTGGACAGTATTTGAGAGCTCATAAGCAGCGATAAAAGATCAGCATGCATAGACATCTCTGTGAGAACAACAGCATCCCAATGGTATGGTCCATGCTTGATGGCATATTCCGCGAAAGGAAACTCGAGCTTCCTGCGCTTCATATCCTCTGCGTTGTCATCTGGGGTGGTGAACTCTGCGCCAGTCACATAGATCTTGAACGTGTCGTTTCCCAAATTTGCCGATATGGGGTTGGAGCTTTCAGAAATTGGGTCTTCCATTGTGTCTTTCGGTGCCAGTGCGAATTCATGCAGTAGCAAATAGTCAAGACAAGCTCTTGCGATCTTGAACTCGGCTTTTGGGAACCACCGCTCTTGTGTTCGTTGCAAATATTCTTGAGTGGTGTAGTGAACAAATCTGATGGTGTCGCTACTCTGGTCCACCGTGATTAGTCCTGCACATATGGACAGCATGGTCTCAGAGTCCAGGCTATTTTCTCGGTCCAGCTCGGTATCTTCGGTATCAATCATTGATGCATGCTGCAGTTCAGCCAACTTGAGGGGTCGCCGGGCGCATAGTATCAAGGACAGAATCTTTGCAGCTGACTCTTGGTAATCCCTTTCTTGTCCGAAAATTCTGCTCATCGCATCGTCGTAAGCGGTGTCGTAAGCGTCAAGGCCCTTTGGTAGAGCGAGGAGGTCCGCCCGAATGCTCTTGACCTTCAGCCTTGTTTGAAACGAGTCCATAAGCAGCTGTGCAAGGAGGAACCTATACACTAGTCAGTCGCCCACACTTATATCCTTTAGTGCATGAGGTATCTTCACTAACATTCCATCAGCGGCTGTGACAACGCCATCGACCACATCGTCGAGAAGGTCAGGCTGGAGTTTGGCACGCAAAGTCCTAGCACGAGACCTAGTGTACACCTCGAGATCGTGTCTGGACGCTTTAATCTCTAGACGAGGCTCGTTTTGGAAGATGGAGTGAGACACATCGGGATAGAAGTCTCGCGTGGTTGTCAAGTAGCGGACCGAGATATTGCTTTGCAGACCTGCGATCCATGAGAGGATGTCACCTCGAGTACCGTCATGACACTCATCCAGGGCGTCGGTAATGATGGTCAGCTCCTTGATATTCTCCAAGAGCTTGCCAAGAATCGATCCGAGCTCATTTGTCGTTGGTGTGTACGCAGGATTTGTGAACTCGTCGAGCAGCTTGGGTGCTTCCGGGAGACTGTCAACGACTTGGCGAAGAAACGTTTGCAGAGTGTGTCGCAAGGTCTGCTGATCCCGACGTTTGTAGTTGTAATATATGAACACGACCGGCTTCATCGACACACGTGCGGCTCGGAGCTGTTGTTCGATGACCAAAGCAGCCATTATTGTCTTACCGGCACCTGGAACGCCTGGACAAACAAGAGTGCCGCGTAATGACCCTGCCCAAGTTTGGTAGATGTCTTCATCCAGAAACCAGTCACCTGTGCCGTGCTGATGTCTCGCGATGGCATCACGGTGCTGCTGCAGATAGTCAACATCGCAAATCCTGTCCAGTAGCTCCCTCTTCCGCCGAGCCGAAGCTTCATCGAGAATGACAGTAGTGTTATGCTCGATGACCTTACTGCTGACCTGCAGTTCGGCGATTCCGGCGGCCATGTCTGCAACTGTGGACTTGATCTCAAGTGACAGCCGTCTGTCGTCATTAGCTCGGTGCTCCGGACGACCTGCGCAGCAATACACTCACATGTGATCCACTTCCAAGGCTACGCCGACAAGAGTCTTTAGACGCTCTATTTGAGAAAGCAAGGTCTGAACGTCTTCCTTGATATGTTTCCATAGTAGTAGCTGTCCAAGCTTCCGCACGCCAGACGTCGGCGCGATCTTGGCTTTGAGCTGTTGGAGTGCGGATGCGAACTGGTCGAAGGGGCCACCCTTTGCCACCAGTTCGAGCACGGCGAGCAGCCATGGATTATCGGGACACTCTTCGTTCACGAAGTCGATGAGAGTATTCAGCATGCCCGAGAGGCCGGAGATCTCCCTGACAAACTTCTTGCGCTCGTCTGAAGCGTCTTTCGCTTCCTTGACGTAGAACACCACATCCTTGGTAAGTTTTAGGAGTGCTGTGACACTCAAAGTTATGCTTAGCGGGTCCATTTGACGTGAAATTCTGACTCCATCAGACAGACGAACATGTGTCGAAGGCGTGTTGAGCGAGGAGATGGTGCGGCTGAGACAGCGTTGTGGCTATGCACCATGCAGCCTCGAAGCCGAATGTGCATGCAGCGGCATATTGTGGCTATGCATCATGCAGCCTCGAAATTATTCGCAAGCGTTCTTCGCACCCCGAGAAGCCCATGCAAACAGTAAAGACCGACTAAGTCGATGTGCGTCAATCATACTATTAGCAGATCCTCGAACATTGTTATCTATCTGCAGCGTATCGGTGGAAAGTCATATTATTTCGAGTCCTTTTCCTTAGAGTTCAGTGCAGTGGCCATAAGCAGAGTCGTGTCAATAGCTGTGAGAACACAGCATTGCCTTATTTCCCCAGTCATGTTGTCAAGTAACTCCAAGTGGCTGGATTGCCAACAGTAGTGGCTCATACCCACGATTTGCAGCTTTTCGCCTCTCGATACCTCAAATGCTGCTTTACATAGCCACGGACTCGCCGCCGTCCAAATGGTACAAAAATATCGATCAGCTTCTGGGCCTGTACGGCTATGTAGAAGAGGTAAGTACCGTCAGGATATATACTATCAGGCATCTATCAGCTCAGCTTGACTCTCGAATCCCATATGATCGAGTATATGATCGCCTTGAAGAACGTGACCATGTCAAATAGCCAGAAGATGACAAGTAAGACCACCATAGCGGTCGCCACCCACAAAACAGCCTCGCTCTCAAACTCTCGCCCTAGGTAGATTGTCGACAAAGTGAAGCCGACGTTGGGGAAAATGAAGGCCCACCATGTATTGTGGAATTTCATGCTGAGGCTCCATTTCCCGTTCTCGTCTCGTTCGACCATGTCTGATACCGTGCTGACGGTGATGATCGCGAAGCACCAAAACGTGAAGATCCAGAGGAAGACTCCCGTCCATGCTGCCATGACAAGGAGAATCTCTGCTGCCATCGGATGTGTTGCGAAATATCCATGGTCAGTCGGAGCGCCCCTGGCGTTGCCAATGAGAACCACAATGGTGTACCCTGCGGTGCCGACTAGCATGAAGAACCCAGGCCGTGTGCTGTTGGCAGCGGGGAAGCCGTTCTGGAGCACAGAGCTGAAGATGAATGACAGGTAGAATGTGGACATGATCCAGCCGTAGCCTTGGTACCCGACACCCGCGATCATCATGGGCAGACGATGCTCAGGTGGCTGTTCTCCGACGACTGCGGCAGCGATGGTACCTGTCAGCATGGCGTGGAAGGCTGTGAGCAGGATTGCAGGGTTTGCGCCTGGGTTGGCGAGAGGTGAGTGCTTGCTCATCACGACGAAGACAATCACGGATGAGAGCAAAGTGCATGCGGCGTAGATCCAGAAGCAGACTCGGATGGCAGTAATCAACCACGGTCCGCTATGGGGTACTCCGAACAATTGCATGCCAATGATGATTGTTGCGATTGTGAGCCACCAAGAGCCGTAGAAGAAACATTCTGGCGGCTGTGTGAAGCTGGCTCGGAATTTTGCTGGCTTTAGTTTCCAGCGGGTGATGGTCAAGGCGGTAAATGTAAGCCAGAGAACAATGTTCAGAACGAAGACGACAGCACCAATGGTGTGTAGACCATCAAATTGCTTGGGACACTCGGCCAGGATGATTGCTAGACCGCCTGTTGATTGAGTACATGTGAACCAGGTCCAGTTAAAGCGCTCCACAAGCCATGTCTTCGCGTCCAAACGAGAGGGTTGCTCATCCCTCGGCCGAGGTTTGTCTGTATGTGGCGAAAAGCCGTTCTCAGTATGACTGGCATCTGTTGGAAGTTCGCCAGAGTTGTGTGGATCTCTCATTTTTGGGTGATGGAATAAGCAGCATGACAGAAGTTGATTGACGAATTGTTATAGCGGCTGAACGGGATGAGGATGCCGGAGCCGAGGATCTTTGAAGATCTGTCAATCATCAACGCGTAGGTTCAGATGTGAATTTAGCTAACAGCATCGCAAGATTCGAATTGCTTATTACCGACATCAACAGTCACCAGCTAATCGAATCAGTATCTGTTTATGCAATGGCGGCGGAAGGTCATCCACAAATCTACATGTCGTGACCCACGCCGGTTCGTACGTCCATACACAGGAGAATGCGGAGAGTCGTCAATGATGCCGCATGTACCTGTACAAATGCCATGCTGGGAGGGGCATATCAATCGATATCACGAGAAGACACGTGATGATATGTGTATACAAATGCCTTTTTACAAGTGAAGTGCATGTTGGTTCAAGAGAAGGATGGCAAGAGCGTGGTTCACTTCGACTTTTGGCCGGGGAAAGTGCGGGAGGCACGTCAGCGACACCTTTGAAGTGTCCAGCCAGCAACAGCTCCACGAGACACCAGAGCCGCATCATCACACAAGACAACACAACCCATCCACCAAACAAT
The DNA here is from genome assembly GCA_035771495.1 of Cladosporium oxysporum. Classification (NCBI taxonomy): domain Eukaryota; kingdom Fungi; phylum Ascomycota; class Dothideomycetes; order Cladosporiales; family Cladosporiaceae; genus Cladosporium; species Cladosporium oxysporum. Next base: position 1,316,021 of record JAWNKS010000006.1, read on the forward strand.
ACTACAGCAACACCCAGCTGTCTCCACACACCGCACCTCAATCACCAAAGCTACATACAGCCTCAACATCACCGAGTAGCGATCAGCCAAGCAACACCGCCTCTACCACACGCCGCCGCCGCCATGTCGGGCGAGATCATCAAGGCCGACAAGGACTTCACCAAGGAGGTTGACGCTGCCCTCCCAGAGGCACAGAAGCAGGCGCAAAATGGGCAGGTTCAGGCTGCTGTTGAGAAGCTCCTGGCGCTGGAGAAGCAGACTCGCCAATCTTCCGACCTTGCCTCAACCTCGCGAGTGATTGTCGCTATCGTCACAATCTGCAAGGACAGCGGCGACTGGTCACTCTTGAACGAGCAGGTGCAAGTTTTGAGCAAGAAGCATGGTCAGCTCAAGCAGGCTATCACAAAGATGGTGCAGGTCGTCATGGGCTTTCTGGATGATGCACCCAGTCTTGATGTCAAGCTGAGCGTCATTGAGACCTTGAGGACAGTCACAGAGGGCAAGGTATGGCTTTTAAATGGTCGCTGGCATCAACGGAAACACCTGTACTAACAATGATCTAGATCTTCGTTGAAGTCGAGCGCGCAAGAGTCACCCGCATCCTTTCAAACATCAAGCACGAACAAGGCGACATCGCAGCAGCTACCGATACTCTGTGTGAGCTGCAGGTCGAGACCTTCGGATCTATGCACCGCAGGGAAAAGACGGAGTTCATCTTGGAGCAGGTGTCGCTCTGCATTGAGAAGGGCGACTGGACACAGGCTGGTATTCTCAGCAGAAAGATCAGCACAAGGTACTTCGCACGCAAGCCCAAAAAGACAGCCGAGGAGTTGGAGAAGGCGCGCAAGGAGAAGGAAGAGAAGGAGCGTCTGCGCTCCGATGGCGCAATCGGCGACGACGAGCCCATAGACGACGATGTGACAGACCTTAAGCTGCGCTACTACGAGCAGCAGATCACCCTCGCCAAGCACGACGACAAGTACCTCGAAGCTTGCAAGAACTACAGACAAGTGCTGGACACCGAGGCCGTTGAGGAGAACCCAGAGTTGCTCAAAGCCACCCTCCAGCGCGTCGTCTACTTTGTTCTCCTTGCGCCGTACGACAATGAGCAGTCCGACCTCCTGCACCGTATTGCACAAGATTCCCGCATCGAAGAGACCTGTCCTTCAGAGCACTCTCTTCTCAAGCTCTTCACCCTCACCGAGCTCATGCGCTGGCCTTCGATTGAGTCAAATTACGGCTCGAGCCTGTGCAACACTGACATCTTCGACGTCAAGGAGAACCAGAAAGACCCCAAGGCGCACCAGCGTTGGCTCGATCTCCGCAAGCGCGTGATCGAGCACAATGTCCGTGTCATTGCCAAGTACTACACTCGCATCCACTTCTCACGTCTGACACAACTTCTCGACCTGCCGCCTCAAGAGACCGAGAAGTACATCTCCGATTTGGTCGTCAACAAGACCATCTTCGCCCGCATTGACCGTCCAGCACAGCTAGTCAGCTTCGAGAAGAAGCGTGACGCGGACGAGGTGCTGAACGAGTGGAGTGGAAACATGAAGAGCTTGCTTGGTCTTTTGGAGCGTATTGATCACCTGATCACAAAGGAGGAGATGATGGCGCGTATCCAGCCGGCTGCGGAGAAGAGCTCCAAGAACGTGAAGGCGCACTAGATGCCAACGGGACGAACTCTAGGAAGATGTCTTAGCCGACAACAATAATGCGTGAGTATACAATGTACCATAGCAATGAGCATTCTAAGATGATTGCGTCGTTTCACGTGTGCTGTGATTTCTATGAAGATGCATGCAACCACTGTATGATCTGGATTGGCCTGATCTCTGATCATGTCAGTCCCGCAGGCAATGGATATAGTACGATTGTATGAGCATGCCCTCCTGCATCAATTGTGCAGCTCCGGAGGTCGCATGTCAGCAGGCAATCAAGCCTTTCTAGATGAAACTATAAACCTTGTTTTTGGTTTCCCTTGCCCTGGAGGAGGAATATGTCGTGTTTCTCCGCACCCGCCTCCACCTCCACCTCCACAATTGCACCATCGGCAACTGAAAACTGATCTCTCTGCCGAAGATTTTCTGGGCGGCGTTTCGTGCCCTGACGATCAATCAATCCGCAATTAACGACTTTACCTCGGAAGGCAGTTCCTAGATCAACGGACGGCAGATCCATTTACCGAATACGACCATGGATTACTGGAGTGACATAGGAGGTCAGGTTTGGATAAATGGGTAAGTCAGGCCCCAGATCACATCCCCCGCGATCCACCACCACCCCCGTCTTTCAAAAAAACCTTCAGTACGCTTTGCTTTTGATTTTTGACTTACTCGTTTCCGCTGCTTTTGTTGTGGTCTGAGAGAAGGATTGTCTTGAGTTGATTGATTGATTGATTGATTCCAATCGATTAGGCAAACCATGATTCAACAGGGCAAGATGCGATTGTCTTCGCTCTTGCTCTCGGGAGTCTTCGCGACTGGCCTGGCGCAACAAGCCTATCACTCCGATCCGAAGGCTGCGTGCGAGGCGCTGGGAAGCTCGTTCAATTCGCCGCACGTCACAGTCAACCTGGCGCAATTCGTCCCTGCCGGAACGAACCTCACTTTGCCGCAGCAGGGCACGGGCGCTGCGTCCTGCGGAAACACTGCGCAGCTGGTTTCTGTGGATCTGTGCCGCATCGCGGCGAACGTGGCGACTAGCAATCGCTCTGAGATCACGCTCGAGGCGTGGCTGCCTTCGAACTGGACGGGCCGCTTCTTGTCGACGGGCAATGGTGGGTTGGCCGGATGTATCCAGTATGATGGGCTGGCGTACACGGCGTCGTACGGTTTTGCGTCTGTCGGCGCGAACAATGGCCACAATGGCACGAGCGGAGAGCCTTTCCTGAACAATGCGGATATTGTGGAGGATTTCGCGTACCGCTCTGTGCACACGGGTGTTGTGGTCGGCAAGGAGTTGACCAAGGCGTACTACCAGACGGATTACACTAAGAGCTACTACTTGGGTTGTTCGACCGGTGGCAGGCAGGGTTTCAAGGAGGCGCAGGATTTCCCCGGCGATTTCGATGGCATTGTCGCGGGCGCGCCAGCGCTGGCTTTCAACAATCTTTCTTCGTGGTCCGGACGTGGGCTGTTTGTTACCGGGCCGCCGACTGCGCCGACTTTCTTGACGCCGCAGCATTGGGCTTTGGTCCATGAGGATGTTCTTGCTCAGTGTGATGGCCTCGATGGAGTGGAGGACGGCATCATCGAGGACAACGACCTTTGCGCATATCGTCCGGAGAATCTCCAATGCTCGCGTAGCAACGGCACCAACAGCACCAGCTGTCTGACTTCCGCCCAAGTGCAGACAGTCCGCACTCTCTTCACCGACTGGTACGGCGTTAACGGCAGCCTCATCTTCCCCAGGATGAACTACGGCGCCGAGATCCAATCCAGCTACATCTACTACAACGGCCAGCCTTTCGCCTACACCCAAGACTGGTACCGCTACGCCCTCTACAACGACCCGACCTGGTCCGCTGCGGACTTGACGCTGGAGGACACCGTGAAAGCCCACCAGCTCAACCCTTTCAACATCGAGACCTGGAACGGCGACTTGTCCGGTTTCCAGAAGAAGGGCGGCAAGCTCTTGCACTACCACGGCTTGACTGACGCCATCATTACTTCGGACAACAGCCCGAGGTACTACAACCACGTCTCGAACACAATGCAGTTGCGATCCAGTGAGCTGGATGAGTTCTACCGATTCTTCCGCGTGAGCGGCATGGACCACTGCTCGGGTGGTGTTGGCGCGTGGGGGATCGGGCAGAATGCCGCTGTGGTGAAGGGCGCGGAGCAGACGCCGCAGAATAATGTCTTGCTGAGGATCGTGGATTGGGTGGAGAATGGCAATGCTCCGGAGACGGTGACGGGGTACAAGTATGTTAATGTAAGTGGGAATGACCGGGATTCTTTTGCTGTTCTCTTTGATGCGCGATGCTGACTTCTTTTGTGTAGGACACGACGAGCTTGGGAGTGGAGTTTGAACGCAACCACTGCAAGTACCCGGCTAGGAACACTTGTGTTGATCCGGAGAACTACAAGAAGCCTGAGGCGTGGAAATGCGTTTGAGGATGTGCTGGGTTAGAGTCTGAAAGTACTTTTTTGAAGTTTTGTATAAATTGGCATTTGTCATCTTGTTTGTGCTGTATGTGCAGCTCGCATGTCTGAAGTCGCACAACTTCACGTGGCTTTGTAGAGAACTTATCGCCGTGGCGCCACTCACACGCTCATGTACCGTTGTACCACTGTGATGCCTGCGTCGACTATTGATCATATGTCTACGCCACTCGACTGGGCCTCTGTGCTTGGTACTCTGCGTGGGCTTCTCTGCTGGTATCACAGGTAACCAAGCAGAAAAATGGAGACGCAATGAGTAGCCATCATGACCCATTCGAGCATCTCTGCCATGGTCGTGCTAATATAGTTTGGCACGGCATTCTGTAAAAACAAAAGTCGTCGTTGCAATAACATCTCGCGGAGACGCTTGGAGATCTACTGTAGCTGCCGACTTTCTTGGCCTATGGTGCCGAGCCAGAAGTTCGCGATATACTTTTACTACGCTCTTGGTGTTGGAGCATCACGTTTCTTTCCACGCTGAATCATCAGTAAATCGCTGTACTCTGATTGATAAATTCAGAGTCGATGCGATAAGTTTCCAGAATCGGATAATATGAAGCGCCCAATTTGCCGTAACTTTTCTTGGAGATCTTTTGAGTTCAGGCTCCAGGACAGTCTAGAAGGTGATCGGCGAAGGATCCGCTCTGTCGAAGAGTGGCGTCGCGCATGGCGAGAAACTCAGAACTCAACAGTGAGAATTCAAAGCAACACGTGGTCTGCGGTGAGGTGCACAATGGATAATGAGACCAGGATAAATGTCGACGAGAAGAAATCAATGCTGACACGTGATATTTCGTCATACGTCGCTACCTCCATGTAGCGGTTCACCGGAGGCACGACGGGCATGACTGGGCAAGCGCTGTATGCACGACGACGTGAAGATGCAGCGAAGGATGGGTAGATGGCTGCGATCGACATGGCCGTGCATGCAGGGAGAAGGGCTGATACGAGACGACAGCTCATGTGAACAAACTACCCAGGATAAGAGGTTAAGCCGCATGACAATGACTTACAGGGCGCAGCGTGGGCGGTCACAGGTGAGTGGTCTGTGTCTGATAGGAGATAGAGCTTGGGTGGTGAGACGTGGTGAGACCGAGGGAGGAGTGTATTGCTCTTGTTCACCGCCCTGATGAATAACGCCAGGGGAACAAGGTAAAACGCCGGCGATGTAGTCTTAGCAAGGCTGAACCAGAGTACGAGAGACCAGTGATGAGAGGAAATTCACTTCTTCCAGTGCTAACGCCGAGAGTATTCCAAGCCTTGTGGCAGAAGTTAGAGGGCGGGTATGACACGATGCAAGGAGGATGCTCGTAGCGATGTCGCTAAGTCGCCCGTCTCCCTCCCACCTGTGTCGCTTGTCTCGCTCTCCCACGCAAACTCCACAGCAGATCCCCGGACTACTCGACTCGCATCGCCTTCACGCGCGCGCCGCATGATGCCCTCGCTCTCCTAAACCCTGCACTGCCGCCGCTCATTACGCATTATCCGCATTCACGTGCATCTTTCCTGAGCCCGGATAAGCAACCATTCCTACCTACCAAGCTGAATACCTGGATCTTGCCGTGGAAGACAGCACACACCAGACACACAACTCTGCTAGGCTATTGCGCATCCCGCGCAAACCCCGGTATCAGCACCGCTCTGCCCGCGAGTAATACTACCCGTACTCTATACCACTACTGCTGCACCGCGGCACCTGACACCTGACCCTCGTCCACCACCGTTGCGAGGCCTTCCATGGCTTCGTGACCGCCCAACCCCAAGCTCGCCATACCGCTCCCTTATTAAATATAGGCGCCGGCGCCGTTGCAAACCCTCGCTTGTATACTAATATATCTTCGGCCGGACGGTAGTTTGCTTTACCATTCCACACAGTAGTCGTACGCGGGCGTACCTCTTATCAGTACGCCGACTTGACCACCTTCAAAATATATCTTCGGCACCGGCTCTCGTTGGACACGATCATACACCTATACACATGCATGCCGGTTGACTGTACCCGTACATACAGCTGAAGAGACGACGAGGGCGAACACACGATTCGATAGCAGAGTCATGTTTGGACGCAAGCCCAAAGATGGGTCGACATCTGCATCGGCAGCACCTGGCGACAGCGATCGCTCAAAACCAGAAAAATGGAGTCTGGGTGTGCTCAACGATAAAGAGACGGACGAGGTGCCAGGTTCAGTGTTGTTGTTGTCGAAGGTCAGCAACTACAACGAGCCTTTGGGCATGCAAAACACACCAGCACGCACATCCGCCTCATCTCTGCCCTCTCAACGGCGATCATCTGGCGCAAGCGCTGCAGCACATCGAAGACCCTCAAATGCGGAGGATGTCAAGTACACCAAGGACGGCAAGTTCGTGCTGGAACCTCAACCGACGGACTCGGCGAACGATCCGCTCAACTGGCCCATTCTCAGACGAGATCTCGCTCTGATATCACTTGGCCTTTACTGTATGATTGGCGGCGGCATGACTCCAATCCTGGCCGCTGGCTTCAATCAAGTCAGCCAAGATCTGGATGTCACCGTTCCTGACGTGGCTTTGACGACTGGACTATACATGATGGGCCTCGGGTTGGGGTCCATTGTTTTGTCGCCCACTGCGATCCTCTACGGGAAACGACCTGTATATTTTGTTGCTAGTATCTGCTTCATCGTCAGCAGCATCTGGTGTGCGGTCAGCCCAAACTACATTTCCCTGCTCATTGCCCGCATCTTCCAGGGTTTCGCTGTCTCTTCAGTCGAATGTCTACCCAGTGCGTCGATCGCGGAAATCTACTTCCTCCACGAGAAGGCATACCGCCTCGGCATCTACACACTTTTGCTCTTGGGAGGCAAGAATTTGGTACCACTGGTCAGCGCCTCGATTATCTCCAAGATGGGCTGGCGCTGGGTCTTCTGGATTGTGGCGATCGTCGTTGGGTTCTGCTCGCTTCTCCTGTTTTTGTTTGTGCCAGAGACCTTCTGGGACAGAGCGCCAGTTCCGCATAAGCGCAAAACTCGCTCCATGAGCAATCTGAACATCTTCCGTTCTCGTGCACCAGCGGAGAAACCTGTTGGTGCAATCGACGACGATGTAGATGCGGAGCTGACGGAGAAGCCTGCGAAGAAACATGCCCACTTCGGACCCGAAGATGACCTTTCGAGTACGTCGGAGGAGTCCTTGGCAGCTCGGTACGGAGAGGGCGACGGTGCTCAGACTACCCATGGTATGACACCAGCCGATACGAAGGATGGTACTCCTCGCAACACGAACAGCGCATCACCAGTCGTAACGAGCGCCAACGCGAACGGCCCAACTATCGACACAGTGGCGGGTGAATCAATCACACCACAGTCACCGCAAGCACCCTCTGTCAAATCCTTTGCCGCCTCGCATAATGACGACGTTGAACGGCAGTCTCAACGATCCGCCTCGCCTGCTGGGCGCACTTACACTCGATCATTATCAACAGGCCCGGCAAGGTCGCTTAGGCAGCAACTTAGCTTATGGAATGGCAGACTCAGCAGCGACAAGTGGTGGCGTGTTGCAGTGAGACCGTTCCTTCTCTTCGCCTATCCCAGTATCCTCTGGAGTGCGTTGATCTACGCAATGTCCATTGGTTGGCTCATTGTCCTTTCAGAGTGTGTTGGCCACATTTTCGAAGACCGCGACAGCTATAATTTCACGCCTCTCCAGGTCGGCCTGGTGTACATTAGCCCTTTCATTGGCGGCATCATCGGAACAGCCATCGCCGGCAAAGTCTCCGATCTCATCGTCCGCTTCATGGCGCGCCGAAACGGCGGTGTCTACGAGCCTGAATTCCGTCTCGTCATGGCAATCCCCATCGCCATCTCCACGGTCGCGGGCCTCATGGGTTTCGGCTGGAGCGTGGAAGAGCGAAACAACTGGATCGTCCCGACCGTCTTCTTCGGCATCATTTCTTTCGGCTGCTCGCTCGGCTCGACCACGAGCATCACTTTCGCCGTCGACTCGTACCGCCAGTACGCCGGCGAGGCGCTCGTCACGCTGAACGTCAGCAAGAATATCCTGCATGGTTTGGTCTGGAGTTTGTTTTTCAATCGCTGGCTGGAGAAGGATGGCAGCAAGCTTGTTTTCAATTGCATTGGTGGGATTCAGTTGGCTTGCCTGCTCACGACGATTCCGGTGTATATTTGGGGCAAGAGGGGCAGGATGTGGACGGTGAGGAAGAATTTGATGGAGAAGTTTTGAGTGTGCAAAGATGTGCGACGTGTCTTTTCATTCCTCCTTGGAAACTCATCGTTTGTGGATTTGGACAATTGGGAAGGTTGCATACATACATACGACGCACATTCGGCATTGGCGCAGGCGGGTTTGCATAGATGACTTTGATGATAAAACTTATGAGAACGAGAATGATGGGTATACTATACATACAGTTATGACATCTTGAACCATCTCGTTGACACTGCACAATCGAATTGGAGAGACTTCGCGTCCACTCTTGAGGACTTCCCGATTGTCTGCAAAGCACAGTAGTGTTGTCTCTCATGCCCACTTCTTCTTGCGTGCTGGTATGGCGCCATTAACCGGTTTGCCGAGCGCGAGGGTTTGATTGGACAGTCGGATTCAGGTGGAGCACTTCCTATCGCCGACCTCGCGAGATCACTACTGCAGCTTGCAGATGTCCTTTTGCCGATTGGAAATCATTCCTCCTTTTGTGAATTGTTGCTCTATAAAATTATTTTGAATTGTGTATTCTGCTCGGAACGATTGGTAGGCGAGAGAGGTTTGGTAACGTGGCTGAGCTGGGTTTCTTGACGAGCAGCTTCGGACTGGCTTTCGTCCGATCCTTGGGTTTGGACCTTGACTGCGCGTTACGCACCGCCGGTTGTATCGCAGATCAAGACTTTCTTTTTGGCATTCCTCATCATGGCTTCGAGACTGAGAGCTTTCTCGGCGGCTAGAGGGCTTATTCCTACTAGGAGATGTGTTGCTGCGCCGTTCAAACGCACTGCGCGCTGGCAATCAACCACTTCGACCAAGACTGGCCAACCGCAACGATCCTCTTGGAGCACTGGACATCTACTCCTTTTCTCGGCATTCACAGGAAGCTTGGCATATCTTTATGGCATAAACGACACTTCTTCTTTCTTCCGGTCACAGAAATCTTCGTCGGTTTTGGCTGTCACTCCTGCCTACGCCACCAAACCCGCTCTCGAGAAAGCAATTGCTGAACTCCGTGCTAAACTGGGCGAGGACGCTATCAGCACCGATGACGAGGTTCTTCATAACCATGGATACTCCGAGTGGAGCAGTATCAATATCGATACTCTCCCCGTCGCTGTCGCCTACCCGAAGAACACCGCCGAGGTCTCTGAGATTGCCAAATGCTGCACCGCCAACCGCATCCCCCTGATTCCTTACTCGGGCGGTTCTTCGCTGGAGGCCAACTTCTCGGCGCCTCATGGTGGTATTTCGGTTGATTTTGCCCACATGGATAAGATCATTGCACTAAGACCAGATGACATGGACGTCACTGTGCAGCCGGCGGTCGGCTGGATGAGCCTGAACGAAAAGATCAAAGATTCCGGACTCTTCTTCCCTGTTGACCCTGGTCCTACCGCTATGATCGGTGGTATGGTTGGCACGGGTTGCTCTGGCACCAATGCGGTCCGCTATGGCACTATGCGTGATTGGGTTATCAATCTCACTGTGGTTTTGGCCGATGGTACCGTGATCAAGACTCGCAGACGCCCTCGTAAGACCTCCGCGGGCTACAACCTTACCAGTCTCTTCGTCGGTAGTGAGGGCACGTTGGGCGTCGTTACGGAGATCACGCTCAAGCTTGCTGTCATTCCGCAGCAAACCTCCGTCGCGGTCTGCAGCTTCCCGTCCATCCGCGACTGCGCTGCTACCAGCGCCAAAGTCATGCGTAGCGGCATCCCCGTCGCCGCCATGGAGATCATGGACGAGGTGCAGATGAATGTCGTCAACCGCGCCGGCGCCACCAAGAAGAAGTGGACCGAGACGCCAACGCTCTTCTTCAAGTTCAGCGGTACACCTGGCGCCGTGGCCGAGCACGTCGAGCAAGTCCGCCAGATTTCAAAGGCGCATCACGGCGCGGAGTTTGAGTTCACGGTCGATGCGGAGGAGCAGAAGGCGCTGTGGTCGGCGCGCAAAGAGAGCCTTTGGAGTATGCTCGCGCTTCGCAAGGGAGATGAGGAGGTTTGGTCGACAGATGTCGCAGTGCCGATGTCTCGTTTGGCTGAGATTGTGGAGATCAGCAAGAAGGAGATGGACGAGCTTGGACTTTTCGCTTCTGTCTTGGGACATATCGGAGACGGCAACTTCCACGAGTCGATCATGTACAATGCCAAGGATCCGGAAGAGAGGAAGAAGGTGGAAGCGTGTGTGTACCGGATGGTGGAGAGGGCGCTGGAGATGGAGGGGACTTGCACTGGTGAGCATGGGATCGGGATTGGGAAGAAGGAGAGTCTTGTTAAGGAGCTCGGCATCGATACGATTGGTGTCATGCAGAAGCTGAAGAGTAGTTTGGACCCGCTTTGGATCATGAACCCAGGTATGGAAGACAGTGCCGTGAAGCTGAAGTGTTTGAATGGAAAGGCTGACTTTATTTGCAGGCAAGATATTCAACGCGCCCACTTCATCTTAGCATGTATAAATCTCCAAACCATAATCATGAACATTGGATGCGTACATTCTGTGCTTCAGTGGCTGCTCTTTCCTCACTTTCGCTGGCATCGAAGGGTCGATGTCAACGAAAAGGAGCCGCTTGTCTTCGTCCCCCAACTCGGCGATCACCTCACCCGAAGGGTCGACGACTAAACTGTGGCCATAGCTTGCACGCTTCTCGTGATGTTGACCCGTTTGGTCAGATGCAATGACATAGGACTGCGACTCGATCGCGCGCGCTTGCAGCAAAGGTTTCCAGTGCTTCTTTCCGGTGTGTGGGGGGAACGCTGCAGGGTACAGCAGGACTTCGGCGCCTTTGTGCACCAGGACCCGAGCAAGCTCTGAGAAACGCAGGTCGAAGCAGATCATGCCACCGATGCGGCCGATGGGCGAGTCGAATGGCTCGTTGATCTGGTCTCCCGGGGCGATGACCTCGTCTTCTCTCATGCATGGCCCGCCGGGGATGTCGATCTCGAGCAGATGGATCTTGGAGTAGCGATGCTCGATTTTACCTTCCGTATTGATCCACAAGAGGTTGTTCATGATCTGGTCTTTAAATTTGCCCGCTTCGTGAATGGCGATCGATACATTGATGCTATGGTGTTTATCTGCATCACACAAGCCGGTCACAAAAGGAGACTCTTCTGCGGTTGTGCAAAGGGCCGTTAACAAAAACATACAACAGGCGGGATTCCCAGATGGTCACCCACTCTAGTACTAGTCGCCCGGTTCAGTGCTTATGTATGGCAGAGCGGACGGGATGCCCAGTTTTCACTGACCTATGGTCGTATGTATCATAGAGCCATGATTGAATGTCCATATACTTTGATTAAAATATCAAGCAAGACCGTCGCTCGGTGGGGTATGAAACATCTTCAAGCCGCTTCTTCGTCTAGCTTTACGTAGCCTCTCCTTCAACTTGCTTTTGTCACCAAGTTTCCATTTGGCGAAATATGCTCAATATTACAATGACATAGATACAGAAGCACGCTCATCCGATGCAATGTCTGCTTTGACCCCACTTCTACCTTGAGAGTACCCATGGACAAGGCTGACTGGAGTTCTCGATGCACTGCGATTCAGAAGATCCGCTTGAAGCGCCCACTGGGCTAGACTAGGCCATGCATTCTATCAGCCCACTACAAGGTCTGCGCCGACCTCAGCCACAATTGCTGGCTAGATATATAGCCCGCGACAGGTCGTCTTTTCTGACTTCATGAGCGCCCAAAGCCAGCATCTCACAATTGCAACGACCAGCTTTCACCACCCACAATGGATCCCCTCTCCATCACCACCGGCGTTCTAGCCCTCGCAGGTACTGTCGTTGCTATTGTGACCGAAACCAACTCATACCTGATCAGCGTGCGCGCTGCCTCGGCCGACGCGGAGACCTTCTGCGCTGAGCTCGCCTTACTTAAAGACATCCTCGCGCGGCTGAAGGGCAACCTCGACGACGGCACGCTGCCACCCAGCCGCTTCGGCGATGACTCTGTTCTCGTCGTTAGTCTTCATGCGTGCAAGAATCAGCTTGAGGAGATGCGGGTGACATTGGAGAGTATGGTGAGGAAGCGAGGAAGGAGGTTGATGTGGCCTTTCAGGAGGGAGGAGTGTGTGAAAAATCTGGAGGTGATTAGGAATCTTGCGCGATTGTTGCATTTTGCTTTGTCCGTCACGGGTTGGTAGGTCCTTCGTGTTCATGCTTCTGGAATGACTCACGGCTAGATTACTGACGACTGGGCAGTGAGATGATTTCTGAGAGCTCGGCAACTTTCCAAAAGATGCTCAGTTCTCAATTGAAAGCACTGCAAGACCTAGCGTCGGCAGATCAGACTCTCAAAGGTTGGTCGTCCTCTGACATGCACACAGCATCACAGCTATTCACTCTCTTTCACCAGACTACGTCCGAGATCAAGAACAAACTAGGGATCTGTCAGTCATAGAAGACTTGTTTGACTCTCTTAACTCCACAAACCAGGATGACCGGCATGCTGCCATCAGGGAAGTACGCATACCGGGAACAGGTCGGTGGCTACTCGACTCGGATAAATTCTCGAGATGGTGTGCAACACCAGAGAAGTCGCGAGTTCTCTGGTGCGTCGGCATCCCTGGTTGTGGAAAATCTGTGCTGGCGTGAGTATTTCATCTTGACGATTCGCTTCCGTGAAGCGCAGACCCAGCCACTGACACGTGTTTTCTATACAAGCTCCCACGTCATTGACTACCTACGCACGGCGGTACCAACACACGTCGTCACATTTGTCTATTTTGACTACCAAAGAGCGGACACACAGCCACAACGAACGCTTCTAGCTAGCGTTCTGCGACAAATTCTCCGCCAGCTTTGGCCAAATGTACCCTCGGCATGCAAGAAATGGCTCAAAAATACGATAAAAAGTGACAAACCTAAGCTCGCGGATCTTGAGGAGAACTTCTTTTCGATACTGTCATGCGTCGCAAATTGCTACATTGTGGTTGATGCCCTGGATGAAAGCGGGAGCCCGAACGAGAGGGTCGAATTACTCACGTTACTGACAAAACTTGCCGACATTCCTTCTGTGCGGCTGTGCATTACAAGTCGTTCGGGTATCGCTGATATCCAGTCGGTATTAGAAGGCGCACAGAGGGTGGACGTTCAAGCTGACAGGGACGACTTGAAGACCTGCCTCTCGACAATGATCGACAGGTCGAGCTCGCGGGAGTGGATCAAGACCAGTGACCGAGACTCCATAATCGACAACATCATCGAAAGATCGCATGGAATGTCAGTACCCCTTTAGTATTGACTGCATCCGAACATCCAACTAAAGTGATAAAATCCCAGGTTCCTCTTACCTGTGCTGCAACTCAAACAGTTGCTCAACGAGCCCAGTCGGGGTCTGATGAAGAAGAGCCTTCAGAGTCTACCCCGAGACTTGCCCAAAACATTTGAAGAATACCTCTCCCGCCTCGGAGACCCCTCATCGTCCTCACGGGCCCATCTGGCATTGAAAACTCTCACCTGGCTGACCTTTACCCGTGAGCCCCTTGAGACAGAACAGCTCCGGGAAGCTCTTTCCATACAGCCCGAAAGCACAGGTCCAGATGAAGACTTTGTGCCGTCCATGTCCTGTATCCTCGAGTGCTGTCTTGGTCTCGTCGTCATTGATGAACACGCCAACATCGTCCGCCTTGTGCACTTCTCCTTGCAAGAATATCTCAAAAAGCATATTCGCACAATATACCCCTCCGGTCTCGAAGAACTAGCCCTCGATTGCTACAGATATTGCTCCTACCAAGGCTTCAACTACAGTCCCTGTGCTGACGAGGCAAGCATCGTCGCTAGACTTGATCAATACCCTCTACTCAGGTACTTTGCAAGCCATTGGCGATTCCATACATCAGCCTGCTCCGACAATCCCCGCGTACAAGCAGCTGTCATCAACTTCATGTCTTCTGATCCTCATCGCACCAACCTCCGTCAGATGTCCCGCTTTGTCGCTGGCTACCGCGAAAATTACTGGGCAGCTGAAGAAGCAGCCAGCACGCAAGCCCTCCATATGCTCGCCTCCCTCGGCCATTTCCAAATCTTCAAGCAAGCCCTTGATAGTCAAATGGACAAGATCGACTTGCAGACGGGCGTTGTGCGCTCCACTCCCATCCTAATCGCCGCATCTGCTGGCCATGTCGAAGTCACACGCTACTTGCTCAGCCGCGGCGCGAAGCCTTCGATTCCCAATTGGTATGGCAATGCCTTGCACTGCGCAGCCGAAGCAAACACACCAGCCACTATCACCCTTCTTCTCGATGCGGGCATGGACCCAGATGTCCGCACTACCAGCGGTGCTACGCCCCTCGCGTGCGCTACAGACAACGATGCGGCCGACGCGGCCGCCGTGCTCCTATCCCGCGGCGCAGACCCTATCAACATCTCCTTAGTGCGACACAATAACCTGCTTTTTGAAGCTGTGCAAAATGCATGTCCTCGCCTCGTGTCCCTCATCCTCTCACGGAAATGCTTGGACATCGAAGCCGAAGGTGGGGTTTTTGGACTCACTGCTTTGCGCACAGCTACTTTGTTGCTCCACGTGGAGACCATTCTGATGCTGGCTGAAGCAACTACTGATTCTGCATCGGCGAAATTCTCTAGACGTGTTGCTGAGTCTGTGCAGAGGCTTCCTATTCACCTGCGCTATGAGCTTGGCGTGCAATTTTGGGAGATGCAGGAGAAAGAGGGATGGGAGGCGGTGCAGGGCAAGATGATACGTCTTCTGGAGAACGCAGAGGCGGTTGGACAATTTGCCGACCTTTCTATGGAGGATGTGAGGGGTGGAGCTAAGAATGTAGATGGATGCCAAGACGCGATATGACGTCTAGATGATTCGAACGCTACCATATTTAATGGACTCGCAGAGAGAAGGACTCAAGTCAGCAAAGTGTCCCAGACATTATGTGGGCTCGTAATCAGGCTTCAAAATCTGCTCTGCCCTCCCTACCGCAGAGGTTATAGTACATGGCAGCCCAAGAGGTTGCATGGGCAGAAGGTAATTCCAGATTCGCGGTCATTGATGCCTCGAACAACGAACACTGCTAACTTCGTGGAATAGCATGGGATGGATGGAAATGCGGAGCATCCTTGCAAAGCTTCAATTCACTTTTGACATGGAGTTGGTGGATCAAGGTCTAGATTGGCACCGTGATTCCGAGATGCACACATTGTGGAAGAAACCAGAATTGAAGGTCCGGCTTACTAGAAGGCAGAAGGAGGTTGTATAGTGACTTATGCATCACTTCCAGAGAGTATCTACAAATGATCATGCCAGAACAAGGGAATCAACTTTTAGCACTGCTCTAGACCCGCTGTTGACTTGATACGAGAAATACTCCAGGTTCTTCACTCTGCTATGCTCCCGTGTCGAAGCCCAATAAGAGAATATGCTAATTGCATTTAGAACTTGGACGTGACCTTGTCGGTCCAGGTATACAAATCTTCGCGCAGCTTCGCGTCCTGGCTTGCGGCAGTGTGTCCACCTGGCTGGCCTACAGGCTCGTAGTACTCTCCACTAACAATCTTGGACTTGTCAACACTAGCAGCCCACAGCTGGTTCTTGGCGCCCTCCTCGATGGAAATCTGTGAAAAGTATGTGGTCGCCTCTGTGAAATAGCGATTGAAGCCCGACAGACCAGTCACAAGACCCGTCTTGATGACGCCCGGGTGCACGGAAGCGAATGTGATGCTCGGGTACCGGCGAGCAAGTTCGGCAGGGTACAAGATGTTTGCAAGCTTGCTTTGGCCATAGCGTTTGAAAGCGCCGAGGACCATGGACTCCTGCTCCGTGTTGAGCGTATCGAATGCGATCGTGCTGGCAAACTTGAAGCCGAGCGAGGTGTTGAAGATGACGCGCACGTCGGAGCCCTGCTTCGCCGTACGCTCGAGCGTGGGCAAGAGCTTCTTGATGAGCATTGCGTGGCCAAGGTGGTTCACGCCAAACTGCACCTCCCAGCCGTCCTTGGTCAAGCCAGCTGGAATGGCCATGACACCGGCGTTACAGAACACCCAGTCCAGCTTCTCAGTCTCGCGTGTGATAAGTGCGCCGGCTTCGCTCGTGCTCGCCAGATCGGTCAAATCGCACGGAATGAAGGTCAAGCGCGCGCTGGCGGGGTCGGCCTTCGCAGCCTGGATGATTGCATCGGCAGCTTGTGCATTGCGGCCGGTGAAAAAGATGCGTGGGCTGCCATGTTTGACGAGGGTTTCAATGATGTGTTGACCAAGACCAGCGGTGCCTGGACTTGTCAGAAGGCAAAGATAGATAAGGCGGACGCATCACTTACCTCCTGTCACCAGGATCACCTTGTTCGAGAGGTCAGGAAGATCTTTGTCTGCTGTGAATGAAGTCATTTCTGTGGTTGAGTGTTTTGTTCGCGCCAACGTGATGGTGGGATCAAGGGAGGTACGATACTCGGCGTGAAGAATGGCATTATGACTGTGCTTTCGCCTACACTACCCGTGTTTGCGGCACAGCACTTCGCACGCGTGATTACAGTGGAACGCATGTCTAGACGCTGATTATTGTAACCGCAAGCAAGGGATGCGCCACTTCCGAGCCGTCATGCATGCAGGACGATGCCAAATGTATCGCCAAATCGCGTCTCGGAACGCTCCACTTTGGGGCATCGCCAGCCCCGAGCATTAGTGTATACTTAGTCAAGCCACGGCTGGCTCACGGTGTGTTGGGATCGATTTGACCGAAAGGAAGAGGAAGGATGCGGACCCTCGCTCGCGTCGCTTGGACGGCTTCTTCTCCAGCCACGGACGCTGTGGCTGTGCGTGCGCCACTCCGGCTAAATGTCGAGCAGACATGCAAGATTCGCCTCGCGATGATAAGCTTTGCCATCGTGGCTCAAGCAGTTTAGAATGCCGTCAGCTACACCCAGTGACTATGGCGTAGATCTTAGCGGGCTCTGAATCCAAAAGCCTGAGTTAGATCGCACTATACTTGGTCTTCACGTATTTCTGAGAATTTCACCAGCCAGGCACAAGTTGAGCAGCGCGAGGCCATGTGATTGCGCGAAGCATCAATCCATGTACATATGTACATATGAGGTGTAGCATGAAAGTATGCAGAGCTTCGCGCTCCAGGCCAATCCTTTGCATATACTGGTGGAACAGGAAGGCGACCCTGAATCATTGAAGAAGCTATGCTTAACGCGGTATGCTCCGGCCTCGCGAATGATCGAGAATGCTGGTTCTACCATCCTAGACAGGTAGCTTACCTGTTGACGAGTTCAGCTGTAACCCAAGGCAAGATGCAGCGGAGATCATCAATAAGTACGTTCGGATGTCCCGATTCGGATATCTCCTTAAAGGAGAAATCGAGGAATGATATGTGTATGCCGTGGAGTCAGACCGTTTCTGAGATTACTGTGAATGAGGTCTTCGATAAACCTATCGAAGTTTCATTTGGATTCACAACCTTGAAGAGAGCATCGAACCTGGCGGCAACCATGACAGACACGGCAGCACCCATGATGCCTTTGCATCCGATCACGATGGACACACCCCTTGGAGAAGCGATCAAAGAGCAGCATGTCGATCGTCCGACGCTTACGCCAGCTCCAATTGAGGCTTTCTCAGAAGTAGTCCCGACTTCGGTCGCATACTTCGACGAAATCAAGGAGACAAGTCATCGCTACGAGAAGAGAACTGATGAGAAGATTGATTCAGGGCATGCTTCCGCTGGCTCAGGCGATGAGGAAGAGCTAGACGCAAAGCCGAAGAGCTCGAAAATTGCCATTCCTCCATCCAAGTGGACACCGATGTGCCATCCTCGCGTGAGCGAAGCGTCGAATGAAGTGGATGGTGACTTCCTGGAACGATGGGGCTTCCCAACGGAGAAAGCGAAGAAGAAGTTCATCGCTGCAGGCTTCAGCAGGGTAACCTGTCTTTACTTCCCTCTGGCTTTGGATGACAGGATTCATTTTGCTTGCCGTCTACTTACCATACTGTTCCTGGTCGATGGTAAGTTTCTTGTTGTAAGTTCGACGGACAGCTGATGCTGACTGTTCTTTTAGACATATTGGAGGATATGTCTTTCGATGATGGTGAGGCCTACAACAAACAGCTGATGCTAATCATGCGTGGCGATGTCCAGCCAAACCCAGAAAGGCCCGTTGAAGTCATGATGTGGGAGATGTGGGAGGGCATGAGGGCGTGCGACCGCGAATTGGCCGACCTGACGCTCGAGGACACATTCGTGTTCATGCGGTAAGGACTCTGTGATTATAACGCTGATGCACGTACATCTCCACTAACACGCTGTAGGGCCCAAACTGATCGCAATCGATCTCTGCTCCAGAACCTGGGTCAGTACCTGAAGTACCGCGAGAAGGATGTCGGCAAAGCGCTGCTGTCCGCGCTCATGTGCTTTCCAATGGGCTTGAGACTCAGTCCAGAAGAGTATACCAGCGTGCGCGCCCTGGAACGCAATTGCGTCAAACAGATCTCTATCGTCAACGACATCTGCAGCTGGGAGAAGGAGCTGCAGCAGTCCAAGTCCGGGCACGCCGAGGGATCCGCCCTCTGTTGCGCTGTCCAGATCGTAGCGGACGAGACTTGTTTGGGCGTCCCGGCCGCCAAAAGGCTCTTGTGGGCGATGGCCAGGGAATGGAGCGATCGCCATGACGCCTTGGTGACTCGGCGCGAAGCCGACGCGTCTGGTTGCAGTGACGCTGTCAAGGCTTACATGAAGGGCCTCGGATACCAGATGAGCGGGAACGAGGAGTGGAGACTTTCCACCCTGCGCTACACGGCATTGCCGCCGGATGAAGATGAGAGATTGTGATTACACCGCATTGATCCTTTTAGTCCTCCACAAGAAGAGTCCTTGGCCGTGCTCATGAGACGCAAGCTGCGCGATATGATGATCCAAATTGTTACATAAGGGAGATCATATTCTTGCACATTCTGGTCAATTGTATCATGGGAGGGTGGCGTTGATTAGACGTACTGCACTGTCTATCGAAAGCTAAGATTGGGTTTCGCACGTGTTGTACGATTGTGTCACGTGCCTTGGCAACATCTGAAGTGTCAGCACTTGACGTCACAACAAAACTCACACGACAAGCATATATATAACTTGAACCTTCACGACACATCAAACAGCAACAATGTGATGAACACACAAACTCTATGTATGGTATCTCGCATTCGTCTTGCTCATTATGCCAGATCATATGACACTTCTAAGAACGGACCACATCTGAATCTTCATCCAGGCCTGCAGAGATGCAATTCTCTCCAGCCGCGGCCGAACCCAGAACCTGTTCTATTCCAGCAAGTTTCCGTTCCGTTTCCTGCAAGACTATCAACGCCGGTCTGCATCTCCCTGACGACGCGCGCAATTTCATCTTGGCCGCCACCTGACGCAGGACAGTAAGGTGCCTGGCCGCTAACATACCAAATATCGCTATGAACTCTTCCTGCGAATCGACCATGTAGCCATCAGTAAGCTGCTGGTCCATGCCTCCCCCATCTATATTGACTTGAGCAGACAGAGTCGTCATGCTGATTAGTCCCTTTCCCAGCCGCTCGCATACGTCCGCAAGGAACGTCATGAACGGTGCCGAACTTGTACAATGCGTACACGCCGCCAGAGAATTAAGCGCGTGGACGCACTGCCGGAACTCACTAAGCAGTCGAAACACTGCTGCTGTACTCATACGTACAGCCTGTTTGGAGCAGAAATGAGCTTTGTAAGAGAGCGACATGACTTGCTTGATGCAACGGGACTCCGTGTGAGACGGCGCGAGCTCGAAGCTCGAATGCTGCTGAACAGCTGAGCGAGGCTTGTTCGTGACCTGTATCGCCAATGAAGCGCATTCTCCATCTTCTGGAGTCACCGCACGCTGTGGTGAGGAACTTCGCGAAGACTCTGGTGTGAGGATAATTGGTTGCGTAGCCGCCCGACTTACAACAAAGCCCGGAAGTCATACGTTTTCGCGCCGGCCGCAATCCAGATGCCTTTGCAGCAATTGGAGATCCGGACGAAATTGCGGCGCTCCCAAAATCAAACATGTCATCGAAGTTCAGGCCGCCGTCGAACCCGCCAGATTCAGTCGCAAACGACCCCGAAGCTCCTCCTGCACCCTCCATGGAATTAACATTCCTTGACAGCCGGTCAAAGCCAGAAACTTCAAGAATTCGTTTCATCTGTGTGTCTGGCATATTTTCCATGCCATAGAAATCTTGCAGCTGCGCGAAACTGAGGTCTTCCGGCGCCGCGAAAAGTATGACGTCGTTACCATTGTCCGGAAGCATAGGCGCAACCGGAGCTACAGACAGACTTTGATGCTCAGGAGTCACACGCTGTGTCTGCTGATCGTCTCGTCTTGACGTAGACGCTGTTGGCCTTGGGAGACTCTGCGCTGGCTGCATTTCTGCTTCACTGGGGCGTATTTCAAGTGACTTTCCGACGTCGTCGGCGGACCGCTTCGTTCGCTGCCCTCCTCGCTTCGAAGGCTTGGCTCGAGGATAGACACATTCTGATCCAGACGCGAAACACCGATTGCACCCGGCTTTCTCTCCAGTGCACTTCAACTAGGGCCTTGTCAGTCTCACAGTCCTGGACCGACCATAGCATCGCCGCGGCGGCGGCTGTGTATCTCGCTTATCTTTCTATGCTGGCTACCCTGCCCTTGGACGGGGAATGTCGTCGACTGTTCAACGGCCCGCAGGTCTCCGTCGTGCTCGCCATATCGAAGCGTAGCGAACATGGTCAATCAGAGATTCGTAGAGAAAGTAATTGCGATGCAGGAGAGATCTGGCATTGAGATCTGGACTGAAGTCAAAGCGGAGATCTCGGTAAAGCCCTGAGCTGAGATTCAGAACGATCACGGCCGGGCGATTGCAGAGCGGGATTTTCGTCTTGTACGAATTCCATTAAGGCAATCCATCGTGCAAATAGGGCTACAGGGCCATTGGTAGCGCTTCCTTCTGCACGTTGGCCATTGTAATGTACGCTTGCTTTTGCCCGGGCTGAATGCAGCTTAAGAGTAGCTGCAGACGGTGTATCATCGAGATTGTCCGGTATCAACGCGGGCGCCACAAGCGGCTATTTCACGTTTGCAATCTGCTCGACCGACGAGCATGCCAACACAGGTTCGTGACAAAAACGCCTAATGCGGGCGAAATGGTAAGTAGTAAGCATAAAGCGGCTCGCGTGCATGGTCTGAAGGGTCGCGCCTCCCGGCCCTTGCGCGCCGAGTCGGCGTGCACCTAAAGGATGCCACGTCAATTGACCCATATTGCGTGAGGCTGAAGATTCAAGGATTATTGTTGTTCACTACGACCAAGGATGCGCTAATGCGATTGAGCTAGCACTAAAATACATCTGCAAGATTACCCCACTACGCTCGCTTGCCGGAGGCCCCACTGAGAACGTGCATCTAGCTGCATCCAAGGGGTCCTCCGATAGTGTGCTTCACAACTGATCCTCTGATCGGAGGAATCTAGCCAGAGCGACGATAGCCATGGGCCTCAATATGGTAATGGAGTGGAGAAGTCCGCCAATCAAGAGATCTCGAAGAAAGCTTGTCCGAGCTTGTCCAATGTTCTATGCTGCTATGGCGACCGCAGCTCGTGGCTTGCGTTGGCACGGAAGATGGTCTGGCTTGCAGAGAGTCAGCAGTTAGAGTCCTGGACAACAGTGCAGGGCTAATGTGCCGTGCTGCTAGCACTAGAGGAGGTGGCCAGCTGCGATTGCTGCCTGTGGTAGCGTGGAAAGAGGGGTACTCGCACCGCATGGCGTTGTTACACCGTTACTATGCGGCTTTGTCCATGCGTGCCGGTGAAGGCGTCTGCCGAGCTGGGCGATGCCGCAGACCTGCAGCCGAAGGGTCACATCTGTATTCGACATCTCCATCCCGCCCTGCTAACTACTAGCTCATGTGCTGTGCCGCAATGCTGAGCGCAGTGAGCGCCGTGACCCTGGAATTGTTCCATAAAACACGAACCATCGATATGCAGCCCGCCTACTAGTTCTACTCATCACTAACTGAACACAAAGATACAATTGCAACTTTCAAGCCCTACTCCGCCTGCATCCAACATTGCAACCATGGTCAAAGTCATTGCTGGCCTGATGGGCTCTTCTGTGGCTTCTGGATCCGTCCACATGGCCCAACCAGAGCAGCTGCGTGCCATCTTGACCTTGCTGGGCAAACATGGTGTCCGTGAACTCGACACTGCTCGTGTGTACAACGACGGCCAAAGCGAGCAGCATCTCGGTGCTATCAAGGATACCGTGGAATCTTGCAACCTGGCTGTGGCCACCAAGGCCCCTGGATTTATGCCTGGACTGCTCTCTTACGACAATATCGTTCGTGCTTGCAACGACTCGCTCGCGGCAACAAAGCAAGATAAGTTTGATCTCTACTACTTCCACGGTCCGGACCGTCAGACACCACTTGAAGAGTCATGCCGGGCCATGAACCAGCTTCATTCCGAGGGCAAGTTCGAGCGCTTCGGTATCAGCAACTTCCGCGCGGACGAGGTCCACCAGATAGTCGACATCTGCCGCAAGAACGGGTGGGTCGTCCCATCAGTGTACCAGGGCGTTTACAACCCACTTCTCCGTGCTATGGAACCGGCACTGCTCCCTGTTCTGCGAGGCTATGGCATGGCATTTTATGCTTACAGCCCACTCGGCGGCGGATTCTTCTCGCGCCCGATCGACCAGCTCCGCACGCCTCCCGCTGGTGGCCGTATGGACCAGATGAAGGTTTTCCAGGCCATCTACGTGAACGGAATGTCTCTGAAGCTCCTTCAGAGACTAACGGAAACATGCGATAAGGCTGGTGTCACTGTGCGTGAGGCCGCGCTTCGCTGGTTGATGCACCATTCTCCGCTGGAGGAAGCAGACGGCATTATCCTCGGTGCGTCAAGCGAGGCACAGATGGAGCAGAACCTGAAAGCGTGCGAAGGCGCTCCGCTCCCGCAAACTGTTGTCGATTGCTTTGCGGAAATCAGCAGCGAATACAAAGCCGCGGGCAAGGATGAGATGTACTGTGTTTGATACGACCGATCGACTTCGACCCTCGAGACCACTGTCGACGAAACCGCGCTTTGTTGCTGCCGTACCGACCGAATTTGCGGTTCATCAGCAAGCTCGAGATTTGATACAGAGCATCTTGGTGAATGCGCCTTCGTGGTTGTTTGGACGCTGCTTCCATTGATGCTGCTCTTGAACGCCATTATCTGAATCAGACTGCGGCCGTGCAGGATCAGTGGCGCGCTGCACAATGACGCGTTGTATCATGGCACTGCTACGGGTTGGAGACTGACGTAGTATATATAAGTCATATCTTGATCTTTTAGATCATTCTATCCATCTGACGATTTCGTGTTTACATGGATAATGCCTAGCATGCCGCTGCGATTTGTGAGACTGACAAGGGCGGTTGGAAAGATGACAATATATGCAGACCTGCATGAAGGACAAAACTTCGCTTAAGTGAAGCGTCGTGCGGAGCCTACCAACGAATTGTGGAAGAATTGATTCCAGCTAGCAGCACAGCGAGATTAATTGCCCAAGATCCTTGCTCCGAATCAAAATTCGGCCCTTCGTCACCTCTGCTCAAGCATCAGCCCAACGTCCGAAGGCGGTGCCAGAGTGATAGGCGAGCCAGCACTGCAGGACCGAAATAGTTTCTCCACGTCAACCCTGGAGCGAGTCGCAGCCTATGACACTTCAAGACCTCCGCGAAGAAGCAGACGAATTCAGCCTGTGCGAACCGCAGAGGCAGCAGCAGCCTATGCAGCGGGCGCCATTGACTTTGGGTCTGCTATAGCCGTTTCGTACTACGCAGGTTTCCTGGCTCAGGGTTACCAAGAAAAGCTGAACATTCGGGGCGCCATGGTAGCGGTTGGGCTAGGACCTGCTGAAGCTCTGCCTTACCTTGATCAGCTCCGCTCAGGTCGAGCTTCAGTTGCTTGTATCAACAGCCCGTCATCAGTGACCATTTCTGGCGACGTCGAAGCTGTTGCAGAAGTCGAGGAGCGACTGACGACTGATAAGATCTTTGTGCGTCGGCTGAAAGTCAGCGCTGCCTATCATTCGCACCACATGCTGCCTCAGGCCGACGACTACCTGGCGCTGTTGAGTGCGAAGTTAGGTCTGACACCAGGAAACTTTGCAAACGTCAGATACTCTTCGCCAGTGAGCGGCAAGACCGTGTGGTCTGCCGCCACACTCGGTCCTCAGAACTGGGTTGACAATATTACAAGACCTGTCCTATTCGCGCAATCACTCTCAAATATGTGCTATGGCCAAGCACAAGTCGGGAATCTGGAACCGCAACAACTTGTGGATACTGTCATTGAAATAGGGCCGCATATTTCGTTGGCAGGTCCTGTTCGCCAAGTTCTCAACCAAGCTCATGTGAAGGGGTATGGCATATCATACGCAAACTGTTTGGAACAGAACAAGAATGCGATATCCACGATGCAAAGTCTCGTTCATACGCTCCTCAGGCAAAGCTACCCTGTCGATATGACGAAAGTCAACATTCTAAGCGACCAGACAATGCCGCCCGACTTGCAGAACCTATCATCGAATCACTCAATGTCGTCCTTGAACGAGCTTCCACCGGGCAGATCGTATCGCTTCCATCAGCAAGCGTCGCATGATTTGCTCGATTCTACCACCCCACACGGAAACGACATCGCTCTTGTTTGGCGACATTCGATCACACTGTCGCAGCTGCCCTGGATCAGAGACCACGTGTTGCGATCTGAACGTGTCTATCCTGGAGCCGGGTTCATCACTATGGCCATTGAGGCTTACGAGCAGACCTATTGTTCGAATGGGGATGCTAAAGAGGTCTACCATCTGGAAAACATCTTCCTGGAGGCGGCACTGGTCATTCCTGACACATGTGAGGGAATAGAAGTTCAGCTTCGCTTGCACAAGCGTGACAAACGCTTCCTGGACTCCAATTCCTGGTGCGAGTTTGCTGTCGACAGTGTGAACCCCAGCGGCAAATTGCAGCATCATTGCAGAGGGTCGATTACAAGGCAAGCGAGTGTATATCATACTTCGTCTGTGAATGTCGAGCAAGTCATAAAGGAGTCCTGCAATGCCGTGAATGTTGACCGCTTCTACGGTTCATTTGAAGGCATTGGCATCGAATACGGTCCGCTTTGCAGGAATGTATCGACTCTGGCATTTGGCGACAGTATGGCAAAAGGCGAGATCAATGTTGCAAACACCTCCACCGCAATGCCATCGCAGTCTGGGAGCGCGCGTATCGTTCATCCAAGCACTCTTGATGCACTTTTTCAGGCAATGTATGCCACACTGCCGAACGGTGGACAAGAGCTGGGCATCGCGATGCTACCAAAGAAGATTGAGTCGCTTGTTGTCCGTCCATACTTGCGGACTGATGCTGGCACTCGGATTCGCTTTGCGGCGTCACGGAATCGACGAAACCGACAATTGTTCGATGCATCGCTGGTAGCTTTCACTGATGGTGATATTCCTCATGTCGAAGTCGGCAACTTGCATTTTCGTGCTACAGCATCTTCGCTCCGGAATATAAACGGCGCCCAGCGACCCGTTATTTGCAGCACGATGCATTGGCGGGAGGATCTCGCTCTAATTGACCTGGAGCATGACATGGCAATGTTGCGATTGTCGCCTGATGAGGCAGAGCTGCGACTCATAGCAGATGTGAAGCGCGTGTCATTCCACTTTATACACGACGCCTTGGCCACGTTGTCTCCGACTGATATCGAAAATTTGGATTGGTATCACAAGACGTTCTACGACTGGATGCTCTCCCAAGTCGAGCTAGCAAAAGCAGATCAAATTGCTCCACGAAGCTCTAAATGCCTGAAAACCAGCGCGGGCGTCAAAGGGATGCTCATCGAGAAAGTTGCGGGTGCCAGTGTAAGCGGAAAAATGGTTGTGCGTATCGGCAAGAATCTTCTGCCCATCTTGCGCAAAGAGACTTCTCCAATGCATTTGATGCTAGATGGCAAGCTGCTCTACGCTTACTATGAAAAGACACTACGGGCCAGTCGCTCATATGTCCAGGTGAGACGACTGGTTGAGCTCATTGGCCACAAGATTCCTCGCGCGAACATCCTCGAAATTGGTGGCGGTACAGCAGGCTGCACCGTACCTGTGCTCCAAGCGCTTTGCGCTGCCACTAACAACGCGAATCCTGGCTTCCAAAGCTACACATTCACAGATGTCGCACCCGGCCTTTTCGAGATGGCCCAAGAGAAGCTCGCTGAATGGGGATCTATGGTCACGTATCGACCACTTGATATTGAGCAATCACCCGGGAAACAAGGCTTTGTCTGCGGCAGCTACGATATCACCGCCAAGTTCTGCGAGCCACAAAGTCGATGGCGAAGACAATGGCGAATGTGCGCATCCTTTTACGCCCTGGCGGAAAGCTACTAATGGTCGAGACAACACAAAACGCGCTTGACGTTCAGTTTATCTTCAGTACCCTCCCAGCTTGGTGGTCGAGCGATGAGGCGGAACGAAAGCAGAGCCCTTCCTTGAGCATAGACTCTTGGAGCCGCGTCCTAGAGCAAAGCGGCTTCAGTGGCCTGGATTTCTCGGTCAATGACTCTCAGGACGCAAGGATCTATTCTCAGAGTGTGTTGCTTTCAACTGCGCTAGACGAAACCGTCTCAGTGCCCTTGGCTCCCTTCGTCATGGTTTACACTGGCCAGCGGCCTCCCGAGTCCTGGGTGCAAGCTATCACTTCCGAGGTTGAATCCTCTTTCAGCTCTCCACTGCTACTCCTGCCTCTATCTGAAGCAATGTCTTCGGTCACAGATAAGTTCTGCCTCTTCGTCGACGGCCGAGAGCGACCACTCTTATCAGAAATTGGGAGGTCAGACTTCGACACTCTCAGAGACGTTCTCGGGGTTGTCAAGGGCGCTTTGTGGCTTCACTACGGCGGCACTATGACTGAACCGCTGCCCGCTGCTGGCCTTGTACAAGGACTATTGAGAGTGCTTCGTTCCGAGAATAATATTAAGCGGTTCGTTTCTCTCGACATGGATGCTAGCGCTGTTCCGTCTGCGCTACTCCTGTCGCGCCATTGGCACGGTGCTACGAGCAACTTTTTATGAGCGTCAGCCTCGAGAGACTATTCAGTGCGAGTATGCGGAGAGGAATGGAGTTCTCTTCATCCCCAGGTTGTACAAGTCTGTTGAGAAGAGTCAAGCTGCTTCGGGTACGAATATCCTCAATGTCAAACCCGAACCGCGACTCTTTCATGATGCAGAGCGGGAACTCGTCATAGACATCGGCACTCCTGGTGCGTTGGAGACCCTGCATTTTTTGGAACGATCTATTCCCGATCACCTAGACAGTGATCTTGTCGAAATCGCACCAAAAGCTTTCGGCCTCAATTCCCGCGACATCATGGTAGCGATGGGCCAGCTAGACTCTTATGAGATGGGCTTCGAGTGCAGTGGTATCGTTACCAGAATCGGGAGTGCCGTGACATCTGTCATGCCAGGAGACCGCGTCTGCGCCTTGCTTCAAGGAGAGATGGCTACAAACAGTCGCGTCCACGAACCTAGCGTAGTGAAGATACCGGATTCAATGTCGTTTGACGTTGCGGCCTCTATACCTTTGGCCTATGCAACGGCTTATCATTCTCTCTTCACAGTCGGAAGGCTCGAGCAAGGCGAGTCCGTTCTCATTCATGAGGCCTCCGGGGGAATCGGTCGAGCCGCTGTTGCACTTGCAAATCTCACAGGTGCGACGATCTATGCCACGGCTGGCTCCCCAGAGAAGCGCGATTTCGTCGTTCAGGAGCTCGGCATACCAGCCGATCAAATCTTCTCCGGCAGAGACATGGCTTTCGTGCCCCAAATCATGGCTGCCACGCATGGCCGCGGCGTTGATGTGATCCTCAATTCACTGCCGGACAGTTTACTGCAAGCAAGTTGGCGCTGCATCGCTAAGTTTGGTCGCTTCATTGAGATCGGTAAGAATGACTTTGAACTCAAACATCTAGATATGAAACCATTCGAGCGAGCGGCATCTTCCACCGCAGTGGACCTTGTACATTTCGGCCAGGAGAAGCCTCATGTTGTTGCCAGATCACTGCGTAGCATCTTTGATCTGCTCATGACCGGCAGTATACAGCCTGTCAACCCTGTCACGGTATTACCTATCTCGCAGATTGGACGTGCTTTTAGGATCATGTCACAAGGTTTGTTGTTCCGAAGGGCGATTATTTCGAGGGTACCGTTGCTAACTGTACCATCAGGCAAGCATATGGGCAAGATCGTGATCAAAGCAGAGCCTGGTGACCTAGTTCCGGTAATTATACATGCAACCCCACGCACTTGACCAATTCATCATCTGACACACTTTCAAGGTCATACCTCAGCGTCCAGTAGCCAAACTGCGATCCGACGCCACTTACGTTGTCACGGGTGGTTTTGGTCGCATTGGAAGAATGGTCTCCAAGATGCTGGCGGCGAGAGGCGCAGTCCACTTGCTTCTACTGTCTCGTTCCGCCGGCAAGAAGACATCAGATCAAGACTTTGTTCGAGAGCTGAAGGAGATGGGATGTCATGCCATTGCTCACCCATGCGACATAGGTTCTAAAGATGCACTTAACGCTGCAACAAGGGCCTTGCGAGAGCATTCAATGCCTCCGGTCCGCGGTGTGATTCAAGGTGCCATGGTACAAGAAGACTGTATTTTCGAGCGCATGACTTACGAAAACTGGCGTGCTGCCGTATACCCCAAAGCCAATGGAACCATGAACTTGGCAGAAGAGTTCGAAGGTCTGGATTTCTTCATCATGCTGTCATCTCTCGCGGGCATATCTGGCAACTCGAGCCAAGCCAATTACGCGGCCGGATGCACTTTTCAAGACTCCTTCGCGCGTTGGCGTGCGTCCCAGGACCTGCCCGCCGTATCGATAGACCTGGGCTTCGTTGAAAGCGCTGGCAATGTCGCAGACAAAGAGGGCGTGGCCAAGCGTCTGACCCAAGCCGGCTATCGACAGTTGAGCGAGCGGCATGTCCTGAGTCTAGTCGAGTCCGCTATCTGCAACCCAAAACGTAGCATCGACATGAGTCAAGTAATCACTGGTATCGCTGCCTTCGACGAGACGCAGAAAGACATCTCGTGGCGACAGGAGCCAAGATTCGCAGCCCTCCGGACGCTGACAGCCAGCGACTCTCATGGTGATCGCCAGCTTCAAGTTGCGAACAGGAAAGACGGCCCTTTGTCCAAATACAGCATCCAGGAGTCGTTGAGCAGGTCGGATAGCTGGGCAGACGGTGTCGACATTGTCATCGCGGCCATCACGAGCAAGATGTCCGAGATGTTTGTGTTGCCTGAGACCGAGATCGACCGCAGTAAGCCGCCAAGTGTTTACGGCGTGGATTCGTTGTTAGCGGTTGACTTGCGAAATTGGCTCTTTGCGCACTTGCAGGCCGAGCTGTCAATGTTCGACGTGCTGCAAAGTGTGTCGCTAGCGAAGCTGGGAGAATTGACGGCGGAGAAGAGTAAGCTTTTCAAGCAAGCTGGGTTGGCGTCAGGCGGTTGAGTAGTTTGAGGGCAGTGATACTGTGCCAGTGTCGATATCGATTTTCGCTTGTCGAAGCGAAGGAATTGGAGCCGGGATATGTTTTTAATGTGACAGCTGGGTGACGCGTAGGGCGTGTAAATTCTTGAACGATACAGTAATTGGGAGATTTAGCTATGATTGACCAACGCAGCTGTCACCAATCCCGCGCAGGTTATTCGGAAATACAGAGTAACATAGTTTCGGAAGGGTCGCCTTGTTTCGACAAGCAAAGGTAATACGTGATGGGATCTACAATACCAACGACTACGATGCTGCACTACTTACACCAACCCCTGCGCAATTCCTCCTTCTCCCAATTGCACATCTGTGTCGAGCACAGGCATTTTGCTTAACACGTGGGCAGCTTAGAAAGCAATCCTTGTGCTCCCTTGCAGTTAGCCGTGGTCGAGACCTTGCCCGACGATCCGTTGCCCTTGGTCACACCCTTGTATTCCTGGCAGACCTTCTTGGAAACACCGCAGGAGCCGCTGATAGTAGCCGTGTCGCCGTAGTTGGAGTTGATGCCCACAAGGTCGGAGGAAACGCCGTTGACCTTGATGTTGCTGATCACAACGTTGCGTGGGCCGCCGTTGTTGGTACAGTCACCACAGCTGCGGTAGACCTTGCCGACGTTGACGAAAGTGGTGTCCTTGATGGTCACGGTTCCGCGGCCGTTGTGCTGAACGACCTTGTCGCTGGCAGAGGCCGCTCCGCCACCTTGCCAGAGAACATTGCCGTTTCCAAGCGCTGAGACAGCGTCTACATAGTTGAGAACGTTAGCATTCATCGCATGTCGGAGCTCAAGAGCATTGCTTACCTTCGCAGACATCACGGAACCAGACGTTCCTCAGGGTGCATGCGCCCTTGCAGTGGATGCCCTCCAATTGATTGGAGCCGATGATAACGTTGGAAATTGTCGCACCATCGTTGAGAATGAACACAGCGCTGTCACTGCCAGTGTCGGCATCGGTGTCGCAGGCGCGGCCACGATCGAATTCTTTATTTCCGTAGTCAACAGAGCCAGAAATGGTAGAAGGCGCAGCGAGCGAAATGATCGACCCAGAGCGAGTAGGAATGTTGAGAGTCTGGGCGGCGGAGAACGACACCAGAGAGGCGAGAAGAGTGGCGGTGTACTTCATGTTGTCTGATTTCCTTGGTGTATTGATGGATCTTGTTGGCGATTATGACGAAAGGGAAACGAACGCAGGATGACCATCTTTATATATCTTTGCTGATCACATGCTTGCTCCCCTCGAGCTGGATTGTTCAAACGTGTATACGCTTGACGCTTGGTCTAGATTGGGCACGGAAGCGAGCGCTCCCTGTCTTCTCACCTTCACCGTTATTACTCGACCGACACTGACCATGTACCGTTATCATGTAGCGGAGAATTCTCACTCCGCAATGCTTGTCTGTTGTTCGAGACATTCGATGTTATCGACGGGATCCGTCCTGATTGGTGGGCCGCAGCCACAACGTTTCAGATTATAGGTGAAGGTGGCGGAGTACAAAGGCCGAGCACACTATAATCTAAGTAGATGCATCGCCAAGGCCCGGTATAACACCAAGTCCACGCAGATTGAATTGCTGTGTGACACGGTGCAACCCCGCCTGGTGATGATTCGTGGGTATGAGTATACCCGAGTCAAGTTGGCCTCGGTTTATCCAGGCAATCAGCTCCTATAGGTGGCCGCTTACAGCGACTTTCGAGCGATGCCGGCACTGGCGAGCAACGTGCGCCTGAAGTGTACATTTTGCCACTGCGCGACTGTGCGCTGTAGCAATGAATAGGAGCTGACAGGCGGCCTGGAAAGTGGAACGCTCAACATGGGTGAGTGTAATGGTCTACTAGACTCCGAGTGCTCGACGTACTGCTCGTTAGAGTAAATCAGAAGCTGTTGTGTCCCTGCGTTCCAGTGCTGCGATTTCGGCCAGAATGAGGAGAAGATACATGATCATGATAGGTACATACATGCAAGACATGTAGATGTGTCGAGCCAAGCGAGCCCCCTACTCTTGCGCACGAAGCTCGGCCGACTGCTAAGCTGAGTTTGAAGAATATCTCAGACCGAACCCTGACAACCCCAAGCATGACATGTCTACTGTCACACGTATGTAAATATGAATGCATTGTTCCCAAATCACCAGCGAGGTGCACCTGGTTGTATCGGTCGTTTGAGGTGCTGTGAAGTGACCTGTAGCCTCACTTTTACGGGTCACATCGTCCAAACACAAAAGTCCAAAAATTAACGTCGGGTCAAAGACGCTGGACTTATGTGAGTAACAGGATGATTGCGTAAACATTGGCAGAGAGAGCAGAACACCAGAGCTATCCCGAAGAGCTAAGCAAAATGCTCGCGTCTATGAATATATCGCTCCCCAGGGCGAAGACCAGAGTCAGTCTCCTCAAATGGTGACGCTCTAGTCTTGTGACCGGTGTCTTTGGACTTCCATCATCACAGGAAGTTTGACGATGGCTATGTTTTCCAAAGTAAGACCATCGGGCTTCTACTAAAATCTAGATGTCATCAGGCACGTGCTTTTCAGTGAACCTGCGGACAAGTGTATATCGTCTTTTCAAATCGGCCTAGCCTTGCAAAATGGTTACCGTTAGTGGTCGAGGTGATGTTTGCTAGAAAGAGCCCAAGGAGCTCCTTTTCCCCCAGAGGACGTCAACGGTCATCCACGCAGGACGCGCTCCACCACCATCTGCCTCCACTCCAAAGGTTTCTTAGTGGAGACAATCATTCCAACGGAGAATATGATGTGGAGTTTCTCCAAGTCTCCATAGTTATCAGGAGGCACGAGACATCTTTCGCGCATAGGGAGGAGCGCATAGCGGATCACTCGCGGATGCGCGCCCTCCGCGAAGGCTTCAATGACATCAGCGCTCAGCTGGCCCAATTCTCTGCCCTCGACAACAAGCTACCGCGAAAAGCCTCGAAAGCCAAGACCCTGATACCTTTGAAAATCTCGCTGAGCACATCATAATGGTGATAAGATGCAAGCGAGAACGGAGTATTATCCGTCACTTCTGCGAAATGATCCGAGAACCGCCGCGGTGTGGCCGTTGGGAGCCTGGCGTTGGAGAAGATCGCCCTTGTCTGGAATTGCTATGCCGTCACTGGCTATACGTATCGTTCTGTCCAACTCTGTGATGATTTTCCCTGCATGCTGAATGCTAATTTCCTGGAGGTGAAGATGGCTCTTCGCTACGGATGACCGGCCGGATTGTCGTTGGATGATGTAAGTAGCCTACGCCACCAAAAACGATCTGTCAGGCCAAGGCTCGGTCCGGGCCTTAAAAATGTTGAGGCGAAAGGCTGTTTACAGATCGCCGCAGTGACACAAGTCGGATGATGCTGCAACGTTGAATTTCATAGCTTTCCAACGCGCAAAAGCCGAACCTCTGTATCGTTCGATCAAGTCATGCGACCAAGGTCACATGTAGAAGATCGCGCGTCTTGGTATAGAATGCCAACACTTTGACCCGCTATAAGATGGAGAGATTGATCGGGAAACATCGCCATCGACCAGAATCACAGCTCGCGGGGTCCTCGGCGCGAGAACGCTTAAGCACATTCTGAACTTCATCGCTTCGGCCGACGAGATGAAGGTGGAGGGAGTCGGTTCCTGCTGATGATCATCGAAGGACCGATTGAACCCCAGCCTTGCCCCGAATGAACAGCATCTGGAGCCCCAGACAGTTCATAATATGCATGTCTGGCTCTTCCATTACCAACGTTGGTAAGCGTGAAGCTGTGTTTGGTCCAGAACTGGTGAGTTTCTCCCATGTTGACTCGAGTGTCGACATACATCATCGTCGATCAGTGATGTCGAACGCACTGCCGAGTTGGTCCTAGTGCCGCTGCTTAAACTTAGCAAGCGATGTCTTTGGCTCTCTTGGTCGGAGCCTTGTGCGTGAGGACCCACATGCTTGGCATATCGGGCCAAGTGGAGTCGCGCTGATGAACTTCTGCGAGACTCTGCCGTCGATGCTGAAGTTAATGAACGATCTTCTCAGAGGCTTCGCAAGACCCCCGGAAACGCGCCTCCCGTCAACGGCCAGAAGGCACGTCTTTCACGAGCCAGCAGTTTGCTGGGCGCTCGGCCGGTCTGCTCGGCAGACTCCATCTCTCCGGATGGGACCCAACAAAAGTCCGTATGGGCGCGTGTGTCGAATGAGATCCATCGCATACGCCGTGTTGAAGCGAAGAAGATGCGGTCTGTTCGCGCATCCGCACCCCATCTCCCCGACGTCATGGTTGTGGACCTCGCCGTTAGATCAATAATTACCATGTTGTATCTCCACGCCTGTTCTCCTCTTCTCCAGCATCCGTCTTTCTTTTGATCCAGACCACCAAGATGGCCAACGATCAGCAGGTTCTCGGGTCGTCTGAAGCCCACGAGAACATCAGCGACTTCGACGACAAGTCAGACGACAAGACTGTCACTCCGCCTAACGAGAACAACGACAACAATGAAAAGGTGCGCGCTGATGGCAAGCGCGAGTTGACCGAGGACGATGCCTACGAGATTCTGGCCTACAACTGGCCGACATGGAAGAAATGGATGTATCTGTGCTCCGTTGCGATCATCCAAATCGCCATGAACTACAACACCTCGGTCTACCCCAACGCGGTCACGCCACTTGTGGAAGAGTTCGGTATCACAGAGCAGAAGGCCCGCACAGGTCAAATGATCTACCTGCTATTCTACTCCTTCGGTTGCGAGCTGTGGGCGCCCTGGAGTGAGGAGTTCGGTCGCTGGCCTATCCTCCAGCTTTCGGAGTCCCTCATCAACATCTTCATTCTTCCGGCAGCACTTGCCAACAACTTCGGCAGTATTCTTGCTAGCCGTGCTCTGGTATGTGATCTTCCCTCCGCTCATTCTAACAGTCACTAATATGTGCTTCAGTGTGGTCTTTCCACCGCCGGTGGCAGTGTTACACTCGGTTTGATTGCCGATCTTTACGAGCCCGAGGACCAACAGTTCCCTCTCGCCTTCATCGTCTTGTCTTCTTGCATTGGCACAAGTATCGGTGGTGTCATTGGTGGCCCCATTGAACGATGTAAGTATCACACAAAAGCACCATTTGTCAAGTGCGTCCACTAACAACACACCCAGTCCTCCACTGGCGTTGGAACTTCTGGATCCAACTCATCTTCAACGGAAGTGCCCAAGCCATCCACTTCTTCATGCCCGAGTCCCGTGCAACAATCATCCTCGACAAAGAAGCCAAGCGCAGGCGTAAGACCGGCGAAGACCCCAACATTTACGGCCCCAACGAGCTGAAAACCCCGCGCATCTCCATCAAAGAAATTGGCACAGTCTGGATGCGTCCCTGGATCATGCTGGTCACCGAGCCCATCGTCCTGTGCCTGTCCTTGCTCTCCGGCTTCTCCGACGCCCTCATCTTCACTTTCCTTGAGAGCTTCAAGCCCGTGTATCAACAGTGGGGCTTCGGCACCCTGGCCATCGCGTGGGCCTTCATCCCCATCAACCTCGCGTACTTCATCGCCTACTTCACCTACTACCCGTGGTTCTGGCGTGACGAGCACCACCGCAAGAAGAACGGCCGCAACTCCATGATCCCGGAGCGCCGCTTGAAATGGCTGCTCTGGACCGCGCCGCTCGAGCCCATCGGCCTCTTCTGCTTCGCCTGGACGACGCAAGGCCCGCAGGTCACGCCTTGGATCGTGCCCATGATCTTCTCGACGTTCATCGGCATTGCCAACTACACCATCTACTTCTCCTCCGTCGACTACATGGTGGCGTCGTACGGCGTCTACTCCGCTTCTGCGACAGGTGGCAACGCGTGGGCGCGTGATTTCTTCGCCGGCATCTCCGCCATGTACGCCGCGCCGCTGTACCACAACATCGGGCACTTCCCCAACCCGGCCGTGAACAACGCGTCGACGATCCTCGGCGCGCTGTCTTGCTTGATCGTGATCCCGATCTACATCTTCTACTGGTGGGGCCCGCAGATCAGAGATCGCAGCAAGTTCGCCAAGTCGCTTTCGCAGGAGAGGGAGAAGACTGGTGGACGCCGTATCTCGAAGACTTCGAATGTGCCAGAGCACATGCTGGAGGAAGAACACCACCAGCATCACCACCAGCAACAGCAAGCTTAGTGGGCTTGCTGCAAGAACATCGCAAGAGAGCGAAGCCACCACCTGAAAGCCCAGGGTGAGGCATTGCTCGC
The DNA here is from genome assembly GCA_035771495.1 of Cladosporium oxysporum. Taxonomy (NCBI): domain Eukaryota; kingdom Fungi; phylum Ascomycota; class Dothideomycetes; order Cladosporiales; family Cladosporiaceae; genus Cladosporium; species Cladosporium oxysporum. Next base: position 1,352,153 of record JAWNKS010000006.1, read on the forward strand.
ATTACTGCGAGTTTTGAGTGAACAACAGAAGAACCAAAAAAAGAGTTATGATACCCTATATGCGGCAAGTTGCTGTGGCGGATATTAAAAGCATTGCACCCAAGGCGCAGTTTATACACGATAGATCTATACCTTATACATGAGCCATGCTTTTCTTTTTCGTATTACCACGATTACCTCACCATCGCTATCAATGCTTCCCATGTCAGCAATATCTTTTGATTTAGAACGCTGCTCTTATCCGGCGCTATGAGAAAACCATCTACACAGCAGCAGTAGCGTCCATCAAAAACTCCCGCCACCCTCCATCTCGCAGAATACTCCTCACCCTCGCCTCGAGCCACTCCGTATTGCCCCAGAATCCCCAACTCGCCTGGAACCTCAGCCAATCCACCAACGCAGTCTCCCAATGCCTCACGAAAAGCCCCCAATCATACTCTCTTCCTGCAACCTTCTGCAAATTGCCCCAATACCTTTCCAGCAGCAATCTCTCCCCCTCGTCCATCACGAGCACATCCGGCACGTCTTCGGATGACACGAGCATCGCAAGCGGCACGGAGCAAGTGAAGAACTTGGCCAGATCGCAGACGCCGAGCCCGAGGCCGACGTACTGGAAATCGTAGAAAGCGACTTGGTCGCCCGCGGCGTTGGTGAAGAGGTTTTCGGATTTGACATCGCCGTGGATGAGGGTTTGGTAGGGGGAGATTGGCGTTTTGTCCGACGTTGACGGGGCAAGGAAAAAGGCTGCCCGTTCTGCGATGGATTGATCGCGGTTGCCGACGGGTTGTGTCAGGGCTTCGCTCCATTCTGAGTCGGAGTCGTGGACCAGGTTTTGGTATTCGGATTGTCGTGTGGCGAGGTATGTGTAGCCACCGTTGAGCCAGATGGATATCTTAGAAGCATTTTCGCGCTTGACTTGCTCGAGAGGAGGGAGGACAAGCTCGCTACCGTCAAGCTGCTTGACACGAGACCACCAGAAGCCATGGAAATTGGAAAGCCAGTCAAGGGCAGACCAGGCTTGTTTGTAAGACAAAGCTGCACGCTTCTCGCCAGCTACGGGGTAATCTTGGGCCAAGTCGCTCAGAATCATAGCTGTCGTCGAGCCGCCATCTGGTCGCTGCTTGTTGATGCTCGCCAGACATTTTGCAACGGGGATTGTGGCAGGTAATTGTGGCGCAAGCTGAGTGTAGAAGTACTGTTCTATCTGATAACTGAGGATCTTCCTGATGTGGCCTTCATCACTTCGACTCGACGACGGAGGGGAGATTAGTTTCAGGACATATGAGTGAGTGTCTTTTGGCGTTGACATCACTGAGTCTTTCGGTGTTGAGTCGTCTGCGTTGGGTCGCTGTGCGTTGGTCGACGCCGGCTTTGGTGACGCTGCCACTCGACATATCTGGCCATATCCTGCCCATAGCGATTGCAGCAGGCTGAGTGAGAGCAAGTCAAGATCTTTCTCTGCAAGCAGGGCAGAGGCCACCTCCTGAGGAGAGAGTTTATTCGGCATTGCTTTTGTGGAAGAGGAGTGGTGGCGAAAACTGTACCCGATGAGGAACGCTAGCAGGATGAGTGGCAGATATACTTGCAGAACACGATGTGAATGCATTGTTCTATACAGGCTGCATCATCGATGGCCTCGAGGTCGAATCTTTGTGCCATGCAGGAGGTTAGCCGAGTCATTCTCGTTGAGTTGTCTTTTCAAATGAGATTCACGCGCGCGGTGCCAGGTCGTCTGGGTAGCACTCATGCGAGGCTTTCTCAATGGGACAAGAGCTCATTCGGCATACAGAACGAAGCAGGCCAGTCATATCATTTTCCTCCTTATCTCACCATGTTGTGGTGACACGATGTACCGGAGAAAGCAAAGAGAAGGAGGCCAGCCAATCACCACTCGGGCAAATCTTCACGCCCCCATCTCCGCGCTTCGGCGAGCGCAATCGGCGTCTGGTGATAACGCAATCGCAATTTAGTGGGGGCTCTGCGGGCAAAAAGTAAGGGAATCGTGAAATGCATCCGGGGCATTTGCCTCTGGGGCGTCGATAACGGAGAAAGAAAGCATACTTCTCCTTGCCTACACACATCCATACTTGTTACAACAATATCCTTTCTTTCCACGCTCATTCCTGTTCACATCATATTGTCCAGCTACATTTCTGGCTAATCGCCTTAGCCATTCGGCTCCTACACACACTCACACTGCAGCCACCAGCATGACTCCCGCCCTGCTCACGGCCGTGGACTCGACCTCCCACGTCCACCTGATCGTTGGCTGCAACTCGACCGCTGGAGCTCGCTGCAACAAATCTCTCGAAGTCGGCGCGACACCTATCATCGTCGCTCCGAACAATGGAGAAATCCACTACGGTCTCACAAAGCGCATAGAAGAGAGCAAGATCCAATGGATACAGGAAGAGATCACAGAAGACCACTTGAAGACGTTAGGTCGTGAAGAGGTGGATGGTTTTGTCGATGCTGTGTTCGTGACGACGGGAGGGAGAACACCGTTGGCCAACAAGATCTCGACGCTGTGTCGACGTCTGCGCATTCCTGTGAACGTTGTAGACGCGCCAGCCTTGTGCACTTTTACTCTGTTATCTACACACACATCTGGACCACTACAAATCGGCGTGACAACCTCAGGAAAAGGATGCATGCTCGCGTCCAGGGTGCGTCGCGAGATTGCATCTGCATTGCCAGCCGAACTCGGCCCTGCCATTGAGCGCTTGGGTACTGTGAGAAGACGCATCTGGGAGGAAGACCATGCGGTAGAAATGGAACACGAGGAAGAAGATGGCGGTCAGACGGCACAATTCAATAAGCTCGTCACTCCGACCGATGCCGAAGCGGCAAAGACCAGACGCATGAGATGGCTCTCACAAATATGCGAGTATTGGCCACTACGAAGACTGGCGGCGATCAGAGACGAGGATATCGACGCTCTTATGCAATCATACAGGCAAGACACCGCCACAGCAGCCTCAGACGGCAAGCCTCTACTCGACCCTGCAACACTAGATGCTCGCCGCCAGACTGGTCGCATTATTCTGGCTGGCTCGGGACCTGGCCACCCCGATCTGCTCACCACTGCAACCCTCAAAGCTATCCGCAGCGCCGACCTGATCCTTTCTGACAAACTCGTCCCTGCCGGTGTCCTAGAACTTGTTCCCCGCCGCACACCCGTCGAAATCTCGCGCAAGTTCCCTGGCAACGCAGACGCCGCGCAGCAAGAATTCCTCGAAATGGGCCTCCGGGCAGTGAAACAGGGCAAAACCGTCCTCCGCCTGAAGCAAGGCGATCCATACCTCTACGGCCGCGGAGCCGAAGAGTTCGACTTCTTCCGCGAGCACGGCTACATCGCCACCGTCCTTCCAGGAATCACAAGCTCTCTCAGCGCTCCTCTTTTCGCTAAGATCCCCGTCACTCACCGCTCCGTCAGCGATCAGGTACTTGTATGTACCGGCACTGGACGCAAGGGCGCCGCGCCAACACCGCCGAACTACCTCCCCAACCAAACCGTCGTCTTCCTCATGGCGCTGCACAGACTTGAAGCCCTCCGCGACAGTCTGACAGCACACAAACCCGCTCCCTGGCCCGCCACGACGCCCTGCGCCGTCATCGAGCGCGCGTCTTGTCCCGACCAGCGTGTCATCCGTACCACCCTGGAGTACGTCACAGCCGCGGTGGAAGAAGAAGGCAGCCGACCACCCGGACTGCTAGTCGTTGGCCTCGCTTGCGAAGTTCTCGAGAAGACGCCGCAGAAGTGGGTTGTCGAAGAAGGTTTCTCTGGCATGGATGTCCTCGATAGCTTGAGCGAGGGCGGCAGTGGTCTCGACGGGCTCCGCGAGCAGCTCATTACGCCCGGTCTGGAAGAGAGTGGCGATCCCATGGTCATGGCGAAGCCTGTGACGGTGTAAGACTCGCATGTGCGGAACGAATGAACGGAACGAATTGAGGATTGATTGTATTTTTGTGATTTCAACGGAAAAGATACCCAAAGCGATTTCAGACTATAGATTTCTTCAACATACAAATCTAGAAAAGAAGACAGATATCAAAAGATACGAGGAATACGCAAGTATCCCCTTCGACATCACCATCCGACCTTTCCTCCAGAACCCCCAGCCCGTACCAACCCATCCACAACAACATCACATCAAGCTCCTCCCCCCATCAACTGGCAACTCCACCCCCGTAACAAACCCCGCCTCGTCACTCGCCAACCAACAAACCGCACAGCCCACATCCTCCCCCGTCGCAAACCGCCCCAGCGGAATCCCACCCCTCAACCCCTCCCTCCCACCCTCACTATCCACACCCCCAAGCACGCTCGCCACCATCCCCGTGTCCGCCACGACCGGCAGCACCGCGTTGCAGCGCACGTTGTCTCTGGCGAACTCGGCCGCGAGCCCGCGCGTGATGGTGCTGACGGCACCTTTGGACCCGGCGTACCAGACCAGGTTGGGCCGCGGCCGCGGCGCCGAGATGGAGGAGATGTTGACGAAGACGCCTCGGCGCTGCGAGGCAAAGTGCGGGTGGGCGGCGGCGGCGCTGTGGTAGAGGGGGAGGGTGTTGGTCTGCATTATGCGGTGGTATTCGGAGAGGGGCACGGAAGTTGAGGGCTGGCGCAAGGGGGATGGTCAGAAGGAATCAGGAGGAGGGGGAGTGGCAAGAAAGCTCGATGTAGGGTGTTTTTGTTTTTTCACTTACAGCGGCTCTGTGCACGACGCCCGCATTATTGACGACGATATCCAGTCCGCCGAGGACCTGAAGGCATGTCGCGACTGCTTGCTGCCAGTCTTCGCTTTTGGTCGCGTCGCCTGTGAAGTTCACGGCTAGGACTTCTGAGCCGGCAGAAGATGCATTGAGAGCATCGGCGACTCGTCTGCCATTCTCAGCGTGGATTTCGAAGATGAGCACGCGAGCGCCTTCCGCGACGAACTTGCGCGCGATGCCTTCGCCTAGACCCAGGCCGGCGCCGGTGATGATTGCGATTTTGTTTTCTAGACGTCCGGAATGAGGCATGTTTGGGAGACAGGTGACGTCGAAGATGAGTGGTCAGTAGAGAGATGTGGCGGTTGTGGAGCGTAAACCTAAGATTTCACTGTCGTTCCCCGATATAGGCACCATCCGAACAGATTGTCCAGATGTTCAGCTCACCGAGTATATTACTTCTGCAGTAGTGCTCTCTGCGGACATATGTCCTGCAAGAGATGAGGGGCGAGTGGATGTTTCGTGAAAGAAGCTCGGTCAGGCGCGAGACCCCGCAGACGCAAGTGAGGAGTACCTGTAGCTGGTGTCAACAAATGGCGATCTACCATTATTGGATCCTGACTTTGATCAAACGTGTTATCAGCGATCTGTTGATTTCTGTATGTGGCTGGTTTGAATGTATACTCCATGTAGCTCCAGTCATCTACAGGAACAGCGTCTGCGCCTCGCATAAGAACATCCATTTTACCAAACATCCGTCCATAGAAAAACGCTCGCTCCTACCTGCACTCAGCCTTTCCATGCCAAATCAGACCAGTCTGGCAGAAATGTAGAATCGCACCCAATGCTTGTAGGCCTAACAGAAGGCCACCCCATCTGTCAAGCTCGCTCGAAGAAGGGAAAATTAAAGGAAAAGTAGACGCCGACGCCGTTTGATGAATTATACGACGTGAAAGTGTCGGGGGTATATATTGGTGTCGATACAGCAAAAGGGAATTTGCAATCGTGGGTCGCATGCCGTGTAAACTGCTGTAGCGTGTGCGAGCTTACATGACGGAGCATGAGGAGCTGTCTTTGTCGCCCTTGGCGTTCTTGACTGTGAGGGCGACGCGAGCGGCTTCGGTGAACGCCTCGTTGACGCCGCGGTTCTTCATCGCTGAGCATTCTGCAACATATGTTAGTGGCCCGATCTTTCAAACGTGCGAGCAACGCGCTTCGCGCAAGTGTGCCATCACATACCCAGGTACCGTAACGCCTTCACTTTCTCTGCGACAGCGAGACCTTGCTTGTAGTCGATTGTGGGCTTCTTCGGCTCGCGACCATCTTCCCTGTCATCCTTTTCTTGCTCCCTCAAATCGCACTTGAGCGCAACCAGCACGAGCTTCACACCCGGGCAGTTCTCCGCAATCTCGCCGACCCATTTGCTTTCGACGTTCTCGAGGGAATCGGGCGAGTCGACGCTGAAGCAGAGCATGATGGCGTGGGTGTCATCGTAGGAGAGCGATCGTAAGCGGTCGAATTCTTCCTGGCCGGCGGTGTCCCAGAGCGAGAGTTCGACGTGGGTGTTGTCGATGAAGATGTCGTGGACGTAGTTCTCGAAGACTGTGGGTTCGCTGAAGGTGGAGATGTTAGTGTGTGAGGGTGAGTTGAGATGCGACTGTCGCGTGCTTACTAGACTGTAGGGAAGTAGCCTCTGGTGAAGACGTTTAGCAGCGATGTCTTTCCGCAAGCGCCATCGCCTCTGCGATCGAGTGTCAGCGGTGGTTCATAGTAGTTCGCAGCGCATGCGCGAGGCGATGCGCATTGTGATGGACATACAGCAAGACGAGCTTCCTCTGCACGGTCTTGGAGCCTCCACAGAGCGGCATGATGATGGCAGCAGCTCTTGTTACAAGGGTAGTTTGAGGTAGATTGGCGAGGGTCGGCAGGGCAGGTTGGCAGCGATGGATGGATGCGCTAGGAGATAGATGGATGGAGGGGATGCGTTGGTGGTGGTCTATAGTACCGGGGCGGTGGTGGTGGTGTTGTTGTTGTGGGTGGTGATGATGTTGATGATGTTGATGATGCGCTCGGGAAGCAGTGGTGGCCTGGGTGGAGTTGGATGATGATGGCGTGGCCCCGACCTTTTGACTCGGCGGATATTACCTACGCCAGCGCGCCATCTCACCAACAACAAGGACAACATCCCTCGACTGCCTGTTTGGGCGTGGCTGGTACGCAAAAGCGGAGCACCAGGCCCGGGAGCTGCAGCAAGCAATGACTTTGTTTGTGATTCTTCATTATTGCTACATATAATAAATAATACATAACAGCTTTTCTTTACTCTGCCATCAACAAAACAACACACAATTTAAATTCCAGGGACATCCGATACCAAGCAAAAAAAAACCCTTTGAAGAAGCCAAAAACCCCATCGTCCCATGGCCAGACTGATTGCTTTTCTGCCTTTGCCGCGCGCCAGCCGTTGTCGGCAACATGACCGGCCGGCAGACAGCGGCAGATCAGCCACGTTTGCGGTGCTAATCATAGTAGCGTACCAGCGATCTCCCTGCGAGCGTGCGGAGAATAGCGCGGGCGGTGTTAAGGAATGGCGTTTGTGGACTCGCTTGGGGTTAGAGCAGTAGGGTTATAAGCAATCTGAGGTAATAGTGTAGGATGGGAGATCTCACCGGAATGCTCTCTTTGCATCTCGATAGGGGTGGATTGTGTGCTATCAGGCGAGACCACCAATCTATTGAGACCGATGCGTTGTCTCACGTATTCGTGTAAGCAAGTGTCCGCATCAGCTTCGAGTCCCGGCTCTCATACACAGTAGTAAGCCATTTATGCACCAATCAATTAAGTCGCAGACCCGCATTGGAAGGCGTAATAGGATAACGATGTATATTTATTGTATCATCATCTCAGTCATCCTAGATGGCTAATATGGTCGTCGATACTTTCCGGGTGGGTCTCATATAATTCAATCTAATTTCCGTACGAGTGGGACGAGGTTCGTGCGCTGTAGTCGTGAATATCGTACTGCTCTCAATCGTTGGCGACATTGGGAATATGCAAGTGTGAAAGCTCATTTGATGCGGTAGGGATATCAAGTCAGTATTCATGTAAAGATAATTCAACCATGCCTTCAGCAACACCATCTTTAATCATCGCTGCGACCTCCACGTCCGCCTTGCAGTCTCCTGCCGGCATCGACTCCCTCAGCGTCTCTTCGAATCCCACCGATGAAGCTGGCCTTGTCGGATCGCTTACGGTCATCCTCTTCACACTGCTTCGCATCTCGCGCCTCTAGATCCGCAAGACGAGTTCGGCGATCGCCTTCCAGCTCCGATGCATTCGACTGCATGGCAGCCAAACGTCTCTCACGTTCAGCTTGCTCTGCTGCCTCATCGCGTTTCGCCTCCTCCGGTGGCGAGCGATAAGATTTTGGCCGATTTCCTCCTCGCTCATATGAGGGCGAGCGTCGTCTTTGATGTCGGCTACTTTCGTTATTCCTGGCACGGTATGGTGATCGAGACTTCGATCTCGACGAGCCGGAACGCTTAGGACTTGGGTAAGACTTGCGATACTCTCTGCGCTCATCGTCGTGACGACTCCTGCGCGGAGACCGTGACCTAGATGCGCTGCGATCCCGGTCCCGGCGTGATCTATGCCTCCTTTCGTCGCGGTCGCGGTCGTCAGAACGTCGATGCGGCGACCTTGAACGGGAGTGTGATCGGTGTCTGTGGCGGTGCGAGCGGTGCCTGTGTGATCGCCTGTCGTCATCCTCATCGCTGTGGCGTCTGCGCTTACTCCTGTGGCCGTCATCGTCGTCTCTGTGGTGTCGACTTCTGTGCTTGTGCCTGCTTTCTCTCCTGTCGCTTCCGTCATCTTTTCCAGCCGCCTGCAGCAGCATGCGTTTCCTCGCCGGGTCGTTCATCATAGCCTCGTATGCTGCCTGCTCCTGCTTCTTGATCGCCAGCATAGGATCACTCGCGATCTTGGATGCGATATCCCTGCTTGAGTTCGCATTCGAGTTGAGCGCCATGAATCCCTGCTCCCCAGCATCCTTCTTCATGGCATCCGCCTCAGATCTCTGCACCAAGCCATCAAGCTTTCTCTTCCCCAGCAGGTAACCTTCCATCTCCTCGCTCACTCCGCCACCAGCACCAGGTCCGCCTGCGCCTGGTCCATTGTACATCCAATCGACGCGGTCCACCCGCTTTTTGCCACCAGCCGCCTCTTGTAATTTCTCGAGCTCCAATAGCGCGCGCTCCTCTGCGCGTTCTTTCAAGACCTGCTCGGTCTTCTTGCGCTCTTCCAGTGCTTTGTTTTCCTCGGCCCAGACGCGCTTCTGGTTGGACATGAGCACGGGGTGCCATGACTTCTTCAAGTTGAGGTCGCCACCCATGCTTGCGGTGTTGTGGCGGGTCGACTGGTGAGATTAGATTGTGGTGTTGCACTTGTAGAAGTGATGGCGATTCTCGAAGGTCGCGAGAGCAACTTCAAGAAGGCTCGCGCTTTCCTTTGCCCCACGTTTACGGCTCAGGCCGCCTTCCCCGCTAGCGCGAATTTACCTGGGCGATTGCGACAACGTTTGGCGGCCTAGAGGTGAGCTACCAACATCATTGGAGCTTTCATCATCACTTCAACAAACACGCGTCTTCTACGACACACACTTCTACAACCGCAAATCGAACACATCACCGAGAAATCAATCACTCCTGTATAGGGACACGACTTACGACACCTCCACGACACCACACAACACCGCCACCATGTCGGACGATGATGACTTCATGCAAGCTTCGGATGATGAGAAGTAAGCTCTTTGCTTGAAACAATTGCTGAGCGAGTGACTGACGGACTTTGTAGCTACGACTTCGAGTACGAGGATGACGATGACGCCGAGGAGGGCGGAGATGTCGACGTGGAGAACAAATACTACAATGCAAAGCAGATGAAGACGGAAGCCCCCGAGGAGGCGATAGAGGAGTTCCTTGGGGTTCCTGCGCTGGAAGAAGAGAAAGGTGACTGGGGGTTCAAAGGTCTGAAGCAGGCGATCAAGCTCGAGTTCAGGCTCGGACGATACGAGAAGGTCAGTGACGGCGAATCGAGGACAGCGGGAGGACAAACACTTACACCCAATCCAGGCTGTCGAACACTACACCGAGCTCTTGACGTACGTCAAGTCAGCAGTCACCCGGAACTACTCCGAGAAATCCATCAACAACATGCTCGACTTCATTGAGAAGAACGCGGCGGATGAGGCAGCGAACGAGTGCATGGAGCAGTTCTACTCAAAAACACTCGAGTCCTTCCAGGCCACAAACAACGAGAGGCTCTGGCTCTCTACCAACACCAAACTCGCCAGACTATGGCTCGCACAGAAGGACTACGAACGACTCACCGAGAAAGTCCGCGAGCTGCACAAGGCATGCCAGCGCGAGGATGGCACAGACGACCCTAGCAAGGGCACATACTCGATGGAAGCATACGCACTTGAGATTCAGATGTATGCTGAGACACGCAACAACAAGCGTCTGAAGGTATTACAAATGCTCAAATGCTATTCCTGGATTGCGGACATGAACTAATACTCCGACAGGGCTTGTACCAGCGCGCACTGAAGGTGCGCTCGGCTGTGCCACATCCCAAGATCATGGGTATCATCCGCGAATGCGGCGGAAAGATGCACATGAGCGAAGGTATGCAAGGGACTCGATTCTTCCCGTGGTGGCACACACGGCTAACCTCCGTGAACAGAGAACTGGAACGAAGCACAGAGCGACTTCTTCGAGTCGTTCCGCAACTACGACGAGGCTGGCTCTCTCCAGCGTATCCAGGTGCTGAAGTACCTTGTGCTGACGACAATGCTCATGGGATCTGACATCAATCCGTTCGATTCGCAAGAGACCAAGCCGTACAAGAACGATCCTCGTATTGCTGCGATGACCGAGCTTGTTGATGCCTACCAAAACGATCGTATGCATCAGTATGAAGCTGTCTTGACAAAGAACAAGGACTTGCTCGCGGATCCGTTCATTGCGGAGAACATCGACGAGGTCACTCGCAACATGCGTACAAAGGCAGTTGTAAAGCTCGTCGCGCCTTACACGCGCTTCAAGCTCGAGTTCATTGCCAAGCGCCTCAACATTTCCACAGCTGAGGTCCAAGATATTGTAGGCTTCCTGATCATGGATGGACAACTACGTGGCAAGATCAACCAGGAAGCCGGGACCGTCGAGATCGAGAGTCGCACAGATACAGATCGGATGCACGCGGTCGGCGACTGGACGAGCGCGATCCGCTCCCTGGCCTCTTTTGTACTCAACGAAAGCGAAGGTTTCAAGGCCGATGAAACGGGCAACTCACTGGGTGGCGCTCCGGCAGGGCTGTCCAGTGCACCGGAATTCGGCCATCAACAACGTGCCACTGGTGGTGGCAGGCGAAAGCCGAACCGTGGGAAATGAATGACTTGCAGCGACACGATGCTCCAATGAACGACACGGTGGCTTGACGCCATCAGGCTGCAGTCGCGCCTGCTTAGAGTAAAGTCGAAGAAGCACGAGAGACAGGCTGACGGAATGTTGTACAAAGGCTTCGCGCGCGCTCATATGTTTCCCCTATGGACACCCAACCAGATGTGCGAAGCGTGAGACAGGGCGTACAAGTCAATTCCGCAGCGCTGGGAGACGGCAAGGTGTTCATGCGATGTGCGCCGGACATCTTCGGCGGCGTGCTTGCGCGACCCACCGCAGATTATGTAGCACAAGAAAGGCGAAGGGGCTTGTTGGGATACGAATGAAAGGTGCAGCAGCTGTTCGCTGGCGGGCTAGGGTCGGGAGGGCAGCGCTTTGCCCTTGTCGCCGCAGCGTCGTCGTCGCTTTCTCGCCGGTCGATGACGCCGTGCAAGACAGGACGAGGCTGTGTGTGTCTCCCACCTTGTTCTGGCCCAGCGGAGCGCGCACCGAATGAAATGAAATGACAGTCTCACGATCAGCGCACGCTTATGAGCTACTTTCCGTCCGTTGCCTCGAAAGCGCATTGCCTCCGCTCCGTCCCGTGGTCATCGTGCTCGAAGTTCGATAAGGAAAGGTGACGATGCTACCTCGAATCCCTGTCTATACCAGCTCAGCAGCAAAGGCAAGGCGCCAAGGGCTCGCCCCGGCCGCCCGCGCGATGTAATTCTCCCACTCGCCTATCGCGCCCCCATGTCGGCGATTGGGAGATCTGTAGGAATCAAATCTTGCCCTTGGTTGTGCTCCTTCGTGCTTTTCGGCTGCTGGCTGTCAGAGTCTATCGGTTCACAAGTGCCCGGCTGTCTGCTCCCCAAAGCGCCAAAATCCATCGGGGAAGCAGACACCCCTGCTTCCGCCCGCCCAATCACTTCGCTTGCACCTCACTCTAACGCTGGATGCGATGGGTCGAGTAGTCTGTCGTCTGTCTGTGTCTACCACCACGCATCCCACGTCGCCAAACTCCTTCAGCGTTAGTAGAGAGCGTGAAAGGCGCTGGGCCGGCCCACCGCGCAACCTGTACAACAACGTGCTAAGCGGGCCGGGCAAAGGCGCCACCCTCGCTCGCTCCTCTTTGGTCGTCGTCGTCGTCGTCGTGTCTTGTTCTTCTGTCGCAAGCAAGCAAGCATGCAGGCATGCATGCAACGCCGTCGGGATTTCCCACCGCCCACGCCATCGGGTTCGAGCCCATTTTTAAATTTTGGGTCCTGCTTATGTAGGTGGTGCCTCTAGGCTCTCTCGCCTCTGCAGTACCTTTACCCTCTTCGTGCTTTGCACCGGGGAAGCATGGGTGCCAGCTTCCCATTGGCAGCATGTGGCACGCTGACCTGCGTCTGCTTGCTGTACGTATGGAACTTTGGCTGGTTCGGGATCTCGGTAGGCGGTACGGTACATCGTAGATTGCAGGTGTGTTAAGGTGACGGGAGCGTGGGGGTTTGCGATTTGCGATAGATCGCGTTTCGTCACCGTGGTTGTTTTTCTTGATTTCGCTTTCATCATCGTCCCATCCACCCAATCTCTCAGAGTTTCGGAGCCGCAAATCTTCTAGTTCTAGCCCTGCCTGACTCGCTATAGTCGGGTAAGGATTCGGTTGGATCATCCCCCGACGGGATTTTCGTTCGCGGTGTCACTCTCCCACTATACACAATCTATTATATTGCAGCTATTGCGCACACGCTGCCTAGCTAACGGGTTTATCATCACGCAAACGCACGCACGTCCCCCACCGCCCATGCCCTCACTCCTCCTCCATCCGAACGTTTCTTTACAGACTGAGCACATGCGTTCGGAACACGACTCCGCGGCCTTCCCGCCAGACTACTGCCTTGCTCAATAATATTGCAGTACTCCCCCCTTCCCTCCACCCTTCGCATCACCTGCAGCCGTTTCTTCGCGCGCGTGGCGAAGATGCCGGGGCCTGTGGTTCCTGCTGCTACTGCTCGCTGACTGACTCTGCTGCCCCTTCGCTTGCGTCTGCTAAGGTCGTGCGTTTTCTGCTTTGCGGACCTTTTGACAGGCACCATGTGGGACTCCCGGGGGTCGGGCGTGCTCGTGACAGCTGCTGACTAGTATTCTAAAATGGCGTGGGATTCCGGCCGGCCCCAGAAGTTGCATGGGAGTCTGTCATGTCACATGTGGGGCGCTATTTTTTTCTCTGACTACATACTAGCTAAACTACTGCTGTCGGACGACATCATATCAAGAGCTAAAAAGCCTATACGACGATTTAGCCCTCGCCGCGCAAACCTGCATGCAGGACTGGCCAGGGGGCCTGTGATAGATCTCTCAAGGATTTCGGATCGAGAGGGCGATGGCGAGGGCAAAGCAAGAGTCAGAAATAAAGCCCTCGATTCCCGATGCATTGGCTGCAAGAGGCAAGAGCTTTCCTGCAAGAAACCAACGCAGCCGCCCCCGATTCGATGAGACGATGCTGGGGGGGACGTGGGTGGTCCTTTTGCACTACGCTGGCGTTGCTGTCGGTTTCGATTGGCAAATTGGAAGGGCCTTGCTAACTCTATACGCAGTGGGGTTCTATTATGCTCTCCCTCCCCTTCTTCAATGTCCTCGCACAAGGGCGCGCCCGCTTTGCGCCGTCTCGTGGCACTCCGCAGCTAGGCGAGACATACAGAGAAGCAGGCGGACGTGAGGCTCGTTCTGCGATCGGCTCCCGTTGCATGCAGACGGTTGGGAGGTTCGCCACTTGGCGTTTGCGGACGATGGCGTGGTGGGTGGGTGGTAGGTGGTGCACTTCCTTCGATAGAACGCATGTACGCAGTGCAGAAGACCCTTGTTCGAGAGGGATCCGCCTGATGGGATCCGCCCGCCAGCCCTGTGTCGTGACACGGCGTCGGCGCACGCTTTCCTGCGAGCTGTGCGCGCAAGAGGCGCCGAATCATCGATGCTCGTGGATGGGGTGTTCGGGCGGCGAGAAAGTGAGACGCTGATGCTCGTCGAGACGCCTGGCTAGACTTGCTCTGCTTGATCGCGTCCTGCACTTTGCCGGGTGCGCCCAATATGGGGGCCTTGTGTAGCACAGTCCCGATAGCAACTGCTGTGATCGTTCGCGGGTGCGTGGCGCTAGCCTGCGCATGAAGCACGAGTCGTGAGGTTTTAAGCTCGATCCTCCTCGTCACTTGCGTGCGTGAGATCTGAAGCCCTGGGTGAGGTACTGGAGACGGATATGGATGGCATCATGGCCAGGGCGCCGATTGCGAACTCCTACGGGAGTGGGAACACGGTGGGCCGGACGCACGCCTCATGCTGGTACCTGGCATGAGGGTCTAAGGTAGTCTAGTCATCGGCTCCCACGTCTCGGCCCTGGGCTTCCGGCGCCGGGAGGAGTGTGGTTGTCACGACTCTGCGTGTGTGTGCGCGTACTTGGTGCTGCTGCTGCTGCTGCTGCAGCAAATGTAAGGATGGTGATGGGTGGAGCTCGAGGCTCGCGGGAGGTGCAAGCGGGTGGAGCGAGATCGATGGGTAGCTTGTATATCTGTGTCAAGACGCCCGCTCGCAGCTACGTGCATGAAGGGCGACATTGGTCCTGCATGCAGGCTTGGGCGTCGTCGATCCGGTTTCGTTGTCCTGCGGCAAGGTTCATGTCACCTACCCCACAGCGCAAGGGCGGGCGTGTCTGGCTGGTCTACTGCGTCTGCTGCTGCCATCTCAAGCACGCGCCTGTTTCGTCTGCGAGTTCGTCTGTGGGCGATCCGCCGCTCCGAACAGAGGCGACTGGCATCGCCGTCGTGCCGTGGGAGGAGGCGCCAGGGGACCCGCGTGCAGGGCTCCTGGGTCCATCGGAGGCGTTTTTGGACTGTCGCCATCGCTCTTAATACCCGGCAGGGCAGCCTTTTGCTCGTTGTGCTGCCAGATCTGCCCTCGACGATCTGGCTTCTGCTTGCACCTTGAGCCGTCCTGTTGGTACCTCACCCAACCTGCCTTGCTGCCACTCGTCCACTCTCGCAGCGACTTTGCTTGTTCTCGTTCCGTTCGATTGATCGATTGCAATCGTTCAGTCTTCGTTCAGTCCTTTCAGCTTCTCCCAGACGCCTCTGGTTTGGCAGACGTCGTTGCTCAAACGTTCGCCTCCGTCCCAGCTCCCGGATCCTGCAGTGCGGCATAGTGCAGCTCTTGCAGTACCAACACCAGCATCGCACAACCAGCCCACACCCCCTCGCCCACCCGTCCGCCCTCGCTCACACCGCCGCCGCCGCTCTGTCCTTGGGCGTTCAGTGCTCGTCCACGCTGCTGCGACGTACCGCACCGCACCGCACCTCGTGAGCGTCAGCGTCAGCAGCTGGCAGGCAGACCAGGTAGCCGGGACTCGCGCCAGTGCATGCCGCGGCGAGCAGCGTCGACCAGTTGCATTGCCCAGATCGCATCGCATCGCATCCCGTGCCTCGCCTCCCACCCAGCACTTGCCAGCTCAGCAGCAGCAGCACCGAAGCAAACAAAAGGCCAGCTTAAGCCGCCGCGCCCGTCTGCCGGAGGCTCCCTCTGCGAGTGCGAGAGTGCGCGAGAGTTGAGCCTGCGAGAGACGAGACGAGACGAGACGTGACGAGAGAGTCAGTCCAGTCAGTCAGTCAGTCAGTCAGTCTGAGCCTGCGAGCAGATCGATTAGCTCGTTTGTTTTATTCATTTACCGTCACCCTCACCGTCGCCATCCGTCGTCATCGTCGTCCATCGATCCATCCATCGATCCATCCGTCGGCTTTGATCTGAGCCTGATCGCCCGCCGGCTGCTTGTAAGCGAGCGAGTAGACGCCCGCTCAGTACCCACCCACCGCCCAACCCAACATGATGCAGCCCGTCGTCGCCTATTCGCCCTACCCAGGCTCGCACCCTCACCAGCGCCTTCACCACCTCCACCATCACCACCACCACGCTCCGCCGCCGCCGCCCGCGCATCAGCAGCAGCATCACCTGCTCCACCAGCCGCCGCCGCAGCAAACCTACCCGCTCCACCACGATGTCTACGCGCCGCAGCCGCAGACTTATCACGCCCCACTGCTGCTCGCACCCGCATATCGCCCGCTGCAGATTCCCATGCAGCAACAGCAACAGCAGCAGCAGCAGCAGCAGCAGCTCCAGCATTCATCACCCGTCGTGGCGCCGGAGCAACAGCAGCAGCTTGCTTTAGCGCAGCAGCAAGTCTCCACGCCCGCCTTCCCATCTTCCTCCCAAGCCAGCGCCCCGGACCCCGGACTTCATCTCCACCAACAGCCGCAGCAGCACCACCACAATAGCCTCCATTCCAACCACTCCCAACACCCCGTCGCCGCCGCTTACCCTCAACAGCAGCAGCGTCGCGACCGCTCGCAGCAGTCCAGCATGGCCTACCAACCTTCGGATGAGGAGATGGCCGAGATGCAGCGTCTCAGCGCTGCCTATGAGAGCGAAGCCACGGTATGTCTCGACGCCTGTCCTCGTGTCGCGGCCCGTGTTTGCACCTTGGACGTTGCAATCCACCCACGATAAGCGATGCTGCCTGTACGATGAACCCTAATGCTGATGATTCTTGTTGTTTGTCCCAGGGACCTCTCGTTGGCCAACGTCAGCCGAGCTCTGCAATTACGCAAGAGTATGCCACCGCAGATGCGACGTACCAGACCAAGACCGCGGTATGTATCGACGTTCAACACACAAGTATTCACGTCACTAATATCTCTTCGCAGGCGCTGCCGCAAAAATACTCCCACTATCGCAAGGTCAGAGGAGATGGCAAGTGTGGCTGGCGTGGTAAGTCAGACTGCATCCGACGACCTTCACCCACCGACATTCTAACATGATCTCAGCTGTCGCATTCGGCTATCTTGAACGCTTACTTTACATCGGCGACAGCGGCAAGTTCTACGAGGAGGAAGCTCGCCTGCGATCGCTGTCCAATGTTCTCAACCAAGCTGGCTTCGAGCCCTACCTCTACGAAGACTTTGCCGACGAGCTCTTCGGCCTGATCAGAAGCATTGCGAATGCTATCAACGAAGGCAATGGTGATGAAGTCTTGATGAATGCTTTCAATGACGAATCGACCCAGAACTATGTCATCACGCACTTCAAGGTGAGAATTGAATGCTGCTTTCAACATTCGACGGATACACTAACACTCTACATCAGACCCTCACCGCCGCGTGGATGAAGACCCACCCCGAGAACTACGCTGGCTACATGATCGGCCAGACTGTTGACCAGTATTGTGACGAGCACATCATGCCTATGGACGGCGAGATTGACCACCTCGGACTCAGTGCGCTCAAGGATGTCATCTTGAGCCCTGCATCCCTTGCTTTGGAAGTCACCTACCTCGATCGCAGTGTGGGCGAAGAGGTCAACCTCCATCGCTTCGACCCAATCAGCGGGTACACCGCATCTACTGTCAGACTTCTTTACAGACCGTTCGTTCCCCCCTCAACCTGCATCCCACGCTCACTGCTAACCAAGACTAGTGGCCACTACGATCTGCTATACAAGTACGAGGATGTACCTCTTCCAACCCCGCCACCACCGCCTCCAGCACAGGAGTCCGTCGCGGCTTACCTGCAGCAGAACGCCCCGCACCCAGACTATGTCCCGATTGGCGACTTCAGCGACGCCACGGACAATCTCATGTTCATTCCCGGCATGTCGATCGCACCTACCCACGGATGGATGTCCGGTCCAAGCTACGGCTCTGACTTCTTCGCCACGCCGTTCGCTCCAGTTCAGACCTGTGCCCAGACACTTCCAAGCCCGGTAGCACCGGCACCTCAGCCGCAGATGCTACAACAGGCGCCCATCCAACCAGCTTACACGTCTGCTCCACAAGTCAGCCATGTGCTTCCGCCAACACAAATGCCCACTGATCTTCCTATCCGCTCTTCTGGAGCCATGCCACATGCCGAGCATGTCATCGAATCACAACCCGAACCTCAGTGCCAAACGGGTGGGATGTTCAGACCATCAGTCTACAACAGCACTGTAGACGGGTACGCTGCATCGATACCGCAGATGCCACTGGTCACGCCTAGCTTCAAGAAGTAAGCCTCATAGATGAAATATGGTACAGAACTCAGCCCGACTAACATCAACACAGCTCGCACTATAACCCGTCACACTTCCAAAATCCTGACTTCCAGCCGGAGCAATGGGTGCCCGACGACGAGTACGTGACAACAACCAACACGAAGGCTTCGTCGCGTAGCCACAGGTCATCCGGGTGATTCACTCTACCACCAACACTCTGTATCAATATCGCACTGTCCGACCCTCCTTCTCGACCTCTCACCCTCCACGATTGGTTGCATTCGACCCGTCGTCACACAGACGTAGCACCACAGGGACGGCAAACTGCATTGTCTCACCTGCGCTTCTTCTCTCCTGCACGCTCCTTTCTACCAAACAAACCAACCCGCCCATCCCATGTCCGCATGCATGGAACCGGGCGGCTAACGACGGCTTACGACCAAAGACTTATCCACCTCAGAGGTACCTAGAGCGTGCAGACTTAACAATTTTCTTGTATTCAATGCGAGCATATTTTAACCATAACATCAGCATGCGCCCTCTCGGTCAGCGCTACTATGAACTACAAATCTCGTGCTCGCTCAGAAAATCTCAACTGCCCTGGCGAGCCGATTTGCAGCGTTCAAGCTGGCCGAAGGCGCAACCCCATTTCGGTGTCATTCGGTATTAGATGGACGGGAAGGACATGAGGTAGCTTGAAATAGTATTACCAGAGCCAGCCGAGGCTGCAACCTCCACCTGGAGACAAAAAAAGTGCGATACTTGACCTGTTTACCTCGTTGAAGCTACGCCGTTTCGGTCTCGGCGGCTGGGATGGAGAACAACAGAAAATGTGAAGATATCTAATGGGCAATGGTGTCTGCCCTAGAGACTCGCTCTTGTGTGGGCAGTTCTCTTCCTGTAGTTGATCCTCTATCGGAGCTAGCTAGTATTGAGAGTTTGCTTTGATAATTCCTTTTTTGTTTCTCTGTGAGGATTCTTCTTAGGTCGATGTTTCGGATGTGGCATTTTCTCTCCGTAGGATGTAGTATACCTGAGAACGGTTTTGTGTCGAGAGTGCCAGGTGCACATAATAAATTAGGAGAGGTTTCAAGGCTCAGTGTTGTTGGTTAACGTGATGACGAAAGTTCCCCGCGGCGGGGCAGAGAAGGGGCTTTGGACATTTGGAGGATTTCGAGATGATGGCCTTTTGAGGTTGCCTAGAGAGAACACATCTTCTCTTCTGACATCTACACCTCATTGAAACACACCAATTCGACCAACGGCTTGTGCAAGACCCTCTGACTGACCGACGAATACTTCCTAAAACCACAACAACTCCCCAACGAAAGGCCAGCAGCGCCAACCACACCCGCCAAAATGAACAACATGCCCGACATGCCCATAAACGTCCCCGTCGACGACCCCAACGCCGACACCGAGTGGAACGACATCCTGCGCGCCAAAGGCATCATCCCCGAGCGCGAACCCTCCCCGACTCCCATGATCCAAGAAGCCCTCGAGCAAGCGCGCGCCCTCGCGCACGAGAACCGCCTCGAAGGCAAAGAGCTCGACGAGCTGGACGAGCTGGAAGACGACGAGGACGAAGACTTCCTCGACTCCTACCGCCAGAAGCGTATGGAGCAGATCGCGCACTTGGTCAACGCCAGCGTGTACAACCAGGTGTACCCCGTGCAGAAGGCGGAGTGGAGCAAGGAGGTCACGGAGGAGAGCAACAAGGCGTGGGTGCTGGTGTTGCTGACGTCGAGCTCGGGGACGAATGTGGAGAGCAGGGTGTTGATCGAGGTGTGGAGGGAGCTGGCGAGGCGGTTCGGAGAGATTAAGTTCTGCCAGATCCAGGGCGATTTGTGCATAGAGGGGTATCCGGACCGCAATTGCCCGACGGTGTTGGTCTACAAGGATGGGGACGTCAAGAAGCAGATCGTGACGCTGAAGGAGCTGCAGGGGGAGAGGACGAAGACGGATGGTGAGTTTGGACTTTTGTTTTGTCTTCGAGAGGGGAGATTGCGGGTGCATTTTGGATGTTGTATGCTGACGGTGTCGATTGCAGATGTTGAAAAGCTTCTTACTGGACTTGGTGCGATCAAGGTTGGCGACTCTCGATTGACCAACAGGCACGTGGATGAGTACGAGCCAAAGCAGAATGGTATCAAGCAGGGGAACCGCGCGACCGTCGACGATGATGACAGCGACTGGGATTGAGACTGGAGCGGACTAGATGTTACAATGTCGATCGCAGGACTGCCAGGTGTCTCTCGAACGGACCCTCGGGATACATATCCTGTGTGCTGCGAACGGCTATATGTTTGATCTACGGCTTGAAGCAGCATGCACAGCCGTCCTGCTACTTGATCGCCGCCACGATTTGAAATCGTGCATTGATCATCACGGCTGAGATGACTTTCTGCAGGCCAGCTACACAAGACAAAATGTACAGCCTCGAAATATTGGATCACGGCGAAAAGAATCCTCCGCGTTACCTCAAGATCGTGGCGAACGGAATCTGGGCGCCACAGGCAAATAATGATGAGAGCGCAACAGGCGTGAAGTTTCGAATCAGGCCTCCGCTTTCAAGTTCCTGATTATATCGATTGCACATCCTGTCTTGCAAAACGTGGAATCACGCAGTTGCGGCACACAATTACGACTTTCCCCAGTATCCGTCTTTGAGTGCCAGCAATGCGAAGTTCGACCCGACTGTGCTTCTCGCCCTGTTTCCGATCCATTTCCCTACCTCAGGGCCTTCAACATTGTACTTGGTACCAAAGGGCACGCTGTTCAGCCCGTTCGTCAGGTAAGAATGTGTCGTGTTGATGATAGCCTCTTGCACAGCTAGAGAGGAAGCCCCAGCCGCAACGATGTCTGCAACGATCAGCCAAATTTCAGAACATCGCAATCTCTGCGCGTTTGTACTTACTCCAATCAAGCAATCCCCAAAGCAAAGGAGTGCCAATATAATCCAGATTCGTCGAAGGCCCGGCGAAAGCAAGTCCCAGCTCTTGAATCTGAGACTCGTACCAGTCCGACTGCAGTTCCCATGCTTCGGACGGGAAGGTCTTGAGGTCCAGCAAGACGTCTGAGTAGGCGGGGAATAGTACGTTCCACGTGGACGATTTCCCGTAGTTGTACGTGAAGTGGCTGCTGTCAGATGGATTTTCGCCGTCGAGGCCGAGACCTTGGTCGTAGATGACGTTGGCGATGGAGCTTGCTGCGTCAGCCAGAGTCTCGTTGTTGAGGATCACGCTGGCTGCTTTTAGCCCGATGGCGGATTGGATGGCGAGGCCTGTCTGGTTTGCTGTGGCTGGGATTGCGTCTACGCTGGTCAGCTGGCTTGATGGGTACAAGGAGTTGTGGACAAGGTAGTCTGCGTATCCTTCGAGGAGAGTGCGGTATTGCTGGGCGTATGCTGTGTCTCCGCTGTACTTCTGATACGCGAGCAGGAGTATGAATAGACTTGATGTCTCGAATAGTGGCATCTGCTCTGCGCGGCCGTCGTTGTGTCCTGTTGCGTTTGGGTATGCTAGAGAGTCGGTCAGGAAGATGTGCGCCTCTGCCGCATCATAAGAACTCCTTACAGGCTCCCATGTCGTGTATCACCCACGGCCACGGCCATCCTTCAGATCGTGGACGTTCAAGGTAAGACATCATTGGTTGTAAGAACATCTTGATGTACTCCGGATTCAGACTGACAAACACAGGCCAAGTTTGGAACATGACGTCGACGGTATTCAAGTTTCCATTGCTGGAGATCTCTTTGAGGTATACCGATGGCGATGCAGAAAGATTGTCCTTGGGGACCTATGCAGTATGTTAGGGGCACTGATGATGAAGACTACCATTGAAGAGTACTCACAGTCAGCTCAAGTGCACCGAACGTCTGTCGGACGCTGGCTTCGATAATGTCCGCATACTGGGCTCCAAACACATCAGATACGGCTTCGGACCTTTCCCTGACTTCGCGGTCGAATCCCTGCGATGCCAAAGTCGCATTCTCGTAGTCGTGCATAACGAAGTCGACGGCTTCCGGAATGATTGGCCAGCGAGTGCGGTAGTAGCCAGTCTGTGTCTCTCCCAGGTAATTGATGGCATCTGCTCGATCGAACCCTACAGTAAATGTCACGTTCCTCGTTTCCTTTGGAGGTATCAGACCGAGGTCTTTAGATAGCGCGGCTAGGTCGTGGTATCCGTGATCTCCGGAGGCAGTCACAGCGCCAGTTTTAACAAAGCCATCCAATAGATCGGCGGCTGTGCCTGAAGCATAAGTGGTAGCGTTGTCATTGGTAGTGGCCCAGATAACTGTCCCATACGTTGCCATTGCTTCGTTTGTTTCGGTGAAAAGGATCTCGTTTGGGTTATGGAATTGGAAGAATTGTGTCGAGGCCGTCTCTGTGAAGTTGAGTTTTGCGGCACCATTTTGATTAGTCCAGGTTTGATCGATTCCAGCAGCGATTTGTACGCTCGAAGCCATATCGGTAGGGTTACTGACAGACAAAGTCAGATACGAGTATGGCAGAGATTGCCGCTCATAGTCCTCAGGCGCTGGCAAGACTGGAGAGAAGAAATCAAGTATGACTTTGACGTCCCCAGCGGCCAGATGGAATATAGTGTGCGACGAAGTGTATGAGACCGATTCAGTACGTGCGTTGATAGGGCCATCGATCCATGGGTCCGGTACGCCAAAAAGCGCATACGCAAAGTTGTCAACTCGTGCCATTATCGGCCATGATAGGTTCTGGCCATTCCAGAATTGTGGCCTCGCTTGTGCGATGTCATCTAGTTGGTTACCCGGCACCCATGCGGAAAGGTAAGGGTGTTTGACTGCCAGCGGATATGAAGGTAGTTTAATGCTGGTACCGCTTGTGGTGGCCGGCAGGCTGCATGTGGCCCCGAAGAGAATGGTTCCCACGTATGCAACAACGCTGAATATAGGCATCAGGAAAGAAGGGAGGATGGAAGTTCTGGAATCTGTGCATGCTGCGGAAGCGACATGAGCCGTTATATTAGCAGCATGGCTGATGAGAGGGACCTGCTGTTCTATCATGGCGTGACGACGATCGCTGTGAGGTAGGTAGTAGTGTGCCTTGCGTGATTATTAGGTGAGAAAAGGCTGGCAGGGTAGCGGTGGTGTGCGTGACAGCTTAACTTGTTGCCTATGAAGGCGAGATGGCTTGCAGCTCGCCATCAGGCTAAGCGATGACCTTGGACTGCCAGAGGCATTCACGCCTGCCGTCGGGACGTGCAAGATGATCTTCAAGGAGACTCGTCACGAGATGAGGAGGCAGGCTGGATTTCAGTGGAGCCGAAAGAACCCCGCCTCTCGATACGCGGCGTGGATGAGAACGGATGGCGACATCAGAATGAATTATTGTCATATAAACCACTGTGACTATTCTGACAACACGTATGCACATCAGCTTCAGCGCGATACTCATGAGCGATAGCGCACCACAAAGTACAGCGCAAGCACAACCGCAATGCCATCAAGGCCAATTCCAAAGTACCACGCCGCCCGGTATCCTCCAACGACGTTGTCGCCAGCAGGATCGACATTGCCAACAATGGTGCCGGCAATGCCTAGTGCTAGAGAGATGCTGTAGTTGAGCGTGGTGTTGATGAGCGAAGACGCAATGCCTTGGTCATTCTTTGGCGTGCTGTTGCTAAGAAGGATCGCTGCACTGGGGAAGCTCATATCCATGCCCCACGGCATGATGACGATGGAGCAGAATGTCTGCGCCCAGTAGATCTGGTCAACCGGCACTGTGGCGATGAGGACATGTCCGATCAGGAAGAACAGCGCCGACAGCAGCAGGACGTGTGACACCGGGATGTGGGAAAGTAAAACCCCTGTTGCCACCGCAGCCAAAAGACCTGATATCGCGACAGGTGAGTTCTGAGCGCAGGCTGCTAGAGCAGAATACCCCCTCACACTCTTGATCAACCTCCAAAGATACTGTCAGATTACTTGTTAGCAATATGTCCCCGAAGTCGTCATCAAACGATCATCGCTTTTACACTTACGAAGACCCATATACCAAAACTTCCCCAGCCTGCGGCGATGACACCCAAAGCGAGAGCAGCTTCCTTCTTGAACCCTCGAAGCGGCACCAGAGGGTTCTTGGAAATCTTGATCTCGACAACTGCAAATGCTGCCAGCAGTAATGTGCCCACAATGAGAAGCACGTAGGTGTAGACCGTAGACCACCCCACGACCGCAGCCTGGTTCCAAGCGAAGCTGGTCAAAATTAAGCCGGATACGCCCAACAGAGCTCCGAGGAAATCAAAATCTTTTAGACTGGCGGCTGGCAGGTCATCTTTGGGAATAATGATCCAAGCAGCAACGACCATGAAGATGCAGGTGATGGCGAGGGCGAAGTATGCCCATGGCCACCATGCAAGCTGTGCGAGAGTGGACGAGAAAACGGCGCCCACGACCCATCCGGTAGGCGCTGCCGCTCCAAACAGGGCCAAGATCATGTTCTTTTTCGGACTTGTCCCGTATGTGCGTCCCACGAGGGCGAGCGCATTGGGAACTAGCAGTGCACAACCAATGCCTTGGAAAGCGCGGCTCACATTGAGCAAGATGCTGCCGCTGTAGACCGATACTCCAGCGACAACCGACCATACCGCGTACCAGACGAAACCTATCATGTATAGATTCCGATGGCCGTACATATCGCCCTTTTCGTTGATGATCAGCGATTGCGTTCAAGTCTTCGTTGATGACCACTCACCAGGCGTCCGGCTGGCAGAATAAATGTGCCATATGTCAGGCTGAAGCTCGCTGGGTACCAGCTCAGTGCGGCCTCGCTGGTGACTCCAAAACTCCTGCCAGTGATCTCCAGCGGCGCGATTGATTGAGCCAGGCCTGCCAGGGACAAGAACTGTGCCATGCAGATCACGAGGATGAACAGCACCTCGCGGCTAGGCGAAAACGGCGCAATAGGGCAGTCTTCCTCTGGCGTCGCATCTTTCTCATCTAATTGTATTGACGATGGTGGCGACGTGGTGGTCGGAGTCGTTTCAAGGACGTCGGGATCTTTCTTCGTGAGACTTTCCTCTCTGTTCAGCTGCTTGTGGAAAGCCGTGGCATTTGTGGCCATCGCTGCTTGAATTTATCCAACTGCAACAATTGAGCCAGGTAGGGAAGATGTCAAGGGGAAAAGCTGCAACGACGTGGCCGCTGATCATGTACAGCGTGCAGACCACCCACAATATTCGATGCCAAAGATGCGAAGTCCCGTTACGCCGTTGCAGAGCAACTGTCTCAAGCTCTGGTCTTTTGGAACTGTTGCCCTCTGAGTGGTTGAACCAGTAATGGAGATCACACCGACTATTCTTGCCGCTACCGGATTGCTCGTGTGGATCAACTCATCAGTGCTGATAGCACATATTAAGCCAGATCAACGGTCGATGCTGGAGTTGATAATCAGCGTGCCGCTCATGGCATATATGCGCTATACCAGTGCATACCCCGAAAACGGAAAGCCGAGAGGATACTTTGACGGGAGGACCAACTTGTACTTGTCTTGTCTTAAGTACAGACGTTTCCACCCTCGCCCCGAAAGCTCCCCAACAGATCAAACCATAAGGCATCAATATTAGGCTTTCCTGCATTATAACACTGCAGCCTCCGCATTGGGGAAGGTCGCTGTTTGGACCCGTGATCCCACGGACTTAAATGATCCTTATGCCGATCCCATACCCAATTGGATTTTCCATATTCTGT
This sequence comes from Cladosporium oxysporum, assembly GCA_035771495.1. Taxonomy (NCBI): domain Eukaryota; kingdom Fungi; phylum Ascomycota; class Dothideomycetes; order Cladosporiales; family Cladosporiaceae; genus Cladosporium; species Cladosporium oxysporum. The sequence continues at coordinate 1,378,082 of JAWNKS010000006.1, forward strand.
TTTTTGGAGCTGGTAGCATGTTTGTTCAATACTGTAGGTTCACAGCTAGTGATCAAAAAAGCTGCATACGCTACCATCAACAGACATTCGACCTCGAGGCAAGAAATAATATGGCTCTCAGAGAGGAGCCAGTGCTCCACAGTCTGTATGGACGTCGGTCTAATATATCAACACGCCCTGCTAGCGTACTTACGTGGCGAAGCCTGCCAATAGTTGTCGCATATTAGCTGGTGCTTCCACGGCGAATGTGCTACCACCTTACGCTTTGAAATAAGTACTATGCAAGATGTATGGTTCGCTGGCACCAGAGAACTGAGATAAGGCAACGCAATTTCCATCATCTGCTGGATATTCTACAATTACAGCCGTCAGTATGTCCGAGATAGGTCTGGCGCGACGTTTCACCAATCGTCTAGACGGTAGACATCTATGCGGCTACACGATCCCGAGCGGCCAGCGTTCCGAAACATGCTTTAGAGCCTACATCCCTTGATCATTAGGGCTTGCGCAGGGTACAGTGCCTTTGACCGGGTAGCCGGGACAAGATCCGAGAGTTTTTGTACGGGTGTGATCATGACACAAGGCGAGTGGTCCCGCGCTCTAGTCCAGATTGTCTTATGCTGCCACTGCCAAACGACAATGGTGGATCCATCGATGTGATCGTCGCCACTGTTTACCTGAGCAAACAATATCTTGTCCAGGCCTCTAAACGAAATGGCATGACACCATTCAAGTCAGGTTACTTCACCATTTGATTGCTGACAAAATGAGTACAGAGTTGGGTTCAAGCTCGCTGTCTTGCGGTGAACGCACTGTACTAGATACCATTGATGCCTTAGCGGCTTCCCATCCAGAGCGAATATGGGCTCGGTTTCCTAGATCTCAAGAAGCGTTTGAGAAGGCAGAGCTCGTCTCCGTCAGTTTCGCAGCTTTCTCGAACTCGATCAATAGACTAGCATGGTATCTCGACACACAGCTACCTAAGAGACGCGATCTCGACCACATTGCCTATGTCGGACCATCCGATGTTCGTTACTATGTCCTCGGTTGTGCAGCAAGCAAATGCCGACTTATAGTGAGTAGACAAATTCTCAAAACACATGTCCTCGTTCATTGATTCATACGATCTTCAGGCACTGTTCTCATCCCCTCGAAACAATATGGCTGCACATATGTCTCTGCTGGAGAGCACGAGCTGTTGTACCGTGCTATACCCACGGGAAAAAGCGCTCGACGAGTTCGCGACTGCTATGATCAATAGAGATGATATGCGGACTCTCGAGCTCCCGACAATTGCCGAGCTCATGGCTCCGGATTCTGTCGATCCTTTTCCTTGGAACAAGACTTACAACGAAGTGGCCGACGAATCTTTCTTGACGCTACACACATCCGGTTCAACAGGGAGCCCAAAGCCTGTGCCGATCAAACACAGCGCTCTTGCCAGTGTGGACGCCCAGCAGCTACTGCCAGATGTCGGCAAGCGATATGTGGCCTGTAAGGAGTGGGCTAACCGACGTTTGTACACTGCTTTGCCACCATTCCATGCAGCTGGTTGGAACTTCTTTGCCTTTTCGATTTTCCAGAGCACGGAGCTCTTACTCGGGCCTTCTGAGGCTCCTCCTTCAGTCAGCACTGTGGAAGTGGTGCTGAAACAAGGTCTTGCTCAAGCTGGAGTAATGGCTCCATCATTGCTCACTGAGTTAGCAGCGGAGGATGCGGTCTTGGAGATGATGACTCGGTGGTCAAGCGTCACGTACGGCGGTGGACCATTGCCTGCGTCGACTGGCCACTTACTGCAAACAAAGTTGAAAGTCCTGCAAGTTCTTGGATCTTCGGAGACACAAAATTTGCCCGAGCTTCTATCCACCTCGGAAGACGACTGGCCATACCTATATTTCCACCCGCATCTGGGCCTGGAGTTCCGTGAGCGCATGGAGGGGCTTCACGAGCTGGTGTTCGTGCGTCGACCCGAGTTCCTGAAGCACCAAGGCGCTTTTTCCACGTTTCCGGAACTTGAAGAATACGGGATGAAGGACCTATACGAAAAGCATCCGCACAAACCGGGTTTCTGGAAGTATCGTGGTCGTCTGGACGACATCATCGTGCTATCGAACGGCGAGAAATTTAATCCAAGGAGCGCCGAGTGCAAGATTGAAGATGATCCTGGCATCAAGTCAGCGCTGATCATCGGCGCTGCGAGGGAGCAACCTGCACTTCTGATCGAGCCGTCTACATGTGGCTGTCTCGATGACAAAACGCGAGCCTTGCTCGTCTCGAGAGCACTGTGCGCGAACGAAGAACTTCCAGCACACGCTCAGATCCATCCGACACACGTCAAAGTTTTGGAGCCCCCAGATTCTTTCCTTCGCTCATCCAAGGGCGAGGTACGACGTGCACCAACCATCGATGCACTCAAAGCCACTATCGAGGCTTTGTATTCGACGGCAGGTGCGAGTGCTGTTCCCAACTGTGAGCTCGATTTGAGCAGCGCGCATGCGTTGTCGCAATCACTTGTTGATGTCATATCAACAGAGCTCCTTCAAGGGAGGTGCATAACACAAGATGATAACTTTTTCGATCTTGGGCTCGACTCTCTGCAGGTCACGAGGCTATTACGCTTCATCCGTGCGGGTCTCGAGCAGCAAAACCGTGCGAAAGGCTCAGGTTTGACCCCTAGAATTATCTATCAGAACCCATCAACAGCGAGTTTGTCGAACGCGCTCATGCCAATTTTGGCCGGGCAGTGTCCTGAGTCAACGGGTCCTGAGAGCACAGATGTGACCTTGCAGTCGATTCTTGACTCGTACACCTCTCTGATGGCAGACCTTCGAAGAACACACGTCATAGTCCTCACTGGTTCAACTGGCTCGCTAGGGTCATACTTCCTCGACAGACTGATCCGCAAACGCAGTTTCGCAAAGATCATCTGCCTGAACAGGCGCGGAGGTAACCTTGAGAAACAGCGCGAGATCCACACGTGTCGGGGGCTGGCCGACGAGTTTTCGAACGTGCAGTTCATCGAGGCCAGCTTGGCAGACCGCAACCTTGGCTTGAGCGATCAGCAGTATTCGGTCCTGGTCAATGAAACTACACATATCTTCCACGGCGCATGGCAAGTAAACTTCAATCTTCCCATGTCGTCTTTCCGGTCGCAGCTGGATGGTTGTTATCGGCTTGTCGAACTGGCAAACAAGTGTTCGAAGCACGTAGCGATGACCTTCATCTCGAGCGTTGGCGCCGCAAACCACTGGGCGTACAAACACGATGGACCAGTACCGGAACGGGTGCTCAATGATTTTGCGATTGCAGAGCCCATGGGCTACGCCCAGTCGAAGCTGCTAGCGGAGCTACTGTTCACAGATGCCAATAAACGTCTTGGTATCCCGGTGACAGTCTGCCGCGTTGGACAAATTGCAGGACCAGTCAAGTCAGAGTACGGCGCTTGGAACTCGACCGAGTGGTTTCCAAGTTTGATGCTGAGTGCAGGCGCTCTCGGTATGTTGCCGGAGACGCTTGGGGCAATGGACAGGATTGACTGGCTGCCTGTGGATCTTCTAGGTGATATGCTCGTCGAAACGATATCGCGGAAGCTTTCACCCTCAGCTACAGATCGCTCATCCAAAGATGGAAGGCCCTTTCGAGCTGCAGAGTTCTTCCACTTCGTTAATCCGCATCACGTCAAATGGAGCGACATCGTCTCCGAGCTTGCAGCTCATGTGGGGCCGCAGCCTCGAGTCGTTCCTTACGACGCATGGCTGCAGACTCTGATGACAGCCTCGGAGCAAGGCGCAGACAAAGTTGCGGACGTGTCAGCAATCAAGCTGCTGGACTTCTTCCAAGACATCGGGCGGTGTGATGCAAAGAGGCCACTCTTTTCAACGAGCTTGACTCAGCAGGCATGTCCCAGCCTACGGACTTGCGGGTCGGTGTCTGTCGCTTGGATGAAACGATGGATGAAGCAATGGGGTCTCGCCATTGGAGAGGGCGGAGACTCTGATCTTGGAGGAGTCGACTCGAAGGCCTCGCCATCGGAATTGTCCGGTCATGCGTTACTGGGAACTCTGGAGGCCAACGGCGTTCTCACGTTGCCACATCAGGAAGCCTCTAGCCCAGTAGACATGCCAGTTGTCACCAAGGCGGTTCGCGCTGTGCCTGCCATTGCTTAGTATTGAAATAGAATTAAAATCTGGGAAGTCAAAGGCTCCACTCGTGCACGTTTGTTGCAGCTTACATTAAGTTGTGCCTGATCACTTGGTGGTTGGCGAGTCCTATTGCTTTACGGATACGACATTCAACTATGCACGTGGATTCGTTACCCATGTACTAAAATTACGAGCAGAGCTTCCAATAGCTCAGGCTTCCCACAGACTCCAAATTATCCATTTTCTTTCGCTCTTCGTGGAATCTCATTGCCCTAACACTGACCCTAAACGCACAATCTCATTTACTCCTAACAGTAAAACAAGAGCTCGAACACAATGACATTAACTACCCAAGCACATTGTGGCAACCCAGATACACCGTCAATTTCGGCTATAGTGATCGTTATAGCTGGGCTACACAAGCATTGCCATCCTGCGTACCTGAGGTCTGCCATCGTCCTAGACATGCGACCCTGGCGACAAAAGCAACACAGCCCGAGATTCACAAGAGGACCAAAACGATACAGAGCCCTGTGCTTGCGATAAATAGCCAAATTATGACACTGGCACAATGTGGCGTGGCGTCTCACCGAACGGTCGGGGTTGCCATGCGAACGACAAATTCCAGAGGTCCAGACGTTGGCTGTTCAAAGACATCCGCAACGTTGTTGGTGCGAGTAAGACATCTTTTACGGCGTACACATCACGGACATGGCACCTGGCATTATGTCGAGCCCGCAGTGAATACATACATTCAGAGCAGGGTCGGCCGACGATGGAAGGCACGTTCGGAATTAAAAAAAAGAAAGAGCGTAGAGACGTAGATACATTAAACGTTCTTTTGAAGACGCAGCGCATGAAATTATACACAAAAATATCACAATATTCGCCGTCCCTCCAGTTCCGCACTCGTCAAGACGTTAGAAAGAAAGACCAAGAATGACCCTTACCGCTTCGCCGCCGTTCCCATTGGGTATAAGTCGTGGCCTGTTTTGGTGGTGGCGAGGTGTCCTGACGCCAAATCGTCCCATCACTGGCTTTCTCGAAAGCAGTCTTCCTGTTCCCACACCGCCCCGCGTTGTATAGAGATTTTCCAAAATAAAAGACATTACGAGACTTCTTTCTCTTCTCCGCTTCTGCGCGTCGGACCACGCGGTATTAGACATTAGGGTTGTTTACTCGTACCTATCGATGATGTTAGTGTTGTTTTGACGTGTGACTGGGTCTGTGAGAGACATACTCGTCCTTGACGCGCCTCTGGCTTTCGTTGTCGATGAAGCTACCACGGCTGCGGGTGCTCCTCTTGCGGCCAAAGTATGACTTCTTGGTGTTGCGGCTAGGCTCGGACTTGCCAACACTGCCGCCAACACAGAACAGGACGGTCGCGATGAGGAAGCATGCGAAGGCGCCCCAGGTGAAGCCGTAAGCATAGGTGCCGATGCGAGCCTCCTGGCCGGACGAGCGGAAGTGGTTGCGGCCGATGACGGTCCAGGCACTGAAGAAATGTTAGAATCTTGTGAAAGACATGTGCGCGCAGGATTGAACATACGTCATGAGAGATGCAGCGAGGGCCTGGAAGAAGAGGGCAATAGCTGCGTTCAGACCGGTAAGGTAGGCACCGAGACGGAAGCACAGGGCGAGAGCGCTGGTGAAGAAGGCGACGACGGCGAAGAACAGGGCGATGATGTAGAAGGCAAACATGAATCTGCTCAGGTAGAAGAACTTGTTGGTGCCAATGAACTGTTCGGGAATGTTGTTCTCGGTGCCGAAGTTGCGAGGAGGGTCGAAGGGCAGAGCAGCCTGAGTGTGACGGCAGAATGCATTCTTGCTACCGTCTGCGCCGCAGAGTGCGAGGAAAGTCCAGCGGGTAGGGTTGCTGAACTCCTTGCTACCAGAGATGCCGTTGGTGGTGGTTTGGAGGAAGTAGGTGTTTCCGACTGGGCTCGTGTTGACAGCTCCGGAGAGGATGACGAAGAATTGGAGCACGATGCCACCGGCAAGGATGATCAATGCGATCAGGCCGAGGACAGGGCCTGGAGAAGATTGTTAGAAATGCGCATTGTACTTTCGAGTATGAGCAAGGACATACGAGTGATGGCCATGGCTGCGGTGTTGTGGTGGTGAAGGTCTTGCTAGGCGGTGGTAAATAGCGCTGCAAAACAAACAATCAGCGACGAGAATTCCTTTGCGAACAGGGGTGTCGCATACACTCACACTCAGCTAGTAGCCAGTACAGGTGTAAGAATATACAATAATCAAAAGTGGCAGGAGGAGGCAAGCAGCCAGGCGTTTCAGGTATGCAGCATATAGGTATAGGTGCGGGAAGAAGCAGCGGGAGGAAGATTGGAAGAGCGACGAGTAGTGAGGTGATGATGGTTGCGATGCCTTGGATTGCCCTGAAATGACGTCTCCTCCTCGGCCGTTGTCTTTTGGGCTCGTGCTTGCACAGCTTGGGAGCACAGAGTGCGACGCGTCAAAGTCAATCGGTGCCGGCGAGACCGCAATCAATTACCAAGGAGATGACCTATGTCTTTGCTACGACAGTAGTTGGGTGGAGTCGAGGCTTTCTGCTATCGTGTGCTGCTATGCCAGGTTTCCGCTTGCTCTCCTCTCCCTCTTCGTCTTCTTTTCCTCGAGGATTCGACGCAAAAGCCGCTTTCGTCACGATCGACACCCTGCATGATTTGCATGCCTTTGCCAAGCAACGACAAATGCTCGGGCGACGATCCCGCGTTCCTGTGTCATGTGCCGGCTGCTTTGTGTTCACTTGTGTGCTCGCCCTTTGTTCGCTCGCGTGCACGAGCTTGGCTACCTCGGAGAAATGGAGTCCAGGCTCGACCTCACTTCATCATTTCGAACACAAGCATCTAATCTGGCCCTGTCTGGCAACTTGGGTGTACAGCCACATGTCAGGGCTGCATGCGTCTGGTCGGCGCCGCGCGACTCGCGTGGGTGTCCTGGGCTACGTGGGCTGAGGCGCAGACTTGCAGTGCCGTCGAGAATATTCTCTAGGCCTCGTACACGTATGTGGCTGCGGCATACGCAAGTATATACTTTTCATAGGGCTGCTGTATACGTATGGCCATGTGTGTTAGCTCCGATTACGTATACCAAAGACTGCCGTATCAGTGCCGACAAGCTACAGCTGTTGCGCTGAAGTTGATGTACGGTGTTTGGATGGGAGTAAAGTTACCCAGTTTCTATGATGATCACCGATACTAGTACATTTGCTTCTGGTATGGAGGGGCGGTTCAAATAGCATCTCAATGGTCGGCGCACTTAGAAGTGTGCAAATTGCCTATGGTACAAGCACATAAGGACAGCCGTGGGACAAGGACACCCTCGCGCATTAAAGATGCGTTTATGGAAAATAATACAACATACATCCTTACGAGCCGACCTACGGGATCTGTGCCAATTTTTGCTAATGCAAGCATGTACCCAAGCCAGATCGACAGAGAAACTGAAAGTAATATCACAAGAAACAACATAAATCAGTAAACAGAAACGCCCAATTTGTACCATGACCGCACATGCAATCAGTCATCCCTGATCAGTTGGTATGCCACCTACTCCGGCACCATTCCAGCAGAGATTGTCTCATATACAGTCTCAGTAATAGTCTGCGTGACACTCGAAGTCACAGTCGAATGGCACATGTCCTTCAAGCTATCGCCCACGGAGCTCGGTGGGATCGGCGTAACCATTACAATAGTGCTACCAGGCGCAGTGGCCGTGTACATAGCCGAGCTTACATCGCTATTCTCGAAAGAATCTGATGACCGTGGCGACTGTGGCACTCCAGGCATATCAGACGCGCTGCTCGCCCCAACACCAATACAGTAGCTCTCTTTCGCCCAGAACAATGTGGCGCAATTTGCACCACCAGAGCCGAGAACGGGGTTCCATGCGTATAGCTGCGCGGGCTCGATGCCGTGAGATTTCGCGAAATTGATGCACGTGTCGCCTGCGACAGCGGTGGCGAAGGAGTTGCAAGCGGGAGAGATGCCGGCCTGTGTCTCTGTCGATGTTTCGGTGCTGGCTGTCGCGGAAGCGGTACTGCTCACTGCTGTAGTAGACATGTTCGCTCCAGTGCCGGAGCCAGTATGGACGGGCTCGCTACTTGATCCTGCACCGATGCAGTAACTCGTTTTGGCCCAGAATGAGGTAGCACAGTTTGATCCGTTGCTTCCGAGAACGGGGTTCCATTCGTAGAGCTGCTCTGGCTTGATACCACGAGCCTCTGCAAACTTGATGCATGTGTCGCCCTCGACAGCTGTGGCGAACGAGGTGCAGGCAGGAGAGATACCGGCCTGCGTCTTTGAGGGACCATCGGCGCCAGAAGTGCTGGAAGAATTCATTCCGAAGGCAGTTCCATTCGCCGCCAGAGGAGGTGGCTGCGCAAGGACGTACCAGCATCCTGGCGGAGAGACGCAGATGGACTGGCCGACGGCCAAGCGCTCCCAGGAAGCGACTTGCGGGTTCCAGGCCTTTAGCTGCGCGGAAGTAAAGTTGGCGCTCGTCGAGGCGAGGATCGAGTTGCAAGTAGTATTGCTGTCCGAGACTTGTAGCAGAGTGCAGTCTGCTGGAGTTGTGCTGTTCACACCATATGTGCTAGAGTTAGACGCCGATGACGGACGCACAGCTTCAGGCAAACCACAAGCACTCTTCTGATCAGCCTGGTCCATCGCCCAGACCATAGTGCCACCCAGGCAGCGCTCGTTAGCGAACTTCTGCTTCAGCCTAATGGTCTCCTCGTCATCGAAGCTGACCCACTGAGTCTCGTTGTACGCCACAAACTTGACGCCCGCCTTCTCATCCAGAGTAGGGCTCAGCTTTGCCTTGGAAACAACGTCCTGAATCTCCTGAAGATTCAACGTCCCCTTCGAGTCCGAGCAAGGCCCCGCCATACCAGCTCCAGAGAACTCGCAAACGCCATTGGGAGTTGTGCAATTCGGCTCCGACAGCGTAAACGAGCGGCCATACCATGCCAGACCCAGATTGACCTTCTCAGGCACCACCTTGCTCCGCCAGAGGAGCTCCAGCGCGCCGTCGATATCCGTGAGGTTGGTGTGCGGGAGAATGTACGGGCCTGCGCCGACGGTATCTTTATCCCAGATGCCATGCATATCGTAGGTCATGATGTTGAAGAAGTCGACGTGCTCTTGCATGCCCGCCAAGTCGAAGTTCTTCATATAGAAGTATGACGCTGGAAGTGTGATCGATAAACCATACTTCGTGCCGAAGGCGGCGCGGAGTTCTTGCGTGAGCAGAACGAGGTTGTCTTTGTCGGCGGGCTTGCCGCCGCGGTCGCTGGCGGAGGGGTATTCCCAGTCGATATCGAGGCCGTCGAAGGCGTACGTTTGCATGAATGAAGTGACCTCGTTGATGAATTTGGTACGGTTCTCTTTGCAGCCGACCATATCCGAGAAGGCCGTGACGGTCGGACCAGGCTCGTTGAAGTTCCACCCACCGATGGCAATCCAGGTTTGAAGGCCGAGATTGTTAGTCTTGAGATCAGTGAACTCCGTGGCCAACGGACCATCGCTCCCGGCGGTCTCGGCGATGGCGAACGTGTTCGGGTCGAACATCAGAAAAGCGTAGTTAATGTGCGTGAAGCCTGTGACATTCAAGTCTTTAGGCGACACGGTCTGGCACTTGCGGGTATTTGCCCAGGACTCGTAGTAGCCCACAGTCCGAAGCGATGATGAGTTGCTCGTGGCGCATGTCGAGAGCTGGGGCAGATCGCAATTGTTCTGGCAGCCTTTACCACAGAAGTCGATGGTAGTGCCACAATTGCCATATTCACTACAGCAGACGTTGAGGGGACATGTCTCGTTTCCAGGAGCGGCGTTACGACCGCATTCGGTAGTGGTGACAGAGGTGTTGGTTGCACGCGGAGCAAGGAGTACATTGTTGTTGTTGTTGGGCCAATCGCGGAGCAATGCCAGAGCAGGGCTGCAGAGGATTAGACCCAAGCTGAGAACCCTGAACGATGTGAACATGTTGTGCTGGAGGGAAAGCGTGGGCTTGTGCTATCAATATCGATTGGTTTGTAAAGAAATGTGGGCATAGGACAGTGGGGGAAAAAAGGAAAGAACCTGAATTTATACCAACCAAAAGTATTTCTCTTGCGGTGGTCAAAGTGGGAAACCCGCTGCTTTGACTGTCGAGAGAAACTAGAACCACAGCAAAGGTTCAATAAATATTCTCTGCTGTTTGCTTTACCACGTGCAATGACTCAGTGAAGCTGGAGTTGCCACAAACAATAATAGTGACGGCAGTGGGCTTGCTGATTGTTGTTCAGCATAGCGATCACTTCGTGCTTGAAAATGGCTGTCTAGTATTGTTATGTCAAGGCTTACAATACCCAAAGCAATGGGCAAAGACCAATCAATGACTTACTGACTTCGCTTTTCCTCGAGACATCGTGACATTCGAAGAATTCCTGTTGGCAATACGAGGAAGAGATACGCACATCGGCGCCATCGGCGACAGACATTCCATCTGGCGAGCATATGAGCCACAGAGAAGTTGTAGCCTTTCGCTTGAATCGGTTGGCACCTCACTCCACACGCACTCCACACGTCAAGTCTCGCTCCCTGCGTCATCACAAGAAGCAACCGCTTCGGTGGGCGCGAAGTCTTCTGTCCACGGACGTCGGAGGCACTGGTGAAATGTCAGTATCACAAGTTTCTATAAATCGCTGGGGTAAACGTGTGTGTGGCAAAAATTCCAGTAGTTCAAGGTATTCTTCCCATGGTATCGTAATATCCCCTTGTTGCCCAAAACCCCCTATCTACCCGTTCCCAGTTCCGAAAGCCCCAACCCCAAGAAACACCACAAAATAAAAAACATGAACGGAAAAGGAGAAAGCGCGAGTGCCGTGCTATGCATGGTCATTTGCACAGAGAAAATGCCTATGTGTCTGGAGCCGGACAAAGCGTCCTTGCCAATTCGATCTATCAACGATCCCTCCCCCTCTCCAGGTCCTCCTCGGCTTCCATGTCCCTGCTGATGACGGGACCGGCTGCGCTTGGATCATCGTTTGTGAGGAGAGCGGCTTGCTCTTGGACGTCGTCCTCGTCCTCGTCTCGGAACAGGCCTTGAGTCACGGGTGGTGCGGGCGCTGAAGTCGACGGAGAGCCGGAGGAAGAGCTGCCGCCACTGTGAGCGAGCGAGCGGACGATGTCGCTCTTGCAGATGGGGCAGGTGCGGCGGCGGGTGGTTAACCATGGGGTACTGGACGTGGGTGTTAGTCTTGCGATTCGATCTAAACATTGTTAAGTTTGGGCGAGTGATAACTTACATGCAAGCTTCATGGAACTCGTGACCACAAGGTAGGCTCATCACACGACTGACGCCATCAACATACTCTTCCAGACAGACGACACATTCGCGCTGCTTTCCGCCATATCGGCGTCTCCACTCTGCCAGACCAACTGACTTCTTCTCTTCGATTTGATCAGGACTTTGCAGCGAAGAGCTGCCGGCAGGGACTTCAGAAGCTGTTCGTGACCGAGGTCGAGGGCGAATTGGTCGTGGAGCATTTGAAGGAAGCAAGGGTGTTGTCACCGAGGCGAGCGACGAAATTGACGACGTGGTAGACGATGTGCTTGTGCTTGGTATCGTCTGGTACGTTCGCACGGGAAGGCGTTCGACGACAGACTTCGGAGCGCGCCAGCGGCGGCGACGAATGCGGGAGCGGAGAAGCAAAAGCGCGTAGACAACAGTCAGAGTGACAAGGGGTGATACAACCAATACCAGTAGGGTGTCGAAGAAGGGGGAAGAAGACATGGATGTAGGTGTGAGCGTAATCCAGAGCCCATCGTGATCAGTAAGCTCGTCCTCGTGGGACTGCGGAAGATGGATGTTCTTCGCGAGTGCTGGACGTGCTTCAGGTACTACCTCCTTTACAGCAGGCTTCTCAGGCTCGACGGGCTTAGCATGATCATCGCTTGCATGCTCGGAATGCGAGAAGAGGCTGCTGAACCACCCATCGTGATGCTCATTCTTGTCAGGTTGCTGGTTTGTCTTTCCTGCTTTGCCCTTGGGCTGCGTGGCTTTGCCGATACTAATGGCTTCGTGTGCAGGTTTGTTGTATTCGCCACTGCCTGGAGTAATGCTGCCACCTTTGGGACCGTTTTCAGAAACTGGTTTGACGCTCTTTGGCGCGGCGTGTTTGGTTGAAGATGAGTCCTTGCCTCCAGCAGCCTGCTTGAGGTGTTGCTCTTTTTGTTCAGCCACAAGCCCTGCGTCTCGCCAATCTTGCACGCCGATAACAAATCCATCACCTGAGTCACGGCTAGGTTGCTTTGTAGGCGCGTGCTTGGCAGGTTTAGTTGATGTTGTCGCGGCTTTACCTGCGATTTCATCTTCATCAAAGTCCTTCTGCAAGACCCAAGCAATGTTGCCGCTGCTTGGTGGCCGTCGACTGTCCTCGTGTTTGCCGTTGACGCTACGGCCACTGAAGAAAGACCAGAAACCACTTTTCTTTTCTGGGACAGCTTCTTCATCGATCTGTTGCTCACGCAGAGACTGTTTGTCCTTCTTCTCGGGGTTTTTGGGCTTCGGAGTTGCCGCTGTCTTCGCGGCGGCCTTTGTGGTAGTGAAGACGGGCTTATCCGCATCCGCATGCTTCTTACCAGCAGTTTCGCTCTTGTCACCAAGCGCTAGACCCAGTCTTGCAGCTTCTTCGGGCAAGAGCTCGTCCACATTGCCACCAGATGGAATTAAACTTGAAAGCAAATGTGCTGTCGTGTGTGATGTGAACAACGCTGGGATAGTGACATTGGAGGTATCACCGCGTGCATACATGGTGACAAGCTGTCCTCCCCGAACGTCATCACCAACGATGAGGGCAACGCCACCACGTCTCTGGACCCATTTGGTTTTCTCCAAGAAACCACAGCCTCCGCGACTGAGCAAGACGACCTTGCCAGCGATCTCGGCACCTTCTTGTAAAGATTGAATGTCCGCATGCGTAGACTTTTTGTTCGCACCAGAACTGCTTCCACGGTGCTTCACGGCGTCGTTGCCCATTATAGAGTGGTGAAGATGGTCGTCTGTGCCGTCATCTTCATCCAGAGACTCTCCGTCCTTGGAAATGTGCTCCTCAACATCGGAGTGCTCGTCTCTTTTGTTCTTCTTGGAGCCTTGTTTTGTAGATCCGGCAACTTTGGCTTCGCTAGCAGACTTCTTCAACACATTTGTGTAGTCCTCGTTCTCCCAACCAGGCACATCGCTGCAGCCTAGTTCGCCCTCTCCACCGCTCTTGGCCAAGTGCTCGTCACCAAAGCCTGTTCCTACCCATAGCTGTCCGCTCAAGCTCTTGGTAGGCAATGACGGGCCGAACGCTGCAGGTCGGGCCAGGAAGAAGGTGGAATTGTCGTCGGTTAGGGATATTATGGCGGATGGTGGGAATAGCGAGGAAGGGGTGCGCCAATTGAAGTAGGCGCCTATGTGGGTCTCCTCGACGTTGTCCTGGGCATTTCGGCGCAAGGGACCCAGACAGAGCAGGAGGAAGAAGGCGGAGAAACAGAAGACGAGGGTAGCGAGAAAACGGAGTGGACGCATGGCTGGAATTGGATTTGACGGCGGTAGGCGCCTGGGAGGGCGAGCCTCGATTAGGGAGTGGGTTTCGAAGTGTCTAGGAGGAGGAAGTAGAGCTCGCCAGGGCCATGACCTCTTGTGCACGCACACACCAGGTGACACGAGAGCGCGGTGAAGGGAGGCAACAGACAGAGGTGTTGACTGTATGCTCCAGAAGGGGCGGTATTGGTGGTGGCGGTGGTGCGAATAGAGGCGCCTGACCAGGCTCGCTATGGTAGAGGGAGAGTAAAGGCGAGGCGTGGTGGTGGTGTATGGCGGTAATGGAAGGGTGACCGCGGGCTAGCGGTGCATGCTGGCTGGGTCGGGCTGATGAAGTCACGCAAAGCAAATGCTGGCTGCCTGCCTGCACGCACAAGCACATGCAACTTCCCCGCCGGTACTGGCAGCGAAAACGAGCGTGTGCTGGACTGCGACACCCGCCAATATGCGATCGCGAGTGAGCTATATTCCACTGCCGTATCTCCCTCACGTCACGTGCACCCACCCGCGTCTACCAGCCTGGTCTTCGCTAAGCAGGAGTCGACCGACGTGCCCTTCACGCGAACACTCGCACTTCGCCTTCACCCCGAGCAAGGCCCGCAGTCGCTATGCCCTAATCGTTAATCGATTTGATTGGGATCCACAGTTGATTTGAGAGAGTCCACTCTTGCGTTCGCCGAGTCCACCCCCACAGTCGTGGCGCTGCCGTGACCTCAGCCCTGTGCGTGTGCTCGTGCTGAAAGAAAGATTCGCGACTTCGAGAAGCTCGATATAGTCAGTCATATCTCACACGGACCGTTGCTGGCCTACCACAGGCACCTATCCTGGAATACACCCACGGCAAACATCCCATCCCGGCATCATAATGGCTTCGTCACATCGCAACCGCACACCTTCCACTCTGGAGCCTTACCTCGCCCTTCCACCCGCACAATCTCTCACCCTCCTAACCAACACTCTGGGGTGCAGCGCGAACTGGCTCACATCCCGTTTCGCTATCTCAGCCCTCAAAGATGCCTCAGATGCAACTTCCGTAGTCCTCGTGAGCTGGATGCGCGATCTCGCCTTCTGGAAAGACGAGCTCCGAAGAGCGGCGGTAGGTGACCACTTTTAGAAGAGCTTCAATTCACGAAGACATAGTAAAACCGCGCTCAACCCACGAACCGATCGTTGATACGCAAAGGTAGGGCCTCGACACTTCCCGCACTCCCTCTTTCCACGTCGTCGACATGCTCGCCGACTCCCTCTCTCCCAGCACAAGCACTCTCTCATCCGTCGAAAAGGAAATTACAGCTGCTCTCACCCAAGCGCAAGCAAGCAACCCAGCCACAAAAGTTCTGTTAATCCTAGATTACCCTTCCCTCCTCCTCGCAACAACACCATCTCTGACTTCAGCCGCCCTTTCAACTCTTATCCTCACCCTCCGCTCCCACCCAGCAGTCCACAGCACCCTTGTCACCACACCAGCCGACGGCCCATTCCTTTCTGCGACGCAGTCAGACGCTAACGCCGCGCCCACACCCATCGAAAGCGAATCGGCGGCGTTTGCGGTGCAGCAAGGACACTGTGCACGGACCGTATTGAGCGTGCGCGAGCTGGGTACGGGCGCCGCGAGGGATGTGAGCGGTGTACTGAGAGTGACGAAAGGTGGAAAGAGCGATGAGGAGGTCAAAGAGTGGGAAGGGCTGTTCCTTGTTGGAAGAGACGGAGGTGTAAAGATCGTGGAGTGATGGGTCAAAGACTCGGTCGGTACATTGTGGCCTGCTTCGGAAGCATGGAGTACTGGTGGTATATGGCAATCTGACGCATGCGCTCGAATTATCGAGCCTCCAAATGTGAACACGAGAGAGGAGTCAGAAGACTACTGAAGACGCACCGGCTGTGGCTAGGAGCATCGACTCGCATTGGGAACCCCTGCATCTTATTCGACATAAAGGCAGCGCATGGCATAAGTAGCGCTGGATCAGCTCAAATAAGCAGTGTAGAATCTTCAATTCTTCATACCCACGACGTATGCCACTGGCGTACAGCTCTGGAATTTAATCGGCGTTTTCAATCCGGGTGTACGGTGGATTGTGATTACGCATTTTCTTTCCCCAAATGTCTATGGAAGCTACGCTTACTTACAGGACATATTGCTAAACATACATTATTTGGACTGGAATGCAGTTATAGTGGATTTGTCTGTCGATTCGCCGGGTTTTATAGAGGTGATGTGTGCAGCTGTATTTAGAGTTTCGTTGACAACGACCTCAGGTCATACGCTTGCTTCACTCGTGTTCCCTGCCATCTTACATTTCTTGCTCCTGCGCATATCTTCATGCTCGCTCAACTTCCTAATGGTCAACACCGGGCTGTTCTCACTCTATCGCTTCTATCATTATGGAGATGCAAAGGTGCCATTGAGTCCAATACAAGGCAATGTACATTCTTGATGCTGCCGCCGGCCCACCACACACCTGAACCTGGTGCTTTACCCTGTCTGATAAAAACCGAGTACATCAATCACTATACGATTTTCTAACTACGAGCAGGCTCGCGGAACATTACACGACCACCAGGTATGCCGCGCAGAGGGTTGCCCTCTCCATCTCCAATGTTGCCTACAGGTTCGAAGCCACAGGGCACGTATAGTTTGTCTCCGACTGCAGAGCCAACCACGCTGGCGCAAACGCCCTCTTTATCTGCAAGATCAAGTCCGTAAAAAACCAGCTTGCGTCCAAGGCCTTTGCGCTGGTGCCCTGGATCCACCAACAGGAGATCAAGCATCCAGTTTTCCGCGCGAGCTCCCGCCCAGAAATGCTGCGTGAAAGGCGCTGAACGTTCGAAGATATCCGCGCAGGCAGGGTCGGCAGCGCGGTTAATGGACGTACAGAATATATCTGCTGGCCGTCAGTGCACGAATATTCCAAAAGCCATATCCTCCGACAGTGTTCACCTGGTGTTGTGGGAACATCCTGCTGGTCATCGTCTGCGGCATGACGGCGAGCCCACTCTGCATAACCCGTGATGGTTTCTCGACCTTCAATAGCTTCGTACGTGACGACGTGGTGATGCGAAGTGATCGCAAGCGTCCCAAGGAACCTCCTCCGGAAGAAGGCTACGAAATCTTCTGGGTACTCCTTCCTCTTGGGATGCAACAGATCGCCAAATAGCGGGTCGTCAGAGCATGCTGCAATTTTTCAGTCAGCGGCCACATGTTGGACTCTCAGTCGAGAAATATTACTTCTTGCGCACAGTTCTGCTACCTCATCGGCGTCGGCTTCTGTGCATCTGCGGATGGCCATGACTATACAGGCGAGGCGGGCTCACTATTGGTGTATTGATGGTAAGAACGGCGATGAATCACTGGTGTGTTTGTCCTCCAACAGACTCGTTACTCAGCCGCTCGGTTCCACTTCCAGCACCTGAATCATGCTTATTGCGCAAGCGCGATTACGCATACAGGCGAGCCACCATCGGCGGGCTAGATTGCAGTCTAGGTGAAGAAGTAAGAGCAGCTGGAGAGTCGTAGCTGCGAGCCACCTTCCTTCACGGCGATCAGGGCCATTGTGAAGCTTTACCTCCGGCACTAATGTTTAGCGCTCGCACTACGTGATGCAAGCGTATTGCGGCCGACACGGGTCTACGATCCAACAACGAGCGAACACCTTCGCTACGAGGAGCCGAATCCTTCGGCTGCGTTTCATCCTTGCGTGGAGCTTGCGAGCCGTCGTCGCTCCACACGGAAAACGTTTCTACCACAATGCACGGCCGTCGAGTATTGCGATAGATCATTTTCCTTGCGGCTTGGGTTGATGGTCAATTTACTAACGCAGACCGTCGGTTTGCAAGCGAAGCGTTTGGTTCGTTTGATTCCAACATAGACAAGGAAGTACAATGCTTCACATAAAAGTTGTTACCATCGTAGGCGGCAGTGCTTAGCTCTTCGCTAACGTAGATGACCATACAGTACTCGCTCTTTGTGGCTCCATTGATTTTATCTTGGACGGAAAATGGGTCATTTTGCCGCACTAGTGGGGAACTTTGCAGTGTTTCCCATGTGCCGGCAGTATGCAAGAGGCCAAAAGCCCGGGGAACAGGAGGGGTGTGCAAGGATATACATCATGTTGAGCTGCTACCGTTCTATGTAATACCTTAGATCGTTTGGTATCCCTGACTCGTATTATGCGGACAAGTGTGCAAATCTTCCAGGCTGGCAAGCCCAATCCATGACTATGCAATCTTCTATCAGTCGCACTTGTCACTTACTGCAGACCTTCCACGGAGGCCGTACTTGCAATCACGATGATGGGAGACCACAAGCAGCCAGTTGCGATGCAGCTGTCCCCTGATGCAGATACTTTCGACAACTCTCTATCTGCGGAGAAGAAAGGCACTGGTCCTGATCAGTATGACATGCAGCGTATGGGCAAGACCCAAGAGACTAAGGTCAGTTCGGTGACCACCCGCACAGTGAATTGATACTGACGGGAGAATAGCGTAACTTCCGCTTCCTTACAATATGGGGGTTCACAATGGTCCTCATGGCCACTTGGGAGGCACAATTTACAGCATCGTCTTTCGCGCTGCTCAATGGCGGTACGGCAGGCGCGATATATGTTTACATCGGCGCATTCGCTGGGTTCTTCTTGGCCATTTGCTCCATGGCTGAGATTGCGAGCATGGCTCCAACGACTGGCGGACAATATCGTAAGTCTAGATGTAAGACGATCACACAGAAACGGACACGAGCTGATTCTGGCATTCACTGGTTAGACTGGGTCTCTGAATTTAGCCCGCCTCGCACGCAGAAGCAGCTTTCCTACCTCGTTGGCTGGCTTTGCGTCCTCGGCTGGCAAGTCGGCAACACTGCCATTGGCTATCTTTGCGGCACCATCATCCAAGGTCTGGTGATTTTGAACAACCCGAGCTATGAAGCTCAACCATGGCACGGAACTCTAATCATCTTCGCCGTGCTCACTTTCTGCTTCGTCTTCAACGCATTCTTGGCTTCGAAGCTACCACTGTTGGAGGGAATCGTGGTGGTCGTTCACATCGCTGGGTTCTTTGCCATCCTCATCATCTTGTGGGTCCTGGCGGACACAACACCAGCGAGCGAGGTGTTTACAACTTTCAACAATGGTGGAGGTTGGAGCACACAAGGCGCGAGTTGTCTCGTTGGCATCCTCTCTCCGGTGTTCTCATTCGTCGGACCGGATGCTGCTACCCACATGGCCGAGGAACTTCGAGATGCCAGTCGCAGTCTTCCGCTGGCTATGGTCTGGACTGCTATTGTCAACGGCGCCATGGGATTCGTCATGATCGTGACCTTCTGCATGATGATCGGAGATGTTGAAACTGCCTTGAACTCGTCCACTGGTTACGCCTTCATCGACGTCTTCTATAACGCTACTCACTCTAAGGCCGGTACGTCGGTCATGGTGGCGCTGTTCATCATAATGTTGCTCTTTGGCTGCGTGACAAACTTTGCTACATCTTCTCGTCAGCTTTGGGCATTTGTGAGTCGGCCATGCATTCTTTATACCTAAAATATACCTAACATCTTCTCAGGCTCGTGACCGCGGTACACCTTTCTCCAGCACCCTCGCTCACGTTCAGACCGGCCGGGACATCCCGTTGAACGCCATCACTGCGACCTACGTCTTCTGCATGCTTCTCTCGCTCATTAATCTGGGCAGCGAAGTCGCGTTGAACATCATCACCTCGCTCGGCACCGGGGCGCTCCTCAGCTCTTACATTGTCTCGGTCAGCTGTATCATCCTCAAGCGTCTGCGCGGCGAGCCACTACTTCCACGCCGCTGGAGCCTGGGTAAATGGGGACTTCCAATCAACATCGTCTCGGTCCTCTTCATGATTCTGTGCTTCATCATGAACTTCTTCCCTCAGTCTCCGCACGAGCTGACTGCGGAATCGTTCAACTGGAACATTGTTATCGTAAGTACCAATCATCTGATGACTGTCATTTAACGTGTAACTGACAAGACCTAGTTCGGCGGTGTCATCGTCTTTGCGGGCATCTACTACGCTGTGAAGGGGCGTCATGCTTACGCTGGACCTGTGGCATATGTTCGAAAAGATCTCTAGTTCGTGACTTTGATGGAGCACGATCTGCCAGAACTCTTACACCATTTGCGTCCATCCATTCAATCGCCGTCACGACATGCGTGACAATAGTTTGTCTAAGCCCACACGCGGTCTAGCTTCAAAGTCCAAACTGCTTGCCTTGCCGCTGAGACGCCAGTACGGAGTTTGAACGTAAGCTGCAAGGCCCATCTCCTGGTCGGAAAGTGGAGGATGGTTTCAGGCTGCACCACGTTAATCTGGAGAAATGCTTTCCGGCGCGGTCGTGATCTGCGAACTATAGCTGCAAAAGGGCTATAGTCAACTTCCCGCTCGCTGATATAGCTACGCGGTGTCATGAGCGCCGTGCTAACTTTAAAAGACTGCAAGTAAAGATGAAGTGTGACACCTGCCCAAAAAGGCGACATCCCCTGCCAAACTTTCCAAGCACGCCTCAAGTAGCGGATTGAGTGCCAAGACGTCGGGGTGTGTTTGACCGAAGCGCCTCTCTTCCACTCAACTTCCACCTATCTTGTGCAACCTAGCACACATTCTAGTGCTAAGCATGCAGCGTGACACGACGATTAGTCTTGGGGCTATCTATTGAGTTTCAAAAGCAGAAGCGATTGACATTGCTAACATGGCCCGGCGTGGCAGCGTTACAGCGAAGGGCAGAGCCAGAGAAACTATGCACGTATGTTTAGATGATTTAAGACTCTGAGAACCTCGCGGTAGGTAACCACTACGAATCTCTCTTCAACTGTGTCACCTCTATTGTCTCAGCTGCCATAATGACACTTCTTTCCATTCTTGCACCAGCGCTGCTGGCACTGGCTTCTGTCGCCAACGCTCAGTGTGGTTCGGGCAGTCCTACCGTTATCGTCAACGGAAAAAGTGGTGCATACACTGCTGTCAAGGGCTCTCAGCAATTGTACTCCGGTTCCAACTACCTCCAAGCCATCAACACGGGTCTTGCATCCGTAGCTTCTGGCCAGCGACTCACCGTGCTGGCCTCTGGCTCCATCGGCGCGAGCACAATCAGCCTCAACAATGGCCAGACCTTCGAAGTGTGCGGCACTATCGACGTTGGCCTCAACAGTGGCCGCGGAGCCATCCGCGCCATCGACAAAACCGGGGTGAAGATTCCGTATCTCACCATGACCGGCACGCCATACTTCGGCCTACAGTTCTCGGGAGTGAAAGACCTCACTCTTGGTACCATCAACATGAACTTGAAGGATGGTCTAGGTATCCGCTTCGACCGCGATGGACAACCGAATTCAAACGTGGTCATGGGCACCATTACCGTCACGGGAGCTGGCTCGCACGCTGTCGAGACCTGGAACATCGACGGACTGACCGTCAACTCAGTCATTGCAAAAGACGTTGGTGAATGCGGCTTGCTTATCCAAAACACTAGAAACGCCAAAGTCGGTCTTGTCGATGGCACCAACGTTGCTACTGGTACTGGTTATGCCACTCTGCGCTTCGCCAACCAGAACGGCCGCTACGCTGACGGCTCGTACCCTACGAACGTAAACATTGACAAAGTCGTCTCCCGCGGTGGCGGACGTGGCATCTTCTGCGTTTCTGAGTCTGGCGGCGCTGTGATCAAGAACATCGACCTCTCAAATAACGGTAACAATGCTATCCTCATTGAGAATTGCTACAATGTCGCCATTCAAGGTGGAAAGGTCAATGGCGGCGGAGAAGTGAGGATCTCAGCCAGATCGGAGTTTGCAAACACGAGGGATATCTCGTTGGCTATCGAAGTCAACAGCAACACAGTTAGGGAGAGCCCCTGCGGCCAGAACATGAAGTTCAACATCAAGGGCAATGCCAAGTTGAATATCTGCTAGAACCATAGTGCGACATGAATGTGAAGAGTTCGCTTGCAGAGACAAATTTTGTGTATTTGATCAACCTGACCAGTCTCGGGCATCTCACAGCAAGGTATCACTCAGAACGGAGATAAGGAAGTGGCGCTGTGGCACCTTTTGCGACCAGCATATGCAAGATCTCACCGGACTTTCCACTCAACGGAAACTTCATCGCCATCGCCGCGACATTGTTCAAATGTTCAAGTGGGACATCCCTCTCTAACAGCAATTGCAGGCAATCGACGCGACCCCACTCAGAAGCTGTACGTATTGCATGCTCGCCACATCCGTCTAAGACATCCGCATCGATACTGGCGTGGTCGAGTAGCACACGCACTGTCTCGGCTGACCCATATCGCGCCGCCGCGTGAAGAGCCGTACCACACTGCGGCTCTTCATCCGAATAGTCGTGGCGGATGTTTGGGTCGGCGCCGGCGTCAAGAAGCGTCTGGACGATAGCGGCATGCCCTTTTCCTGCAGCCAAATTAAGTGCAATGCACTGGCTTGAAACTTCGGCTCCATTGTGTAGCAACAAGTCGACAAGATTAGCGTGACCTTCTTCAGATGCCACCATGAGGGCTGTCGTTTTATGGTTGTGGAATCTCTGGTCAATCCCGACGCCGCTGTCAAGCAGTGTCCGGACCATCTCATCACATCCGCTGCGCACTGCTGCTTCAAAGGCTTGCGAAATCTTGTTTGAAGCTTGCAAAATGTTATGCTCGATCAAGACCTTCACTAGTGCCAGCTGTCTGTATCCACACGCGGCCACGAAGACATCATCAAGCTCCTCAACGGTGGTCGAAACGTTCGGGTCTCCGAGGTTGTTTATGAGAAGCTCCATTCTTGTAAGAAGCAATCTTTCGATGGAATGGTATCCACGATTGTGCGAAACGAACAGAGTTTCTGTCAACGATTCCGACCAGTCACGCATGAGTGAGTATGGCTCTCTTGTCAGTAGGCACTCGAGCACTTCCTGGTCGCAAAAGAAACGGCCCAGAGCATGACGCAACGACTCAACGAATACTGGTTTCCCGAGGTCTGCATTTTGGACGCAAAAGGGTCCAGCGCCATGGTCAATCAGAGTGCGCACCATTGTTGGACTCCTCTTCGTAATGGCTAGAGATAGGCAAGACGAAGCTGGCGGGCTGGAATGATCGTTGGGGAGAGCACCATTGTTCAGCAGGAGCTCCATCATACACTGGTCTTTGTTGGCGAGAGCTATACCTAACAGAGTTGAATGTCGTTCACCTTCAAGTCTGTTTTCGACATGAGATGAGTTACTTTCAATCTCGATGCGGGCCAGCTCGAGCGCTTTCATTGCAACGAACGTGTACAGTGGCTGTGCCCCGATTTCTATCCGATCATTGTTTAGAACAGACTGGTTGTAAAGCCTGCGCCAAATCTCATGTGGAAATCCAGAAACGAATACGTTCTGGGGTCTGCTTGCGGTATGTGCAAGAGTGGCATGATAAATAATTCCTCGGACGGCATACCTCGAGAACGGGTGCTTAGCTTCAACATCGTATGAGAATACTGAATATAGTGACAGCTGTGCCGATTGAGGTGCATGCAGGAGCGCGTCATGAGCTGCCTCCAAGTAGTGAAGGCAGCAATCTCTGAGGCGTTCATGAGATATCGAGAATGTATCCTCGCTCAGCTTGGGTTGAATGATCGCGAGACCTTCATCAAGCAGATAATCTCTGACGGATTCATGGATGAATTGTACAGTCGGATAGCTGCCTTTCGTCGTCTCCGCCAAGCCCTTCGATGAATCAAGCAGAAATCTTTCCATAACGTCCGAATCAATCTCTTCGTGATCTTTCTGGCTCATTGCATCATCGCTAGAGTTGGTGATCACTGCATGGTAAAGCTCGTCTCGCCTCAATGGGTGCTGAGCGAATAATATCCATTGAAGCGTGAGAAGAGTCTCATCAGCATCATGTGTACCTCGCTGCAATAGTTCCTCGAATAATTCACTCAGTCCAGCCGGTATAGTTGCCAGACGCTGTTTCAACAGGTGCGTTCTCCCACGGGCATCGTGTTCATTGAGTATGCGAATGACCAATACCACCCAGAGGAATACGCCGCAAGCCCGCGTCCGGATCTCATCTTGAATCTCACGGGCAAGGCTGCCATTGCCAACCTTGAGTTTGGAGAGAATATATTCTGCGATGTCTGATTCATGTTCCTCTTGTTTCTCGAGATTCAGCTCCAGACAGTCGTCAAGAAAGATGCGTGGATAATGGCGACTTGATAGTAGAACACGAAACTCAGTGTCGGCTTTGACAGCACACCGCCCGAGAGTTTCGAAGTGCTCAATCATCTTACGTGCCTCGGCGTCGTCGCATTCATCCAGCGCATCGATATAGCAAGTCACTGCGTTCGAACCAAGCGCTTGAACAGTTTTTTCGAGCATGGTTTCTAATTCTGCGACTGGCCAAGAGTGTTTCGGTGGTCTCTGTCGTGGGTTCCCGAATGCCGGCGCAAGACTTGGTATCGCGTCCAATAGCTGGTACAACAGAGATCGGTACATGCCCTCTGCAGAATTTTGGAGCGCTCCACCCCCAGCGCTGAAGAAGAACGATATAGTGAGATCTTTGTGCGTATCTTCACCGTACTGCCGAGCACACTTCATCAGCGTCGACTTGCCAGCCCCGGGCTTTCCCTTGATCCAGAAAAAGCCATGGTGTTTGTGCAGAGCCTCCGGGTCCCGCCACGAAGTATACTCTTCTTTTGCAAATAGCCACTGGCAAGTTTCGGCATGCGCTGTGCTGACTGTGGCAAGGCGGGTATCCATCTGATCAAAAGCTAACGCATCCATCAGTTTCTTTCTGGCATCGTCTGACGAGTCTGCTGGAGCGCCCGCGTTCTCCAGAGGGTGGACATGGTACGTGTTGTAAATATCACCGTACACATTGCGAGAGTTGTCATTCGCAGATATGTTGTCGTACACTCGATGTGAGAGAGCCACGGATCCATGTTGATTTCCCTCACCCGTCTGGTGGTTCTGTGGGAGTGTATCGGCATCAAGCCGACGTCGTTTCATTGCTGATTCCAGATGTGCTGAGGATGACGACACCGGACGTTGATCCATATTGTCAGAAATGGGTCTGCTTCGGCTGTGAGGTTTGGATTCAGGTCTTGCGCACATCCAGAACCGCGGACGCAGTGCAAGGAGTCTCGCAGCGTGTTGGCAAAACAAGGCTGTGCTGACTGCATATCACATGTCTTGCGCCTTCAGCCAATCGTCGTCTCCCAACTAGCGCCAACCCGGATTTAGCGTGCTCAAGCGAACGAACATGTGGCGGATAGACTGGATAGATATTGTTTTACATGCGCACGACACGCGACGACCAGAGTAATGTCAAAGTCAGCAGTGATCCACGTTCTCTTCACTGGAGCATTTACGAAGCCATAACCCAAGACTCTGAGTATCAACTTGTAGCATATGTACAGGGTATCTGAAGAACATGTCTATATGTACATCTTAGTAGCTTGCAAACAACGAAGAAGGTGAGTGTATAATCTTGCGCCGAGATCCCTCAACCGTCAAAAACGCCGTGGTTGAGCTCAACGCCCATGCTGAAAATTGAGTTAGCACGCTCTCCCTAGACATCATAAAGCGCAAGTAGCTTACCTGCTAGCCATCTTACGCATGCTCTCTTCAATATCATCATCCATGCCTCTGCCGAAGCCGAGAATCTGCTTCAGCTTGGACCAGTAGAAGACGAAGTCCGTCGTAATGAGCACCGTGCGGAATAGCAAGTGTTTGCCGTACTCCTTCCATCTCTGCCCAAGGCTTGCATCACGGTTCTCGGCGAGTGCTCTGCTTGCCCAAGTACCGGTAATCTTCAAGCGGTTGACTGGCGATCCAAGGAATTGGTTATTTCCCTGGACAATGCGCAGGTTGCGACCGATGAAGATGAGCTCTTGAGGGAACTTGTCCTGGTTGGACAAGATGTCACGGACGCCCTTGCGCATCTTCTCCTGCATCTCGAATTGACGCACTTTCTGCTCCTTCTTGCTCATGGCGCGAATCTCGGAGAGAGTCTTGCCATCACCTCCCTCATATGGACGCATGAGCGTAGCGCTGGCGAAGATGTCAGGAGCCTGAATGCCCCATTCCCCAGTCACGTCGGCGATGGTTTTGTTGTCGAAAGTCATAAGACTACGCCATAAGAGAGCATACTGCTGGCGGAATTTGGGGTCCATCTCGATGTAGAGGCCGTGATCGATCAAGACGAGCTCAGGCTTGCCAGAGGGTAAACGACGAACAAAAATATTGCCTGGGTGAGGATCGCAGTGCACCAAGCCCCAAAGGAACATTTGCGCGGAGAACAAGTCAACCATAGTCTGCATTACCGGAGCGAGTGAAAGACCGAGACCACCGCGCCTCGCTGGACCTTTCCATTCGTCACGTGCAGGCTTCAGCTTTTCGTTGTGCGGGTCATTCCTTGAGACATTGGCTGTTACTGAACGCGGCGGTGGCTCGATAAATGCGCGACCAGCTCCAGGAGAGCCACGCTGGTAGCCGCCGTACCATGAGCCAGTAATACCTTGTTTATCCCAAAGACGAACACCTTCGATCCATTCGGCAGTCATGACGCGCTTGCTGGTCATGTCGTGGTAGACTTGCGGGATGTAGACACGGCCTCGCAAACGCTTCTCGCCTTGCACGAGGTCGCGCATTCTCTCAGCATTTCGAGCTTCGTTTTCAAAGTCCGTTTCCAGCATCAGGCGCTCCGAAATGTACGGCACTAGGCTGTACAGAGGGAGGTCGAAGTACCACGTGTAGATCCGAGTGACCACTTTGAAAGCCCAAAGGTCCCAACCAACTTGTCTCGCAATCTCTCTCTTTTGGACCTTGATAGCCACCTCTCTGCCATCTGCCAGGCGTGCCCAATGTACCTGAGCCACACTAGCGCTGGCTCTTGCCGTGCGTTCCATGATCCCCTTCTTCAAGTCACCCGTAAAGCTCACACCGAAGACCTCTTCTGGCGACTTGCCAAAGTCCTCTTGAATAACCTGCCGCACCTCTTCCCAAGTATTCTGCGGTGCGTCATCGAATAGACTGGCAAACATCTTCTGAAATTCTGGCGGCAGAATGGCTGACTGCATTGCAATCGCCTGTCCAATCTTCAAGTATAATCCTCCATTGGCAGACAACAGGTCGAATACGCGGCGAGCGCTACGAGCGTGCAAGTCTGCCACGCTATCGCCAAACCATGGCTCAGCTCGGAAGTTTATCTTGTAATCTATGGCGACGAAGAGACCAGTGTAGAACGTGCGGACGGATCGTGTGATGCAGGCATCGTAGAAATACGTATCAACTCCGTACACGATTCCAGCAGCGATCGCAAGGCGGATCAATCGACGCAGCCATTTCCGTGTGCGCCTGTAGGTCCTTGCCGGCGCTGCGCGGCCCAACTCTTCCAAAGTGGGCGGCCTGAGAGGCTGAAACTGGGACTGCAGTCGGCGTGTTATCAAGGAGGTAGGAACAGGAGTAGGTCGTCTAGATATGGTCGGTCTCGTGCTGAAGGCCACTCGCTGGGCAGTCGATCGCGTGAGGTTGGCGAGACGAGGACTGGGGATCCTGCTTGCGCATCGCCCGCATGATGGCGCAGGGAGCTTGAACATCACTCCAAGGGCGCCGGCGTGCTTGCGCAAAAGTGTCGAAGACACAGGACAGTTGATCGAGGGCGACGAGAATGCGTTGGTGAGACCGAGAGTTAGAGTTACACTGTTCGTCAGACTAGCCGCAAGAATGCATGACCTCATGCCGTTTTCGGTGGTCTTTCCATTGCCGCTTCAGACTTCGAGCTTATCCGAGCCTGTTTCGACCTCATCGACACATCTACACCTCACAACTTCTATACATCCAGCTTCAACATCTCCTAAGACAGCATTTGGCTATAGATCTTGCTGCAAACAAACTTCACCAAGTGTGCCATTCCTTGGGTCGAAGGTGCAACAAGTACGCGTTTCGCCTTATACCTGTACCTACCACTGACTCAGCTTTACGATTGTTTCATCCATCCTCAAACCGGATATTTTCATGGCAAACTCAATCGCTGTCGCAAATATGGCCTACTGGCCACTCACGACGTTGGTGCTGTTGTGCGAGGTGATAGCAGAATGAAAATGTGACATCTATCTCGAAGGCGCCGAGCTACGCGAAAAGCACTCGAAGCCGTTTACAGAAGTATTTTACAAGCCCTAAAACTTTCAACAAGCGGGAATCAATCCTTGCCTGTCGCAAATGAGCTCCTGCGAGCCTAGACGCTCGATTCACTGTGACACCTTTTCCAGCCACTCTTTCGACGTTGTTCGGGGGAGCCCTACATTGGCTGCACTAAGCCCTACATTCGTCTAGATAGACGAGACATTAGCTTCCGCGCCTATGTACTTTTGCACTTGCCCTACTCCATAATATACACAACCCTCGCTGACACGCCCGATCTTCCTTGTTCAGCATGAGGACGATCGCGCCCAAAGACGGACAGACAGCATACATAGGCGCCGCCAAGCACATTGACCTACTTACGTCCTCCGTCGAGCCTCGCCTGGGGTCCTGTATGAAACATCGGTCAATAAAGAACAGCATTACTCCGTGCCGATGTCAAGACCCAGACTAGGGACCACCCCATCTCGACTAGGTGATACAATCAATTCTATACACAACTTCCGGCTCGCCAAGGTGAAGCCCTACTACGGTACAGTCGTGCGAAGCGAGCAGACTGTTTGTATATCAAGACTGCTCTTCTTCGAAGTAAAATTTCTTTCTCTCCCATCCATCTTCACAGTTCTCTCTTTCTCGGTCCAGTACCATAGTCACTCGTTAGCAGTATCCTGGTGATACAGCCCTTCCTTACGCTCTCCCTTCTTCAGCCACTTCCACCAACACAGAGCTTCCCGTTCGACTTCGCTTTACAGCAAAACATCTCATCAAAAAACAATTCAATACAATGGCCTTCCTTCAGACTGCCGCCCTCCTGGGCTCCCTTGCCGCTTCGGCCTACGCTCACGGTCGTGTTACCAGCATCACTGCTGATGGCGAGACTTACGACGGCTTCCTCAACGACTACATTTACATGGCCGACCCCCCTGCCATCGTCGCCTGGAGCGCCGACAACGGTGACAACGGCTTTGTTGACGGTTCCGCGTACACCTCTGGCGACATCATCTGCCACCGTGAGGCCAAGGCTGGCAAGATCTCCGCCTCTGTCGCTGCCGGCAGCAAGGTTGAGATCCAGTGGGGCCCTGACGCCTGGCCCGAGTCTCACCACGGTCCCGTGATCGACTACCTCGCCAAGTGCGATGGCGACGACTGCACCACCGTCGACAAGGAGACCCTCAAGTTCTTCAAGATCGACGAGGCTGGCCTGGTTGATGGCAGCTCCGCTCCTGGCAAGTGGGCTTCTGACGAGCTCATCGCTGCTGATGGCAAGTGGTCCGTCACCATCCCTGAGTCTCTCGCTCCTGGTCAGTACGTTCTCCGTCACGAGATTATCGCTCTCCACGGCGCTGGCGAGACCAACGGTGCCCAGAACTACCCCCAGTGCTTCAACCTCGAGGTCACTGGCAGCGGTACCGCCAACCCTGAGGGCGTTCTCGGCACTGCTCTCTACACCCCTGAGGACGCTGGCATCAAGGTCGGCATCTACAGCGCTCTCGGTGACTCTTACGAGATCCCTGGCCCTGCCCTTTGGGATGGCGCCTCCTCCGGCTCTTCTGGCCCTGCCACCGGCAACTCTACCTCTGGCTCTGCTTCTCCTTCTGGCGTTGCCGCTCCCTCTGGCGTTGCCGCTCCCTCTGGCTCTTCCAGCAACACCACCGTCCCTGTCGCCACCTCTGCTCCCATCTCCCAGGCCGCTGCCAGCAGCACCACCCAGGCTGCCAGCTCCACCGTCACCTCCGCCCCGGCCGTGACCAAGATCGCTGACTCTGTTCCCTCTGCCGCTCTGACCTCCACCATCTCCACCGCTCTTCCCACCCCTACCGGTACCCAGACCGACGAGGATGTCCCCAGCAAGCCCCTTCCCGAGGGCTTCACTCTCGCCGACCTCCTCGAGTGGGTCGACTACCTCATCACCAAGGCTTTCACCGACAACGTCCACGCTCGCGACGTCACCCGTCGTTAAGATCCAATGCCTTGAGAAAAGAGTTACAAAATGAAAGTGACGAACGAGACACGGCCTGCAGCCTTACGAGTCGCTGTCTGAACCTTCTTTGGAAACATGTTGCGATTGATGATTTTGCTTTCTTGGCTTTTCGAGAAGATTTTGGTGGTAGTGTTTGTTGTATATTATCCTTTGCTTTCTTCATAAAAACAAAATAAGATCCCCTTGCTATGAGGCAAGCTTACTTACCATTTGTCGATCGGTCTCTCCGTGCTAAATCTCGCATGTCCGTCGTGAATTGTTCATGGTCCGATCTGTAAGATCGTACCAATAAGATCGCGATCGATGAGTGAGGGATTGGTAACCATCGGATTTAAGTCTGTGGGTATTCCGGGCGGCGATTAGCAAACGATTTCACATCCGTGCGAATGCGAAAATATATCTAAGGCGTTGGGAGCATTTGAGCTTCGAGAACAGAACTCGCGGGGGATCCCCTCATACTCGCACATATCACCACCCCACGAGCGATCCTGGTGCTTCCACTTCGACACGCAAAGAGTAGCAGCGGATTGGCTGGAAACATCGCTTAGGTCACATCGTTGCGATGGCGTTGA
Organism: Cladosporium oxysporum; assembly: GCA_035771495.1. Taxonomy (NCBI): domain Eukaryota; kingdom Fungi; phylum Ascomycota; class Dothideomycetes; order Cladosporiales; family Cladosporiaceae; genus Cladosporium; species Cladosporium oxysporum. The sequence goes on from JAWNKS010000006.1 coordinate 1,408,492, forward strand.
TACCCAGTGGCAGTGCTGATGGCGTTATAGGATGGCTAGACACACGCACACCAACGTGTCGGCTGACTTCAAGAACTCTGGTCAAGTGCACTGCCACGGATTCGCAGGAAGAACCGAGTGACTATGACTTACAATCCTTCAGAGTGCGCATACAGCTTCATCCCGCTTCCATTGGCGGACACAACAATGGAAATACGGAGCGACATGTTCGCCGGCACTCGAGGCCATGCTTCGCACACATCATGCACATACACTCGCTGCTCTCAGCCTGTCACCTGATAAAGATACCGATCAGGACAGTAAGGTATACAGCTACCAATTATGCGCGACGAAAGCTCGAAGCACAGCAACATTTGAACTCGGCCCGGCGGCAGGCAAAGGAAAATTGGCATCCAGACCGATGCGGCTTCTTCGTCCGAGTATCACAGGATTTCGGCCCTTGTGCAGGAGCGGGGGCTGCAGCATGAGGATTTGTACATGCTGTCACTGCATTACCTGGCGGGATGTGCCATCCCAAGCTCGAACGTGTGTGCCCTTCGCAATATCGGCTCCACCTCGAGAGTGCTACGAGTACGAGATCTCGGACAGCGGATTGGTGCCATCGTATATTCCAGGAGCCGAGGATGCCCTTCGGTGAGCATGCATTTCAGGCTGGCAAGGCACAATGCCACAATCCTTTCGGCTGCTAGACGATATTCGAATTGTCGAATCTCCATCCTGATTTTAGCACGGCGGAGTTCAAGGTCGGAGCTCGCTTAGAAACCCAACCCGACCAGGAAGCTCTGGTATGTCGATTCGAGTGGAGGTCTGGAACGTAGACTCGGAGTCAAGTCCCCGGACCACTAAGATCTAATTGCGCGCTCTCGCTTGCCTGCGTCGCACTTGCAATGTCAGCTTGCACCTCGCGTAAGCAAGCCAGAGGGCAGCTTGGCGATGTTCAGAGCTACCTGTATACCTCATGTGCATAGGAGACGCTGCTGTTGTCTTACGACTCATGGTATGTATTGATATGCAGCCATCCGTTTGTTTGAAGGACGATATCATAGATGGAGCTTTGCGACGCAGCATTTCTATCTTGGAGGATGGTAAGCTGACGTTCATTAGCACTAGCCATATTGTCGACTATGTTTCATGATTGGTTCCCAACAAGGCATGCATCCTGCTTAATGCGATTCGCCAGCCCTACAGTGTAGTCATCAGATGAGTAACGGTCATTCTCTTGCCGGAGGTATTGGGCCGCCCTATCTCCAACCAACATCACCAATGAGAGCGGTGTGTGTCCGGAAACGACTGTACGGCGCGACGCCTAAGTAAAACTGCCGTAGTGCCTAAAGGACACACAATCGTTGGCCGAAGGATTCCAAAACCCCATTGCACGTGTTTCCAGACGCGGGTAAGAATAGTCGTCGCACAGGCTTGATGCGACCTTACCATTGGGGCTTCATGTCATCTGCTTACATCGCAGCTGTTGTTCCTCGGCGATCCCGGCTAGCGTTGCCCGACCGAATTTTGTCCTGGAAAGCACGTGTTGACATAACCTTATTTGGTCTTTTGGTATTTCTCTGACGATTCGAAACATGCTTGCTGATTTGCATGTATAGGCTCGGCAGTGGCTTTAAAGGCAGCACACAACATTCGCCTTGTGAACACCACGGGCGACTCCTTTGATGCAGACCGCCGAGCGAGCAATTTCAATTTTCGCCTATATTCGTGCAAGATACCAATTGGCTGTATTGGCCCTCAGTGGGGTGATCCTTCGGCTAGTGCCGTTCAGTAAAGTAGCAGTTACCAAATATCGTTGACCGATAAGCCAGACTATATTTGGATGGAATGAGTGCGGAAAACAACCTTCTAGCGGACTATTTCGGAAGGTCTTCTTCTTGTTGGACGCCTAATCTTCACGCATCTTCATACCAAGAGAGCAAAAGCACCGGCCGTGTGACGTACAATCGAAGCTGCACATGTACTTCGTCGAATACATGTCCACATTCCGACTGCGGTCAGGGCGGACCCTGCGGAGTATACTGTTTCAGCTCATGTTCAGAGGAGAGCTCAGTTGCGAAGTCAGCAAAATGCCTCTTGTTCTTTGCTGGGATCCTGCTGACTTCGCACGCTTCTACTGCAGCTATAATAGGCTCCGGTTCCCGGTCCATCGCGCTCGCGCAACCAGCTGAAGGCACCTGAAACTAGCTAGACGCCACCGGAACGACATTGGCCGACGCATCTATTGCGCCTGTTGGCTGTCCAATGGAACCCTACACCCACCCATGCGTGCTGTCTGCCTTTGCGATGCAATCAATCTGCTGGTCCTGAACGTTGGCGCCTTGCATACGCCAGCGGATCTCGTGCGGTAGGCGAACGTCTGCTAGCATGCAGGCTTGAGGCAGGGTTTGCGTGTCGTATGTCCTATGCTACGGCCCTGAACTCCTGCTCGAGCCACCACAGCTCATAGCTTCCACCGTGCGGTACGAGCGGGGAATCGGGGGACGTAATGTGACAGTAAACGCTCATAGCAGTGACGATAGCTCGCCCGGCTCTGGCGCCAGCTGCGGCCTTCACACCCGTTGACATTTTATGGTACGCATGGCTATCCGAAGCCACCAAAAGCTTGTCGCAGGCAGTATGTATATGGATCGAGAGCATCTTCGAGAGTTATCCGTCTTACCGATCCCTCCACTGCTCACTTCCCTCGAAATCGGATCCATAACACCAACCAATATCCGCTTCATCGATCACTCATCAAGCCAAGACTGCTATCCCTACAGACTACAGTGATCGACATAAGCTTCGGCAGTTCACTACTAAGTCAAACTATCCGACACAATGGAGTCGATGGATTACAACAATTACTTCGCACCCGCACCTCACACGTTCGGATACTTGGGCTTTGGTAATGATACCACCGTACTCGGCCATGGAGCCGGCAGCGACAACAATGGTGCTGTAGAGGTAAGCTTGGTGGTCATGAAGATCAAATGCTTAGGAGAACACGACCGGGTCTGATACTTGGCACAATGCAGAGCATGGAGACATCTTATGACGCAAATGGCTTCATGCCTTCTGCTTTCGATTACAACTTCGAGGCATCGACCGGATCAGGTGGCAACGCTGTCGGCGCAGCACAAAGCTCAAGCTCGGCGTCTCCTATCGCTCAGCACATCTCGCTACTGCCGGGCGACTCTTTCGAAAATGGCCTTGCCCTCGATCTGGATGATGGAATGCCTGGGCAAGATAGGAGATCAAATAGCGTGGACAAAGAGCTCCTGACACCAGCACAGTCGCGTCGGAAGGCACAAAACAGAGCAGCGTATGTTGAGTCCAATCTTCTGAAACGCATTGGACTAACATCTGTCCTGGCAGACAGCGAGCCTTCCGTGAACGAAAAGAGCGACACGTGAAGGATCTTGAGACCAAACTCAACCTACTCACCACCACGACGTCGTCACTGCAGTCCGACAACGAGCGTCTGAAAGCCCTCTTGCAACGCACACAAACTGAGAACGAAATTCTCAAGGCCACCGCTTCTGCTTCCCCACCAAGGCACCACACACCCAGCTTTGTAGACAACCCGAGCATGTTGTCATCGTCTCACTCCACAAAAAGCGTCTCACCCGATAGCGAACCTTCTTTGGACCGGTCACGACTCGCGAACGGTTTGTTGTCAACAGAGTCATCGGTCTCCAGCCACACTTCACCGCAAAGCGACAGCTCACATCTCTTGTCCACGAGTGCAACTTGGGATTTACTGCAATCACATCCGCTTTTCCGGCAGGGTGCTTTGGATATTGGCCAAGTATGCGAAAGGCTCAAACACATGGCCCGTTGTAATGGCACGGGACCTGTGTTCGACGAGCATGACGTTATGGCGGTGATTGAAGAGGTTGGAGGTGACGGAAATGATCAGCTTATTTGATCTGTCGGCAACCTTGGCGCACGGACTTGGGCGTTCTGGATGTGTAGACAGCATAGACTGCTCTTTATGCACGGTGTTCCGGTGTGAGAGGGGCAGAACAGACCCTTTATGACGCGATGACGGTTTGGAAAAGTCGAATGGGATGGAGAGGACGAAATGTCCCAAGTATCTCTGGGCTCATGCACTCACGTATGTTGCTGAAGTAATATGAATAACATTACGATCCTACTATCGGGCGGTCGGGCCAGGTTTCTTGTCTCACGGACGTGACCGGCTGGATTGGCTACGAGTTTCGGGCATGGCTAAACTACACATAAGGTTGTCATAGCTGCAATTCAGGCCGCATCCCTGAAAGCTCTGTTGGGAAGGCCATGCTGTAGTCTGATCTGTTGTTTCCTCGGACGCAGTGTTATGCCATGCAGAGTGGCTGTAGAAGGATGCACGCAATTCCAGGTGGCCTTGTTTCTGTTCAGAGGTGCTGTCGTGTCACACTGCCAAGCCCGCTTTGGTCTACTGCCAAAGAACATCGTCCATTTCGCACAATGGTACGGAGTGAGGAGATACTGTCTGTGTCCATGTACTCAGAATCCTATACGGATACTTTTGAGAGCTTCGTATGACATCCCAGAGGAGAATTACAGCATAAGATGCTGCCTGAGCTCATCTTCTTTGGAAGCATGTGTTGCGCCATAGAGAAGAATCTGCGCGGTTCTTTAGGATGTCGACATTGCGAGGTGTTGTCTCATCTTAGGATCTTGAATGAGCTGTTACAGTCCCGCCGAGAGTGCCGTGCTGTTGTGCACAACTCAACTCGATGCTCTGGTGCTATCCCATTCTCTGTTCCAAGATAACACTTTTCATTCCGCTGAGAACTCAATAGAGCTTCCGTGAAGATCCAGTGAAACACGGCCTGTCGCGTTTCCAAGAGACTTAGTATCACCCCACCGAGAGCTCTGTGGGTAGTTTACGCATCTCGTTCCGATTTTGAGGTGCTATCTCCTTTGATATTCTCAATATATCTCTTGCCTTCCGCTGAGAGTGCTGCAATACTTCGGGGCATCTCGGTTCGCTCATAATGAATTTGCTCTTCCCTCGTTCACAAGGTAAGTCTTTTCCCCCTGGAAGCACTATAAGTAATGTGAACAAATGGACATGATGTCAAAGTGGGGTCTCTTCTCATGTTTTCAAAAAGCAGTCATACTCTCCAGCGAGAGCGCCCGTTCATCTCGGGTCTTCGGTCTTCATTTCGAGGTCCTATCTGACCTCTTCTTCTCAACAAATCGTCAGCACTCCAAAGAAAAAGCATTTTTGCCACCCTATTTGGTGGACTTCTTGTCTGCCGGCTTGTCCAAGTCCACGTAATTGTGGACGGACGCACTTCTGTACTTGCGCTCAAGGCGCTCCTCCCCGTTCTCCCCCTCTCCGTAATACCAGGCGCGATCCTGGTGGTCGGCGCAACCCTCCTCGTGGCCGCTGTCGTCTCTCGGCCCAATGCCGTACTCGTAGTTGCGCTGCTCTTCGATGGAGCAGCTCTGGTCTTGCAAAGGGAACGGAACAGTTAGTAAGGTCAAGCAAATAGAGGAAAGGAAGATTGGATCGTTGATTGATACCTATGTCGTCGTATGAGACGATCTTGCGCCCCTCCAGGCTGCGCTGCTCGGCGGTCTTCTGCTGGAAGCCGGAGGCAGACATGGTGATGATTGTTTTGATTTTTTTTTTCCTTTTGACAAGCTGTGTTGAACGCTTTGTCGTTGGTGCTCAGGACGTTATGTCCTTATTGCTCGAGTTTGAGTGAGGATAATGAAATTGTTGATCGTCTTACTGCTTGACGGCTCTTGGTGCTCGTCTGGCTGGGTGGTTGTCTGCTGTCTTGATGGAGCTTTGTTCGACGACTGTTTTCAGACGATGTCAGTAATTCCAGTACGCGACACTTCAATCAGTACGATTTGGGTTGGCAGTGTGGCGTGACTGGTATAGAAGAGGTAAGAAGCGCGTTCAGAGTCGGAACACCTAAACAAGACACCAAAGCTCGACGTGGGGCCCATTAGCGTAAGGCATCAATGCAGTAAATTGCCTGAGACTGTCAAGTCGAAATCGCTTGCACAGGAGGCACTCTGCTTATCCTACATTGTTTCATCGATGCTCACAAACCACAGCAGAAGCAATGCTATTGCACGATTCACACGGAGATCTCTGGAACGATAAAACTGTTACAAAGGGGGGAAGAATTGTTCTCCAAGTACAACAGCGCACACCGCTCTGTCTACAGCATCGTATCTAAATTGCGATCTAACAATGCAAGGCAAAATGGCCATGGTTACACCAATATCTCCAGAGCCTGCATAAGCGAAAGCAAGCTGAGACTTTTCCACGTGTCTCCCTTTGCTCTGGAACATTGACATTGAGAGGTACCGTCCCTTGCTCGTCAGACACGTGGGACAGTGAGCAGGTGTGGGTCAAATTGGTCCTGTACCTGTATCATTAGGGCTCAAGATGCCACGCTTCGAATGTTGTTGCCAGCAAACAATGCGATTGAGCCACAACAAGGTGACAAAATCATCGATCTCATCGCTTGAACCTCCGGGACGACCTAGTCCTCGTACATATCAAAGATCTTGTTCGAACACGATGAGTACAACAACCATAAATCATGCTAAGAATTACCGCTGGTACTGCTGGCAGATGTGGCATGACCGGAACAGCCTGCAGCTTACATGTACATCTACAGTCACACAACCTCAAGTCCTCGCGTCGCGGGACATCACATCCCGGCCGCATAGCTATGCACTCTGGTTTTCGAGCTCCGGAGCACTTGGCTATGTTCGCAGTCCTCTTCAACCATGCAGAATACGCCAATACATCATGTCAGAATAGTTGCCAGCGCCACAGACCACTATCGCAGTATCGAACCTTACAGCTATTGACCTCCGCCATGCAGAAGGAACGAATACGACTGCATCGCACACAGAGATTTAGTTTGAGCGCTGGACAAACCAGCTAAGGCTATGGGTTCCTGATGCTTGACCGCTCGTCAAGTCCGGATGTGAGTGAGATATTATCCACCTCGCCTGTCGATGGGCAACGGCAGGACTTTCGCTGCAACTTGTGTGCGCCGTGAATACTGCAATTGACCTCACTTGAAAATTTCAAGATGCCGCAGTCACCAGGATCATTTTACATGTCACTCCGATATTTTATCAAAGCAGTATTGCGGGATACCGCATTCACCAAATTGAAATGATGCCTATAGCGGTACATAGAGCACCAAAGAACTTTCGATACTAATGTAACCTTGTTCAGATACTGCTTCTCATCAAAGCTGCCATACACACTGGCCGTCGAAACGGCGGCATCGAACAAGCTCATCAGTGTCGCTACCGAGATGACCAACTCCAAATACTTCGCAGCTCCACACAGCATCGAGCCATTGCCACACACGATTCGATGGGGACTCATCGGTGTCGGTATCTGTGGCCTCGCATCATTCATATCCACGCTCACCCTGTTCAGCTTGCTCTTCTACAGGCTGTTCACCTGGCGCACGCACTACAAGACCTTTCTTGGCTACAATCAATACGTGGTCCTCTTCATGAACCTCATCTTCGCCGATCTCTGCCAAGCATCAGCATTCGTGATCTCCTTCTACTGGATTGCGAAAAACGCCATTCTCGCACCCACGGTGACATGCGCCACCCAAGGCTTTCTCTTACACTTTGGCGATGTCGCCTCCGCCTTCTTTGTACTGTCAATAGCTGTGCATACGTTCATGACCGCCGTCTTGAGCATACGCGTTTCTTACCCGACTTTCAGCATCGTACTTTGGCTAATATGGCTCGCTGCTCTTGTGCTCACAGTACTTGGGCTTGCTCTCCATAAGCAGACTTACTTCGTACGAGCGGGTGCTTGGTGTTGGGTAAGCGACGACTACGAGGCCGAACGTCTAGCCTTGCACTACTTCTGGCTCTTCCTCAGCGAGTTCGGGCTTCTTGTGATTTACCTGATCACGTTCTTCAAACTCCGTCATCAGACTTCGCAGCTCTTTGCCGAGCAACGACGCGCCAGCAATGAGCTCGCCAACCAGACTACCGTAGACGCCGTCAAGCGAATTACGAAGCTGATGATGTTATACCCTTTCGTGTACGTCCTACTCACGCTGCCCATCAGCGCGTGCAGAATGTGGAGCATGGCGCACGATGGACAGCCTGTCAGCGACGCAACGCAGTGCATTGTTGGAGCGCTTCTAGCAAGCTGTGGGTGGGTCGACTGCTTGCTATACTCGCTGACGCGCAAGCGACTCATACGAGAAACCATGGGTGGCGCACACGGCTCCAGTCATGGCTCCAGAAACAGATCGCAGCGTGAGCACGACTCTCAAATGCCCGACAACGAGCAGAAGCAGAAACCTTTAACTCCCGAACCCAAGCAGAGTCAGCTCAAGACATTCTGGCAACGCTTCAGTGCCCAAATCGGCGACACTGCCGCCTTCCTCGGCATATGGAGGCGGAAGCGCATGGAGATCTTACGAACAACGACCATCGAAATCCGCAGCGAGACTGTCGATACGTCCAACGGCAAGCGAATGCCGCCCTCATGCGTGTGGAGTGAGATATCTTCGGACGCCCAGAAACAGCGCAAGAGCAGAAGCGAGCGACGGGCGGAGCGAAATACGGAAGATCCTGATTATGAGCGGTCGCCGAGCCCGCAGCGGTTCGCTGACCTTGGGTTCGCGCGCAGTGGGCAGGTTATTGCGATACCGCCACCGCCTCCGAAACCGCCTGCAAATAAGCGGTGGACCAGGACAAGGGCGATTGAGCTTCAAGTTTTACCGCAAGCTAAGGATGAGAGTAGCGAGGTGGTGAAGTCGTGAGCATACTCCCGGAAAGAAGTGCTCCTGGCGGGTTGCCCAAGTAGTTTGTCGGAAGTGTTGCCGCTTTCATGGGCCAGGGTTTATTGGTTTTAGCTGTAAGATTCGGGGACTGGGGACGAAAGCCAACATCGTCCTGCTGAGCAGGTTGTACCATACGAATGTCTGATATCAATAAGATCTCCAACATATTGTGTTGAAATGCGCCGTGGCTTCTTGTTCACAAAAGAGGTTATTCATCCTTCGTAGAAAAATCGTAATCGCATTGTTGGGTATCATGTAAATCAAAAATCGGCCGTTTCTTCTCATCCAGATCCTGCCAATCATAGAGCAACCACCCTCACTGAAACGCCATGCTCTTCCTCAACTGCCTCTCCCTCTGCCCAGCCTGCAACTCCAGCCTTCCAACAGCATAGCTCAGTCTTTCCTTCTTCTGTCTCAACTGGCTGATCTTCAACTGCTCCAGACTGCTCAAGCCTCCAGCGGCAGAAGAAGTACCTGCGCCAGTCGTACTCTGTCTCGACGTCGAGCTTTGCCTGCCGCCTTGGTTGGGATTCGAGAGACGGCCTTCTTGCAATTCCGCTTTGGCCTGGAGTGACTGTTCGCGGCGCGCCATTTTGTCGAGGTGCGCTTCGACGCGGGAAAGGAGGGCGTTGAGTTCGGGTTCGAGGGAGGAGAGGAGTGTTTGTTGAGCAGTTTGGAGGGAGGGTTCGGAGACGAGTTCGAAGTGCTGTAGAGATTGTAAGTTTTAAGTTTTGATTTGTGTAGGATAATTCATTCAAACGCACGCGTGTAGTTTGGAGGACTTTGGTTAGGCGTGGGTAGTCGCTGACGCCGGTGTCGAGGATGTTGATGCTGGATTCGAGCAGTTGCATGCTGGTGCGGAGCGAGGAGACGCAGCCTTGGAGGGCGGACGATGCGCTGGAGTCCATGGCTCTAGGTTCGTTGTTTGTATGAATTTATCCTTCAATCAGTATCGGTATCGCATCCGGCGCATTCAACTCGCTCCATAGCTCAATAGTAAACATTCGAAGTCGCCCGGCGTTTCTCCGGCTAAACCCTGGCCGGGTCTCCCCGACAGTTTGCAAGCAAGCCAGCGACGGGGACCTTGGACGACGAGCGAACTACCGCCCGACAACCCATCTCACCTCAACCCCATCCACCGACATACCACATCACTCACAATGTCTCTCCTCGGCAAGAAGTTCCCCGTCAAAGTTGGTGAGTAGCCGGAAGCGCCCGCGCGAGAAGGAAAGGGAGGGAGGAGGAGCAGGAGCGATGGAACCACGCAAGCAGGGAAAGGATACATTCGAGTAACAAAGCGCTGACGAGTACTTCTCAATAACAGTCCAGCCCATGTGGCCGTTCTACACCGCCGGTACGAGACCCTAGGATTCCACCGACTCGACCCGATGAGAAAGCGCGAGCGCGCGCGCGCGCGCGGAGGATACACTTCTTTGAGAAAGAAAGGGGAGCTAAAGCGGTTTTTATCACAGGCCTGGTCATCGCATACGGCATCAACTCGCTCGCCACCTCTCTCGCCGCCTGTACGTTTTCTCCTTCCCTGAGTTCATTGCATACTAGAGGCCCCATGGAGGGTAGGAAGAGCAAGGGAGAGCTTGGATGAGGTTATGAGCGGAACATGAACAACAGCGCAAAGATGCACGCATGCGCTACACGAACAACATAACTGACCTGTGATCTCCTTACAGCCGACGAGTACAAGAACGACCCCCGCAACCCGGCCCTCAAGACTGCCACCAAGCCCCACTAAATGCACAATCATGGGTCTCTGACTGGGCCACATCAAGAGTGATGAAGCAGGATTGACGGATGCGAGGGAAGCAATGGGAAAGCTTGTGAAGCTCAGAGAATCTCTTTGCTTGGTGGAGGAGTAGCTTGGCCGGACAGCCTTTGCAAGCTCTTTGTATATATACCGTATCAAAGCTGTCACAAGCGTCGGATCTGCTCTGGTATTAGCTTTACTGACATTGGGACGATGTTTTTCACTTCGAACTAACTGTTCGATGTCGCGCTGATCCGTGTTGCTCTCCCGTTCACGCCACATTGGGTCCGTAGGGCAGTGAGGGTTGACTGCCTTTTGCCTGCTGCGCAAGTTATACCCATCGATTATGGCGATTCGAGTTCGTCTTGCAAAAGTGCTTGGCCACGGATCGATGTAGCCTGCGCACATATTGTAGACGAAATGCATCCTCGCGTCCAAGATGGAATATCGCACCGTTGAAGGAGTCAAAGATCACTGGGTGTCCAACGCCAGACAACAGTTACGCAGCGATATTAGATAAGGAAAGACAATATTAAGCCTTCGACTTTTGTATACAATATGGAAGTACATTTGCATGCATGTACAAGGTGGATCCGAGTTCTTAGTAGAATCCAGTCAACCCCATACCCTAAGTGCAGGTGAGCACATGCGTACATGCACATGTACACAATTACTTATATACTGTTCAATAGACTGTTCTTCACTAGACAGTATAAGATGGAGGCAACATAAGCTAGATCCGTAGCAAAGCAGAAGAAACGAGCTTTGAGCGTTGGGTCAAATTGGTTGGTTGCTCAAGTCTTATGCTGCAATGCGGGTCTCGTCTTTTCTCACAAATGTTCATCATAAGCGCCCATTCAGCGGCATGCACTGTGCCTCAGAAGCGCCCGCCATCGTAGCCGATAATCAAGTGCACAAGTCTATAAAGCCTTAACAAATTGTACATGGCTCGATCTTATGTAGAGTGTCAACCCACTACAAACATGTCCACATTGACTCTGGGCTTTCGAAACGCTCATGCGTCGTTCTCGAGGGATACCTATCATTACAATTTTTTTGATAATCAAGATGCAGAGCCCTGGAATGCATGGCTCTCGATTCATACACTTGCACTTCGACCGTCTTATGCTTCGCACGGGCAATGATCAAAGGAACATCTACAACCTATTATCGATGCGGGCATACAAGATCTCTCCGACATGACAACAACTTGCAAACTTGCCTCTTCCCGTTGCGGACAATAGATTCATCAACTTGTCAGTTCCTGTAATCTGATCAGCGAAACCTCGTCGCTGTTAAAGCTACTGCCTGTGGTTCTATCGCACAACGTAGCCACGAACGCCGATTGACCACGTCTCTGAGTCTCCGTAAAGTTTTCGATTCGAATAGCAGAGAAACAATACATCACACTGCAGCGAAGCAACGAACACATGTCCATGTACCCCATCGGCACGAGCTCTCTATGCACCCCAGGAGTGTGCGAGCTTCTACCGATATATCTCTGTACAATCCTATATACCCCCCAGAGAGACGAACCCGAATACCATGATCTACCAACCCCAGCACGCAACAACCTCACGGACAACGACATCACACCGCAGCGAAAGGCACCCGTGGGACCGCATGCACATGGTCCACCCTGAGCACCCCCATCGGCACGATCTATCCCATTCATGCACCCCAGAAGTGTATTTCCGTGAGCTCTTTGCTGATATAGATGCAGTCTCATATATCCCAAGGGAGATTCAACCCGAAAAGACCAGAAGCTCTCCAGAACAACAATGACACGATGAAGGGAGCACAGCAGCTCCGAAACAACCCACGACACATCACGCTGCATTCAAATGGGACCACAATGTCCATGCACCCCAAAAGTGTAAGTAACGAACCTGTGAGGTTTCCCTCTCGATATACGTGCACGTTTCCATATTACAAACCTACAGGTCGTCGTCGGTACGCAAAGAGCCCAAGACCTCCCAAGAAACAGATCGACATAAGCGAAATGCAGTAGCTGCAGCACGCAAGGCGTCTATGCTGCTGCCCAAATATGGAGGCAAACGCACGCAGAGAAGTTGCTATTGTTGGTAAAATGCAGAGGGCGGCGCTTGGAGTCTGCAGGTGTGATAGGACGAGGTAGCGAGGCACGGGGGTTTGGACAGATTCTCGAGATGCGATGCGATGCGTTTGTATGTTACACGAGAGAAGTGTTCTAGACACGGCGAATGCATATCGAGGGAGAAATGATAGATCGGTGTGCGTGGGGGGTGGGAAGGGCTTTGTGTAACCAGCCGTGCTGGTCGGTGAAGATCTTGCGCTCTTTTTGTAGAACAGTCCTGTTCCAGCGCAGATTGGATCAAATAAGCCTGACCGACCGACTGACCGCTAGGTTTTGGCTTGCGGGAATTATTCCAAGAGAGCGGGAGGTGTTTGCATGAAACATGCATATCGATATCTTAGCCTTTCCCCCTCCCGATCGTGCGATAATCTACAGTAGTAGGGCGCGCGCGTGCCCCGGCGGTTCTAACTTCTTCTGAGGCCGATCAACGATCCCCATTATTGCGGAGCATCGACCGACCGAGCGCTCGGGAAGTGCGGCAAGCAGCCAAGCGGGCGAAAGAGAGTTTTGGTGTTGGCTGCGCTGCAGGGCGTAGAGGCAAGCATTTTTCGCATCATGTACGGTGACATGGAAGGGGAGGGGCGCCAGCGAAGCGCCCGGCTGACTACTGAGGCTACTCGGGCGGTAAGACGTTCGTGTTTGGGGGGCAGGGAGATTTGCTGCGGCAGTACTGGTATTACTTTGTTTCTGGCGGGTTTGCACGCTTTGGACGCCGTCTGTCAGCCACGAGACGGCTAAGTATAGGTGGGATAGAGTAGGGCAATCTGGATGCGCCTAGTGCTTCAGCCTTGCCTCGACGCTATCGGCTAGCCGAGCGCAGGAGGGACGAGAGTGAGAGAGGAAGAGAGCATGAACGAATACAAGTGCAGGCAACGCGAGCTATCAGATACGACCAATGCGGTCAATGATCAGTTATCATTGGTGAAAGCTGGGGCGTTCCGGTGAGATGTGACAGAGATGATAGCGTGACCAGGGCAGGCAAACAGGCAGAGTCAGCGGCGCATGTATGCCTGTGCCGCGTCACGAGTGAGGTGGATGTAGGGGTATCATAGGTGGCAGTGACTGCAGTACAGGGCAAAGACGTGGGCGTGAGGCGGCGACGAGCTGAGGTGGGAGGTGTGAGTGAGATCTAGAAGGGATATGCAGTGAGGTAACTGCAGACGGCGGATTCCTTTGTTCGGGAGGAGATGTTATTAGAACAATCAATTGGGCATTCATTTGCAAGCAAGCAAGCAAGCAAGCAAGCAATGAACGAGTGACATGACATATGCAGCATCTTCTTCTCATTATTTGACTTTACCCTTCACTGCCAGACCGGCGTCACCACTGCTCTCACCAGCAATTCCCTCACTCACCCAGCAAAAGGCAGATCATCGGGCACACACAAGCCAGCCTTCGCTCTCCCCATCGACGTTGACGTTGACGTTGCGAACGCTTGTTGCCGGGCGTTTGACCTGCCAGCCAGCCTGCCTCGCCCTGCCCTGCCCTTCACCGCGACTTTGCTCGCTCGCTGCCTTTCTCCTTGGCACACCGCTTTGCTTGCTGGCTTGCTTGCTGGCTGCCTCGCTCCTGCCTGCCCTGTCGACCTGCCCTGCCCCGTCGCTGCCGTCCGCCGCCAGTCTCCTCCCAAAGCCCGCACGCTGACTGCCACCCGACGCTAACACTCTCCACCACCTCTCACCACCACCACCACTCTCTCCCTCCTCGACACAAACACCACCCACCACCGCACCACCACACGCCCGTCCCCTCACCACCCGGGCACTCCCACACACGCCTGCGGGTCCACCGAAAAGCCTCAGCACCACTACTGAGCACTCCGTCGGGCTGAACACCACCGCACCCTCACCACCACTCCTCCAAATCCTCATCTCGTGAGGTCAACCATAACCATGACCACCATGGTACGTGCTCCTCCTACCACCCGACACGCGACTGCACCCCTCGTGCACCACCACGCTGCCCTGAACTCACCCGGCAAGGACACCATCACTGACCGTCTGCAGGACCTCCGCGTGGGGAACAAGTATCGTATTGGCCGCAAGATCGGAAGCGGCAGTTTCGGCGACATCTACCTTGGTAAGGATGCGCGAGAGAATGTCCACGCTACAACACAACACTAACACCCACCACAGGCACCAACATCATCTCCGGCGAGGAGATTGCCATCAAGCTTGAGTCCGTCAAGGCCAAGCACCCTCAGCTCGAGTATGAGGCCCGCGTCTACAAGTCGCTCGCTGGCGGCGTCGGCATTCCTTTCGTCAGATGGTTCGGCACCGAGTGTGACTACAATGCCATGGTCCTCGACCTCCTCGGCCCCTCCCTCGAGGATCTCTTCAACTTCTGCAACCGCAAATTCTCCCTCAAGACCGTTCTCCTGCTCGCCGACCAGCTCATCAGCCGCATCGAGTACATCCACGCCAAGAGCTTCATCCACCGCGACATCAAGCCCGACAACTTCCTCATGGGCATTGGCAAGAGGGGCAACCAGGTCAACGTGATCGACTTCGGTCTCGCCAAGAAGTACAGGGACCCCAAGACCCACTTCCACATCCCGTACAGAGAGAACAAGAACTTGACTGGTACCGCTCGTTACGCCTCCATCAACACCCACTTGGGTGTCGGTAAGTCACACTTTAACCACGCCTCCCATTCGAACACCCACTGACTCCCCTCACAGAGCAGTCTCGTCGTGATGACATGGAGTCCCTCGGCTACGTCATGCTCTACTTCTGCCGTGGCAGCCTCCCGTGGCAGGGCCTCAAGGCGGCCACCAAGAAGCAGAAGTACGACCGCATCATGGAGAAGAAGATGACCACTCCCACCGAGGTCCTCTGCCGTGGCTTCCCCAACGAGTTTGCCATCTACCTCAACTACACCCGCTCGCTCCGCTTCGACGACAAGCCCGACTACTCCTACCTTCGCAAGATCTTCCGTGATCTTTTCGTCCGTGAGGGCTTCCAGTACGACTACGTCTTCGACTGGACCGTGTACAAGTACCAGAAGAACGCCCAGGCCATTGCCCAGCAGAACCAGCAGGGTCAGGCTGCGGGTGAGGAGGACGACAAGACTGGCGCTCGCCGCACTAACCAGGCCACCGCTGGACAGACTGCTGGCGGCCTCACTGACAAGCGCCGTGGCCCTGTCAACCCGAGAGCCGAGGGCACCGGAATGTGAGTTGCCGAAAGCATCAGACTCTGCCCTTCTCCGCTCTTGTAAGCCCCTTCTCCTCTGCGTTCGAACGTTGCTTTGGCGCGAGGGGACCAAGAAAACTTCAGCTAACGAGGCTCGAATTTTCAGGCAACTTCGTTCCAGCAAGCGTGGCGCCGATCAGCCTGGCTACAACGGCTACTGAATGGCCCGACAACAGGGCAGGGTTGCTTGCTAAACGGCTCGTACAACTCGACTTTCAACTCAACTTTGGCGGTTCACCCCGCTCGATGTTTCGGCTTGTTCTCGGACTGCTGGACATCACATCATTTTCATATCGGTATCACTGCGTAATACATGGCTGAGGCTCGTTCTTCGTTCGACCGCTCGCAGCTCAAAGCAAACGACAACATTCACGGACGTTCTCCTTCGGTTTCCTACTTGGGGAGCCTGGCAACTCGACGGAATGTATCGTGCAGCAGCGGCAACGACGGGCCCATCTACATGTTGAGCAGCAACCTGGCGTGTCACTCGGCAGGGCTTTCGGTATACGATCTCTTCACGGACGTCGGAACTGGATTCACCTGCAGGCTATCTGGCCACACCGAGACATGTTTGCTTGCTCAGGTCTTTCCTTGCGCAATATCGATTTTGAACTTTTGAAATTCAAACATGATCAACAAAAAAATCACAAAAACATCACCCCTGGAGCGGGAGAGGACACTGGACATCAGGCGATACTTTTGGGGAGGGACTTTTGGGTTTCTGCTTTATTTTCCTTATCAGACTGCTGCGGAATGTGTGTTGCGTTTGGTTCACTGCGAGTGTGCTTTGCGTGTGGGGAGGTAATCATGATCGAAGCGCTTGCATGTGAGTGGTGGCAGCGAGATTGAAATCAGCATCTCGGCAGCATCAGCGGCATGGCAGCATCTCGAAAGAGGTGCTACTGCAACTGTGTTGTCTGAGGTACTGACGATGTCGAGTTATCCTGTGCATCACGAGCGGCTTTCTTACCCTTCTTACTGCTTGGTAGCTTTTTATGTAGTTGTATCGGTCCCCTGATGATATTTTTTTTTGTTTGTCTGTGTTTCAAGTGATTTGTTGGAGCACCAGCAGCGTGTACTGCCGGATATAGAGATTGATGTACCTTGTAAAAGTCGGCTATATTTGCGTTCGCGAGGAAGGGAGGAAACGCTCGTTCGAGCTGATCTCTCTATGTCATATTCTGCTCGCATACCACTCGCATGTACAATACTCTGGAAATGATTGTACATGCCTTCTTCAACAATTTCTTGCTTCATCAAAGGTAGGGAGCGGGTTATATAGCAGATCATGAGCTAGCGAAACGGGAGCCCTCTATCAGCCAATCACGACGGCCGAATTCGAGATTTGAGCTATTGACGCTTGCTCTGACGTTCGTACTTCTACGTTCAATCTACTCACTCTTAGATCATCGCCACGACATTTCCTCCCAACAACCTCGACCTGTGTTTTTCTTGCGGGACCGGTTCTTGGATTCTCCTCCCACACACACATATACGGACCCATGCTGTCGCAATCATTACTGCTACGGCGCTCCGCCTGCGCCGCTTGCCGCTTGCACCAGAACATCGCCGCCAAACAGCTCGCGCGGTCGAAATGGCCAACACTACCCTTGGGACAGAAGCAGGCTCTGAGGGGCTTTGCCGGCAGTGCGGTGTTGCCGTATCGGAGTCGGAGGGGAGGGGTGGCGCAGAAGGAGAAGAAGGCTGCTGCGAAGGGACAAGAGCAGGGACAGAAAGCACAAGGGAAGAAGAAGGGCTTGCTGCACGTTGATACGGAAGCGACGGGGATGTCGGAAGAGCAGGCGAGGCTGTCGAGGCTGCTTTTTGTCGCGAGCGTGAGGGCTGGGATGGGGACCGAGAGGCTGATTGAGCTTGTCGAGGGGCTGCAGAGGGAATTGGGGGTGGAGGAGAGGGCGCTGAGGGTTAGGGAGGGGTTCGGAGATGTGCTTCCTGAGGGGCTGCTTGGGGAGGAGGAAGAGAAGGTTTATCTGAGGTTGTATGGGGAGCCTGTGGTGAGGATGAGGGAGGTGGATTTGGAGAAGTTTGAGGAGGAGGTCGTGGGGGAGATGAGGAGGGAGGCGGAGTTGGAGGATGAAGGTGAGGGGACGGGGGTGTTTGTGAGGGAGGGAGAGAACGGCGAGCTGGAGGAGGTGGAGTTCGAGGATGAGGAGGTTTTGGTTCGAGAGGGAGAAGAGCGTGAAATGCTGGACCCGGATGATGTGGATACGAGGCTGGCGGACGATATGCGCATCGCGATGGAGCGGGAGGAGGAACTCGATGAGGACGACGAGGATGCTGATCCGACGATGCGGGCACATCCTTTGACGACGGAGGGACAATTCTCGACGTCGCCATCGAGTGTACAATTGCCGAAGTCGACGTTCGTCCAACCTATTGATGTATTGCTCTCTGGCACGCCGAGCGTCCATATCAAGGATGCTGCGCACAGGATCTTTGGTGGCATTGGATTGCCGAACAGCACTTCTACGCCCTCTCTTGCAAAGACGATGCAGCAGAGACCCATTCCGATCGATGCAAGCCAAGGCAGGATGACTGAGATCGACGCCAACACTTTTCTGGCTGTGCTGATGCCGGCTATGTACTCTACGGTAATGAGCGCGCTGGTCGAGTCGAGGAAGAGACTAGGCACCGCATGGGCAGAGGGTCTTGTCCGTAAAGCTGAGGCAGGAGAACTCAAGATTCTGGATGCTGGTGGTGCTGGCGCTGGCGTTTTGGCTGTCCGCGAGCTGCTCAGGGCTGAATGGGAACGTATGCACGAGGAAGATGTCGATTCGAACTCGAGTCTAGGCATCGCGGAAGCTGACGGTAAACTGGGCGGTGCTAACCTGTCACCACCGCTGGGCAATGCTACAGTGCTCACGGGCTCGGATACTTTGAGACAGCGCTCGTCAGCCCTTCTGGAGAACACTACTTTCATCCCTCGTTTGCCCGATTACTTCCACACTGAGACAGCGAAGCAAACTGGAAAGTTCGACATTGTTATTGCGCCGCACACTATCTTCCCGATCCGTGAGGACTGGGCCCGCAAGAACCATGTCGACAACCTCTGGTCACTTGCAAGCGTCGAAGGCGGCTTGTTGATCATGCTTGAGAAGGGCATCGCCCGTGGTTTTGAAGCCATCGCCCTGGCCCGCGAACACCTTTTGAAGAACCACATCGCCGATCCGACCGCCGAGAGCACATCGAACGACAAGGACGAGACCGACATCACATGGGAAGAACCCACCAAGGACACCGGCATGATCGTCGCCCCTTGCACAAACCACACTGACTGCCCCATGTACTCCGGTAAGAATAAGGGCGTCATTAAAGGCCGCAAAGACATCTGCCACTTCCAGCAGCGATTCACCCGTCCGCCTTTCCTACAAAAGATCCTCGGCGCCAAAGACAAGAACTTCGAGGACCTCAAGTTCTCCTACGTCTCCCTGATCCGCGGCCGCGACCTCCGCATCCCAACACCAGAACGAACAGACGCCGCTTTCGCCGCACAGCCCACCGCAATCCAGGGTGACAACGCTACCGATCGCGCCTTACAAGGCTACGAAAACCTCGACCTGGAAACCGAGCCCAACCCATCCTCACTCTCCCTCCCCCGCCAAATCCTCCAGCCCCTCAAACGCCGCGGCCACGTCATCCTCGACATGTGCACGCCTGCCGGCAGCCTCGAGCGCTGGACCGTCCCTCGATCATTCAGCAAGCGCGCTTTCCGCGACGCGCGCAAGAGCTCGTGGGGAGACTTGTGGGCTCTTGGAGCTAAGACGAGGGTTGTCAGGACGGCGAGGGTCGGCGACAAGAAGCGCGATCGGAAAGCGGAGAAGGAGGGCGAGGAGGATGCGCCGGCGAGGAAGGCTTTGAGTAAGAGGTTGGCGAAGGAGAAGAGGAGGGTCAAGGAGAGGAAGGCGGGGAAGAAGGGGGTGCTGTTGGGTAGGGATGTGGATTTCGTTAACGGGGAGTAGTACGACGTCGGTGAGGCGGTATCGAAGAGTGTAAGATTTATTAGACCAGATGATGTGTAAGATTATGGGGATGAGTTGTAGAATCATGAACTTGTATTATATCGAGATATTCTCAAGAAGGGATCATGACCACCACATTCCTGCTAATACAGCATCTATCATAGATGGACTTAATTGACGAATATCATATCTATTCGACCGATGAAGTTCGCTAGCCGAGAAGAGTGCATGGTGTCGATAAAATGAGGTTGTAAGAAGGATATTTCAAGATGGACCACGACAATCGCAATATCTGCGAATTTTCGAAGGCATGTTGTGATCGGCCTCAGCCAGTAGCTCCATGTAATCATATATAATGAATTACAAGATTAGGTATGTAGCTGAAGAATATTGGCCTACGTCTTCAACGGCCATTGAAGTTCAGCCGTTGCCACAGCGACTGCCGTCGCCACACGCAAAGCCGGAGCAAGAAGATCGGACGAACGAACATCGCGTGAGCACACGCTATTACTAAAGGATACGTTGATGAGACTGCCTCTTGGACACTAATCGCTGTGAACAGCGTGCCTTCAACATGTCGCAGGGCTACGAGCTATTGGTGGCGGAGGTGGACCGGGTTGTCAACAGCCCATACCCGACGCAGCTCAAGGTGGGCTATCTCCACCATCACAATCAATTGGACGCGGTCCCTCATACTGACGTCTAATAGCAACTACACACTATAGTCTGCCAAAATTGCACTGATGCTGACGTGCTTGCATGGGCGGCCGCAAGAGCGTGCCAAATTGACGCACTTGCGAGGAATCTGGTCCAGGCTCTGCAACAGTGGCCGTACGTGCTCGAGATCATTACCAAGCTCTGCACTTCGAAAAATGTTCGCGACGCCTTGCTCAGACATGAGCCTACCTTGCTCGCCCAGACTGTGGCTCGAGCAGTCGATGGAGACTGGAAACACAGCACAGCTTCCATCGCCATACTGTCTCATCCACTTCCTCCACACATCACCCTCCCAGCCGCCACCCAGACTCTCTTCCTTGGAATCGTAGACCACGCGACACAGCAGCCCTCAACATCGTCCATCAAACCGATCTACCAACTGCTGAAAGGTGGGCTGGCACCTCTGCTCGGGTTGCTGTCGCACGACACTCTAACACAGCTGGAGCGCCACTTCCTCGCCGTTCTTCGTAACACGATCGGCCAAGAAGACCAATGCCTAAGCCTGTACTGCTTGGCAATCATGAAAGCCATCGTCACAGCCGCAGACGAGGATCCCTCTTTCTCTACAGTCGCCTCGTACGAGACGCAGGAACTGCTCGCAAGCACGCCAAACTCGCCGAGATGGAAGCCCAAGAGCATGAAGCAGTACTTCACCGGTGACAAAGCTTCCAAGACGCTGCACTTGATTGTCTTGCGCGTCCTCTGGGCTTCGCGCGCCACGGCGGACGATACCGTCGAGCAGACAGTGGAGTGCCTGGGGCTGGCCAACGAGCTCATAATGTTTGTGCCGGAGCCCACTCGTGGGACTTGGTGCATGGAAAACCCTATCATTGTTCGGAAGTTGCAAGAGAAGGCAAGCCAGAACAATCTGGACACGAGAGTGCAGTTGCCGGCTTTTGCTTTCATTTGCAGTCTGTGCAGGTCGAGGAACATCCCGGAGACGATGGTTGATCGACTTGCTGGGCTGCTGACGACGGCTACGAATTTTATTGAGAAGCTGACAATTGGGACTGAGCCGTCTATGCTGTGGTTTGCTGGGGTGTTGAATGGTCTTCAGCTTGCTGATATTATTATTTCGATCACCGCGTTTGCTGTTCGAGGTTCTTCGGCTGGTGTCGTTGAGCTTGCAGATGTGATGGTTGCGGTTGTGGAGTGTCTGTCGAAGGGCTCCAGGACTAACGAGTCGATCGCTGACGGCGCACTGGCGGCTTTGGGTTCGGCGGCTGTTGCGCAAGATCTGGCCAAGTTGCGACAGATATTCAGTAGTGCCACTGAGAGCCATTCAGTGACCGAAGGTATCTGTGCATCTGCTGTTATGTCTGGCCGGAAAGCGATCGGACATGCGGTCTGCGGCCTTTTGCTGAGCGCTGCGCTCGCTGCAGACCACTCTCAAACTGATGTTGCTTCTGAGATGTATCCGCTCTTGGTCGAAACACACGCCATGTCTGCGCGTGCAAGTGCAACATGCGCTCATGTCACCTCTCTTCCCACTCCGCAGCGACAACCCCCGAGCCAGCCTGCGAATGTTCCCTACACTCCTGGAGCGGACTGGCAATGTGCTTTAGGGAATCACCTACAAAACAAGGCCCAACAAGACCAGAGCGCGCTTGCCGCTTTCTTTTCCAACGCCTGCGCTGACCTGGAGAGGAGATGCACCGAAGTCGAAGCTCCTCTACGCGAGGAACAGGAGAGGCGGAAGGAAGTGCAGCAGCAGTACGATAATCTGTACCGGGCGTACACTGGACTGGAAGACAACAAGAACCGCGTGGAAATGCGCGCCGCCGCACTCGAAGCAGAGAAGGACGAGTTCGCTCATGATCTCGAGCAGGTGAGAGAAGAGAACGAGGGACTTCTGGCACGAGTGGAGGAGCTCGAAGCCAATTTAAGGGAAAATCAGGCTCGCGCGCAGGAAGAGATGGAGAGTCTGAAGCAGGAGTTTGCAAATGCTGAGATGGACCATGCTACCGCCTCTGCGCAATCTGAAGAGCACATCGAAGAGCTTGAGGCGAAGTTGAGTAGTATGCAAGCCGAAAAGAACGATCGCGATGCTGCCGACGGCCAGCTACGAGGAGAGCTGGCTGGCGTTCGCGCGAGCAAAGATGTCCTGGAACTGGAAGTGCGCAAGTGGCATGCGGCTGACGAGGAACACCGATGCGTGATTGCGGCCGTGGAAAAAGCAAAAATCGAACTGGAAGGCAAATGTGCGAGTCTACTTGCTGACTTGGACGCGATGAGGCAATCCATGGCCAGCGATCAGGAGACACACAAAGCGCACATGCTTCGGATTGAGCAGGAAGCTCGCGAGGAACAGAAAGTGCTCCGTGAGCAGCACAACAACGAGGTTGATCAGATGAAGCGCCAGAATCAGGAGCAGCTTGACAGTTTGTCGGCTGCATTGCAATCTGCACAACTCCAGTCGAAGCAAGCTCAGGCAGATCTGGAAGCACAACTAGAGAAGAAAGAGAAGAAGCTTGCGGATTATCATAAAAAGGTAAGCAGTATCCGTGGCTCTCTTCGGCAACTCCAAGCTAACGATAATTTAGATCGAACACCTAAAAGAAGTCTGCACAGACAAAGACGACCAGATCGCCGAAGCAAACGCCATGCGCTCCAATCTCATGGCCGCCATGGGTTTGGGCAAAATGCAAGGCAGCCAGTCTGCCAAGCGAAGAAGCACGCGCTCTGCCGTCAACCACTCCGAGCTCTTCGACAACACAGAATCCTCAGTCCCGTTCATCGACATTCTAGGCGCAGCCAAATCCTCTGCAACCCAGCAGAGCGCAACCCAAGACAGTCAGCTGGCCCCAAGCCCCAAACGAGCACGCTCCCGCAAGTCCATGGCATCAATGGCTCCTCCAACGCAGCCTCGCGTGAGCACTACCGGTCGAGCAACGCGCAACAGCACACAGGGTCGGAACGTGAGCAAGAGGCTGCCGCTTCATGCTATCAGTGGCAACGTCTCGCCTTCGAAGAGCATGAACAAGACGCCTGGTTCTAGTGCGATGAAGGCATTTGATGGCGCATTTGACGATACGACATTTGACGGGAGTGAGGTGTTTGCTAGCACGCCGGGGATGAAGGGTGGGAATACGGAGGTGCTGCCGGATGATGATACGGAGATGGCGTAGGTAGGTACTACTTTGCGACACGAGTCTTTATATTGATGAGAATTTGGTTCTGCTTCTCACAGGTTTCCTGCATACAATGCAAGCGCATTGCAAGGCACGAGTCTTTGACCCATCACTGTTCAACTCTCTCGATGGTTCTCTGGCGATCGTGGTTGCGTATCTGAAGTCGTGCTTGCCTCACAACGCGAAGCTGCAGGCAGCAAGCGGGTAGCTGCCTTGCAAACGGATGGTAGGACTGCAGAGCAAACACATCCCAAATTGCACCGAACATACTGATCACATCCACCGAAAACCATTCTTTGATACCACAGATCTCCCTCCAGTACAAGTCGCCAACTCGAGCTCGAGCTCACACCCTGAAATCCACGTGCTTTGCACGCCTCACTTCGCTCCCACCACGCACGGGGCTTATTGCGGTCAAGCTGAGCCACGTGGCGAATCTAAACATTGCATGTTTACCTTCACGTGTTGTTCACGTGAACGTCACTTTTGAAATTATTCTTCAGCTTCACTCGCTGCTAGCACTGCGTCGCATGTGCAGACCACATTACACAATCCTTCCAGCGCAGCTGCCACACAACACAAGCTCGCTTTGATCCTTACCACCACCACCACTACTCGCGACAGCTAGACGACCGCCATGAATCTACACGGCACCGCGATGAGTTCTCGCGAACACTCGTCATCATCAGGGACCTCGAACACCTCCGTCTCTTCCACTGAGCAGAGGGCATCGCCACGACCACGACATGTCATGCAGAACACAAACAAACCCTTCCAAGCGTCACCAAGCCGGAACTCTTTGAAACCACGTCAGCAGAACATCTCCAACAACAACAACTGGCGCGAAAATTCCAGGCCCATGAAGGGACTGGAGCCGCCGGGGTCGGGGATGGCACAATTCAGCAGCAGCTCAGGGCACATACGGCGCGACCGCCTGCAGGCCATGCACCATCGTGAAATGCAGCACCGTCCCCGCCTGCAACTTGAGCCCTGGCAACTTGAGCCCTGGAAAGAATGGGAAAGACTCTCTGTCATCTTGAGCAACCTTCCACGGGAGTGGGGAACTCGCGAGGTGCACCAACTTCTCTTGAAGCGCCACGCAAGCCCCGTACGCATTGACATGACAGGTGGCGACAAGTATAGACCAGGCGAAGCGAAAGTCATCTTCCGACCACCCCCTCGCAATGCCTTGTCGTGGATCAGTGACGGCTTCCGCGTGACTCTGGATTCTGGTAAAGCGGTACGCATTCACTGCAGGGCCGAGAACGAACCAAAACAAAGTGCGATTGAAAGGCAACACGGATACTTCGAAGAGATAGGGTTGAACGGTAGCACTTTGGCGATCGGTGTCATGACAGATACAATGCTCGTGATGCGCACCATCAGGTCCGTAGATCAAGCTTGTCCGCGGCTGGTAGTCAATCAGAAAAGGCAACAACTCGATCTTCACTTCAGTCTGCGACTAGGACTTGAAGTAAACAACGGCGGGCAAAGCTTCTTCTTCCGCATCCCGTTCACCGAGATTCGCTCTGTCACCGAAGACAAGGGTCTAGATGGCTACACTCACTTCATCATATCGCTGAAGGCGCCGCCACAGGCTTTCCGCAAGGTTCAAAATATGGAGATGACCCATGATGAAAAAGTCTACGTATGGGACGAGCGACAGACATGGTACAGGCAAACCTCCATTGAGGCAGATCCTAGACTTGCTGCACGCAGACGCACGCAATTGCGCAACGAGGATTCTTATATCGACATCGGAAGATGGCTATGTTATCGCTTCACATTTTCGTCTGCCTTCGATCCTTTGGCTCAGCAATTGCGAGTGGTACTTGCCAAACACAACCTCACAGTCCGTCAGCAGTCTATTCAGTGCACTGCTCCAGGGGATCGATCTCAATGGCACTGGCTTGGGACCTCGCACATGTCGGGTGCTCAAGCGTCTAGCATCGACCTGTTTAACAGCACGATCGTTCATCTGCCATTTACTGTGCAGTATCAGCTGGAAGCTTGTATTAGTCAAGGATGTCTACATGAGAGCTCCATAAGCACTGAATGGGTGGAGGAGTTGCTTGCGCAAGACAAAGGACCAAACAGCGATCGATATAATCCACACTACCCCAGGGCCACAAGGCTGCTCGAGAAGGTTTTGGAGTCGAAACAGCGCTTCTACAACCCCATGGATATCTTCCACTTCGGACAGCAGATCAGCCTGGCACAGAAGCATATCCCAGAATACTGCACCATGGTACGGTCTGCTACGGTCACGCCCACTACAATATACTTCAACAGCCCATCGGTGGACACATCCAACCGTGTCATCAGAAAATTCCGCGAACACGAAGATCGCTTCTTGCGTGTCAAATTCCGGGACGAATCGTACAAAGGGACCATCATGACCTTTGACGACGATACTACCGACGAGTTATTCACTCGAGTCAATCGTGTGTTGAAGAATGGCATCGTAGTTGGCGACCGCCATTATGAATTTCTTGCGTACGGCAACTCCCAATTCAGAGAGCATGGAGCTTACTTCTTTGCACCGACAAGCATCTTGACGACAGATATGATTCGGAGCTGGATGGGTGATTTCCGGGGAATCAAGACTGTCGCCAAGTACGCCTCTCGCATTGGGCAATGTTTCACGACTACGAAGGCGATCAATGACAGCGCCGCAGTACAAAGAATCCCAGACATTGAGAGGAATGGCTACTGCTTCACCGATGGCGTTGGAAAGATATCGGAGTTCTCGCTGGGAATGTCGACTCGGAAGATGAATCTGCGAAACTGTCCCTCAGTCATTCAATTCCGTCTCGGTGGCTCGAAAGGCGTGCTTGCATGCGATCCCAGCCTGAAGGGGCAGGTCATTCAGATTCGTCCCAGTCAAGAGAAATTCCCTGCGCGCTACAAGGGTCTCGAGATTTGTCGTGTATCACAGTTCACTGCGGCGTACCTCAACCAGCAAATCGTTCTTGTGCTTTCCGCACTTGGTGTGTCAGATGAGGTCTTCTTGTCCATGCTTCGGCGTATGCTCTCCAAGCTCGGAGAGGCGATGTCGGACGAGACGGTCGCGAAAGATCTCCTGCTGTCTAACATCGACCCCAACCAATCGAGCGTCACACTGGCGGAGATGATCAACGACGGATTCATGTCAGTCCAGGATCCATTCTTTGTGACCACCCTACGTCTGTGGAGAGCTTGGAGCATCAAGTATCTCAAGGAAAAGGCAAAGATTCTCATCGAGAATGGCGCCTTTGTGATCGGCAACATCGACGAGACTGGAATTCTGAAGGGTCACTCCGACCTCACTCCGACTTCCGATTTTGAGCATGATGTTGCTTCACTGCCTGAGGTCTTCATACAAGTAGAAGATTGCAAGAATAGAGGCACATGGAAGGTTATCCAGGGTGTCTGTGCCCTCTGTCGAAATCCCTCACTCCATCCTGGTGATATCCGTGTCGTCAACGCCGTTGACGTTGCTGAGCTACGACACTTCCGAGACTGTCTCATTCTGCCGTCAAAGGGCGATCGCGACATAGCCGGCATGTGCTCTGGTGGCGATCTTGATGGCGATGATTATCTTGTCACATGGGACCCGAAGCTGATTCCAAAGGAGTGGAATCACGCACCCATGGATTACAGTGCCCCAGCACCCATTATCAGCGAAGGGCCAGTCACCGTCGACGACATGACGGCATTCTTCGTGACCCACATGAAGTACGACAATCTCGGCCGTATCGCTACCGCGCATCGATACTGGGCAGACTCGACGGAAGAAGGCGTCAAGCACGAGAACTGCCTGGAGCTCGCCGCTTTGCACAGCAGGGCTGTCGACTATGCGAAGACAGGCGTAGCTGCTGAGATGCCGAAGCATCTCAAGGTGACAAGTTGGCCACACTGGGCAGAGAAAGACAAGCGCACTTACAGGTCGAAGAAGATCCTCGGCCAGATGTACGATGAAGTGGTTCGTGTACCTTTCGAGCCAGCTTGGGATCTTTCTTTCGACAGGCGCATCCTCGATGCATTCGAGCTGGATAGTCGTACACTCGCACTTGCCCGAGAGGTCAAGTGCGAGTATGATGAAGCAATCCGCAGGTTGATGAAACAGCATGGCGTCAAGACTGAGTTTGAGATCTGGACCACTTTCATCATGGAGCACAACCACGAAAGCTCGGATTTCAAGATCGCCGAAGCACTCGGTGAGACCGTCGCTGGCTTGAAGAAGCAGTTCCAAGATGTGTGCTACGAGAGAGCCGGCACGACGGCTACACTACGCGACTGGACAAAGATCAGGCTGTTCGTGGCAGCCATGTACACTGTCACCGCGCAAGAGCTCGCGCAGGCGAATAGGGAGTGCGAGTCGACACACTTGGTCGCTGGTCGCTGGGTGCCGGATAGAGAGAGAACACCAGAGTCTATGCCACTCATAACCTTCCCATGGTTGTTCCACCGCGAGCTGGGTGACATCGCTATGCGTAGGAGCCACTTCGACTCTGTGGGTTCGCTTACTGCTAGCAACTCGGCAAGCTTCACACCCTCGGTACTGGTGACTCCCTCCATCTCCACATCGCTTGGTGGTGCAGTGCAAGCACCTGACCATGAACTTCAGATTGAAGTGAAGGAGAGTACTCGCAAGGATTCCTTCGAGCTCATTCCACTGGAACCCGTCGATGTCCCCATCACCCAGAGTTCCCCGAATGGCAGTTCCAGCCACGCGAGCAGTATCTCGGCGGCTCCTTCAGCTTTACTCGATATGCAGGAACTCAGTAGTACACCTCCCGACGGTGAGGTCCTGGAACACGTCTTGGCCGGATCTAGGGCATTCGACCACAGTAGCCGTGATAACCTCGACAAGGGAACTGCGGAGCTCATCAGTTTGTCTGAAGAGCCTTCTGGACAGTATGAGGGCAACGTGCTCGGTTCGCCAGTGCTTAATTCCCCACAAACGAATGGCTGTGCAGATGACGAAGAGGGCAGCGAGATCGAGGTAAGGGAAACTAGCGATTATCCGAATTTTGTGAGACGTCTTGCTGACCATATATATGACAGGTGGAACTTGAGATCGAGGAGTCGTCTGCTTTGGGCCAGCTGGGAGCTTGGTATGGGTGAGCGTGTGGAGGTGAGGTTGTGAACCAGATGCATGGCAGCAGTGAGCGTAGCTACGACAGAGAGTCTGGGAAGTGGCGGACTGGTTCTTTTGCTAGTAGACAGGGCTGGTATTGACACACATTTTGCTTTTGCTATGTGAAAGAACCCGGCGGTGATATAGGCGTGTGTGGAACCATGCAGGCTCTCTGCTCCTCGGATGGGGGCTAAAATCGACAAGGTGCTCTCTTCAGCTATCGTCTTGTGATCGCACCTCCTACCTTGGAGACCTTGGGGAAGGTTTCGTCTGCCGGAAACAGTAGCGAGACATGGCCATCACATCGAGTGCTGACAATGAGGATTCAAAGAAGGCGAGAAAAGAAATCTATACACGGTGCTGGGGCCCGCGCTCCCTTCCACCAAGCATCATCAGCATCTTATTGCTGCAAATAGCTATCAACAAACTCCCAGACAACAATCAACACATGCCCTGCTCTTGCTCCAAGCACTCAAGCTACGTCCCTCCTCTCTCCGCCCATACAGCCCTTGCACCCTCCCCAAGCTCCACCAATTCGCCCAGTCCTCTCACAAACACTCCATCGAGCCTAAGCAGCGCCAAATTCAGCAAATCACAACTGCGGCTCTTGAGCCTGAGAGCCGCGCGCCAGCCCTCCAGCAACTCCAAGCATTCGCGCGCGTCGTCGACGATTTCGGCGCTGACGAACAGGTGCAGAAAGAAAGAGGAGATGAGGGTGAAGTTTGCGCGGGAATCTATCAAAGGGAAAGAAAATGTTAGCAGCGCTTATGATATGAGAGAATGTGTGGGGTGTTTCTGATACTTACAACTCGCCCAGAAAGCTTCCAGCTCTCTTGCACTGAGTCCATCCAGGAAATCTAGCACTTCTTTCCCGACGGCAAGCGCACCTGAGCGCAACGCTTGCACTGCGCTGGCGCTGCTACTGTCCGTGATTCGTGGTCTGAGCATGGCGCGGAATAATTCGATTTTGGCAGTGATGTACGCCAAGTGTAGACTGCCGTTGCCGTCTAGTGGCGATTGTGAGTGATTCCGGAGTTGTCGTGGTGAGCTATTCGGTGTAGGCGAAGTGTTGAGCCGCAAGCTCTGCGGAAGGGTTTGTTGCCATTCCGTTAGACGGATGCGCAGTGGTTTCGCCACGTCGATCGTGCCCTCGAGATCACTTTGTAGCCTGCGAGCGGCGCGGATGGAAAAAAGATTGGATAGAATATCGGTCGCGATGTCTGTCAACGTGCAGAGGTGGAGGAAATGTGCGGAACCGGGCCGGTCTGGCTCTTCGAAGTCGTATTCTTGTAGCGGAGCGATATCCCAATCTTCAGGATTGATGTGACTGCTGCGGCCGAAGTTGAGAGCCAGCCATTTATCCTGGACAAAGGTAGCCCATGCTAGACGGCGGCGGAGCTGGATCTCCCAAGTTGGTATCGGCCACGTCGTGGGATCACGGTTGAGACCAAGAGTCTGAGCAATCGCCACCGCAGAAGTCATGATAACCCATTTGAAGGGTGTGTCTGAAACATGTTTGTTGGTGGGTCGGCGTTGTACTAGCAAGAGAAGTGTTTGCAGTACTGATAGTGATGGTGTATGGAATTCGGGCTGACAGGCAAGCCAGGCAATTTTGAAGAGAGCGTCGGCAGATGGAGGCGTATACACATCAACGCAAAGCCGTTCGTCCCAAGCACAGAATGGAAGAGCATGGCCGTAGATTGCGGCTAGTATACAAGTCGGCACACTGCTTGGCTCGCAGACGCCGTGTTCATCCAGCCGACCGTGGCTCCGGCTCAAGATAGGGAAGTAAGGCTGTACAAATTGATAGAACAATATTATGAGGCGTTTGCCGACGTCATTGCTGACCATACCTTCGATCTCGCGGCGGTATTGGTCAAGGATTTCTTTCTGTTCAGGTGGTTGTGCCTTTGATGCCAGAGCATTGTGTTGAATGAAGAAATAAGTCGGCAGCTCTCCATTCGAGCTTTCCACGTCGCACATTTTCCGTACTCGAACTCGCTGGAAGGACGTTTCATTGTATTGGTCGAAACGGTAACGCGACATCAGATACGGGTCAGACTCGCCGCTCGTGCCTACCAGCTGTGCGTTTGAAGAGACCTGGCAATCCAAGGAAGGCTCTCCAGTCGTATTGTCAAAGGGCAATTGCAGATGTATGGGCAGACTAGACGATTGTTGCAAGGGTGTGGAGTCGAATGAACTTTGCGTTTTGGGAATTGCTACAGGCATGTTTTCAAGAGCTGGGTCTGTGGTATTGTTTGACAGCGCGGGATCGAAGGCCTCAAAGTTCATCGATGGCTCGCGGTATATGTTTGGGTCGTAAGCGCCATAGTCCACTGGTGGAGCTTGAGGTATTCCCATTTGTGGCATCGGATACGGAGGAGGCATTGTTCCTTCCCATTGTAGAAGATCCGGCTGCATTTCCAGTCCATCTGGCACCATTGGCCCATTGAAGAACGGGCTGGCATCATGCACCTTCGAGTCATGGCTCCCATTCTGTCTGTGCCTTTGTGTCTCTGGACTACTGTCGTTCGGCCGCCTGCGCTTGGCCGGAGACTCGACAAACGTGCACTCCTTGTTGTACCGTGTGCACAACTCGCAAGGCGGCTGGCTGTCCAGATGGCACGCGGCCTTTTTGTAGCGGCAGAAATCGCATGGACGCTTGTTGCGCGACTTGTAAGCTCTTGCCCGGTCCTCCTGCTGTTGTCGGGCCTGCTGTGAGGGCTGCGAGGGCGGCACAGGGATCGGCGTAGGCGCGTTCGGCAGGGTGGGAGGCATTTGGAAATGCGCCATGGGCTGTTGCACGGGCGCGGCGCCAAAGTTGTGCATGTTGGGTATATGGGGGTTCTCCATGGTGGCCGGCGGCGACTGCTATGGTGGTATGCAGTGAGAGTCGAGGTCCGAAGTCGCGCAGGGTGAGAAGGGCGCGCGCCGATGTCACCTCGTACTGTACAGTAGTAACAGAAACAAAGCGATAGCCGACTACCGGGGTCGTTGTCACAACCAGCCAGCTACTCCGAACCTCCAGGCTGGTTGGCAGTGTGTCGCTTGGGGATTACTTGTTACGTGACGCGATCCTGCAGCTGCAGCGTCGTCTTGACTATCGCAATCGCAACCCCACTGCGATCGCATGCGCCTACCATATCCGACGGATAAAGACGCGGGGAAAGGTAGGAGGAGGAGGAGGTGGTTGTTGTTTTGTTGGTGGTAGTAGTTGTTATTATTATTGAAGTAGTTGATTGGAGGCGTGTGGCAATTCTCACTCAATAGACACGTGCCTGTAAGTGAAACAAGGCCGTATTGCTGTAGACGACTTTCTCGTACGTATCCTTGTCCGATAAGAAGATCTGGGCCTTTGTGTCGCCAATGCACGCCAACTCGCTTGATCCTGGTCGCTCGTGTTTCTCCGCCTCTAGCGCCACGTGCGTCTTACGCAATTCTCAAGTATCCGAGGTTAGCTTGTCCTCGCAGGGGGCGGCACGAAGGGGACACAGAACAACCTCAACAGGGACTAATGCTAGATGGACGTTGATATGCCTTCCTTCAGCCACCACTATAGCCAATGGCTGTGGATGGGATAGCCTTCATCGACAGCCCTGCATCGGCAAGGCGCATGGAACCGCTTCACTGGGACAGGCGCAACGATCTGCTTGATAGCCGCGGGCAAGGCTTCGCCGGCGAGCTCACGGCGAACGATATGGTCAGATAGGCGTGGCAGTCTCGATGGAGTGCCACGTGGGTATATGCTATAAGCATCTCCAGAACGCGAGCCAACCCTGCGAGATTGATCCCAGCTTTGTGAAGATCACCACGTGTAACGGCAATACTATCTTCCAATTCCAATACTAATCAATACTCGACAACGTCTTTTATTCATCTACTGGGTCGATCGGATAGACGAATCTGAGACTCTTTCAACTTACGAGAACCTTGGCCCATCTACCCAGGAGCCTGACCAGAACAATACCACAAAATGGCCACCCCAACCACAATCAACATCCTCCTCATCAACCCCAACGCCACCACTTCAATGACCACAAACTGCATAAATATAGTCCAACCCACCCTCCCCCCAGATGTCACAGTGCACCCTTTCACGGCCCCCCACCCAGCCCCAACAGCAATCGAATCCCAAGTCGACGCCATCTTATCCTCAGCAGCATCCTTCCGCGCCCTCCTCCCTCTCCAAACAGAGCACAACTACGACGCAATGCTGGTGGCTTGCTACTCCGACCACGCCCTCATCCGCATGTTGAAAGAGGAATTCGACATTCCTGTCATAGGCATCATGGAAGCAAGTCTGTTCGCTGCCAGGACGTTGGGCTCACGCATCGGACTTGTCGCTACTGCTGGAAGGTCTGCGATTGCTCATCAGGACGCTTTCAGACGGTATGGCTGTGCGGATTATTGCGCGGGGATACGCGCTTGCGAGCTGGGTGTCCTCGATCTCGAAAGGCTGCCTAGGGAGCAAGTGCTCGCTCGCATGGCGGATGTGGCGAGGCAACTGGTGGAGGTCGACAGGGCGGATGTGCTGACGCTTGGTTGTGCGGGGATGGCCGATATGAGGATTGCGGTTGAGGATGCTGTTGGGCCGCTGGGTGTGCAGGTCGTTGATGGGGTTGTGGCGGGGGTGCATCATTTGGTGGGGATTGTGAGGATGGGTGGCAAGACGGCGAAGAGAGGAGTGCATAGGAGTAGTGCGGTCGCGAGGGAGAAGAGGGGCCAGGGGTACGTTTGAGTAATATGAGGTTGGTTACGACGCTAATCGATCATTGATTCCTGACCATCTCACGGGCGTATAGGCCGACATTGAACAACAGCATCGACTGCAATCGCATACGTATTACCGGAAGCTCTATACTCTCTCGGTGGCATGCATCCCAGCAATCGGAGGGAATGCATGGTAGATGTACACAGTTAGTATCGAGAGACTCGATGTAGTCTTCGATCCTCTCGACGAGCCAGCAGTGAAGGATCTCTCTTCCTAAGTACGCGTTTTTCGCGTTACGCAGTCACTTCATACGTCGCGTCCGTCACTTTAGTCTTTGTTCTCTCCAGCAGGGCTATTCACAAAACCCGAGTCCACGACACCTAATGAAACCGCTGAAGCACTAACGAATACCACATAAGCGCCTAGACCGTCTCTCGCTACGGACGACTTCCTCTTGACACCCACGACTTTCTTAACAGCCAGTACCATCACCTCCAGCCACACAGGATACCGCTCAACACCAACGAAAAGTAACTCGTACTCCGACCATTTAACATCAATCAAACATCAACAACATCATCATAAGAGACCTCAATATCACCTACCTCGCAAACACTCACGATGTCAGACAGCGGGGACAACGTCAACAAGCGTCAGCACGAGGGCGACGGCGATAAGCAGCAGGTCAAGCGTACTCGGTAAGTATCTTTCCCCTTCTTTCTCAGTGTCAGACATAGCCGTTGTGGTGTCTAGAGGCCCTGACAGCAGCGTCGGCTTCAGCTGCTTGCTTGGCCCTCTCGATGGACATTCTGATATTTGTTCTGGCGGTGTCAGCACGTACGAGCTTATGACTAACTTATATATCTAGTTACCAATACGACTACAATGACCTCATCACCGTCCTAGTCGGGGAAGAAGAAAAACGCTTCCAGGTCCATAGAGACACAATCTGCGAGCGCTCCAGGTTCTTTGAAGCCGCCGTCTCGACTGATCGTTGGCTAGAAGGTCAAGAAAACCTCGTGCGCCTCCCCGAAGCCAATGCGAGGTCGTTTCAAATGTACGTCCACTGGGCGTACACCGGAAAACTCTCCCCGGAAGTCTTCTGGGAGGAACACGAGGTCAGCACGGTCCGCGAACAGAAGGCCTACTTCTACGTCTACATTCTCGGCGATCTCCTCGATGACAGCGACTTGCGCACGCGCACTCTGGACATCTGCATTTCCAAGAGTATTAATTGGGCGATTATGCCCAGTCCCATGGCGTGCGACGACATTTGGGGGAAGACTCCGGAAGGCTCCCCTTTGAGGGCCTTCATCGTCGAGTGGAAAGCCAGGTTCGAGGGTGATGGAAGCTTCGCCGATTGCGTCGAATGCTTTCCCTACGACTTTCTCAAAGAGATTGCTGTGCTTCTCATGAAGCAGAGAGACATGATGTGGGAGACTCCTGAGCAATTCGCAGCCAGGATTCGGGCGAAGCTTCTTCCAGAGCGCTCTTGAAAGTGGAACTCAAGAAGAGTGTACGTGCTGTGAGCTTTGAAAAGGCCTCTACTGCTGCAAGATCCTGGTCGAACGGAATGATTCTTCGCACCTGACCGACTGCCCTATAGCCTACCAGGGCCCTGGTCAAGCTTCAACATGCGGCGTGGGTTGTCACGCTACTCGAGAAAATTATTGAACAGATATGATTGAAAGACGAGGGTAGCGCTGTTGGTTGCGATCAGCTTGGCTGCTTGGGAGATTGATTCAAAAGGTGCTCAATGAGCGTGCTGGTACGATCTGGACTTTCCCGGCCAGAATGGAGAAAACCAGTCAGCGGATAACACGATCCTGGAAGGTGGAGTTTATGGTTTTGTATTGCAATCTTTGCGCGTTAATGATTCTCGCTCCGTTTACTTCACGAGCCATCTCACAGTGGCAAAGTCCAATTAAATCTCAGTGTGGTAGTATTCGCATGCACGGCTGTGGACTACATCCAAGTACTGACCGCTGAGAGAGTGCGGCGTTCTCTGAAACATGAATGCTCTCCATCCCGACTCTGTTACATACCACAGAAGGAGAGTTAGGAGCAGCTCACTCGTTACCGAGACAATCAGATGGTACGATCTTTTAATGTGACAGGAAATTGCTCTTTCAAAAAAAGAATTGATACTAAACATCCCTGTAAGAAGTCAACTTTTAGTTGACTGGCGCCTTTTCCTTAGTTGACTGAGGCCCCTAACGGAATAGTTGGTTGTGAGTTAGTTAAGAGCAAATTATACCAACTAATAGTTGAGTTGACTGATTAAGTTGATAAATAGAGCCTTATTTAATATACCCAAAAAATACCTAAGAATAACGACATTTTTACCCTAACCCTAACCCTAAATCTTGAATATCCCGAGATATCGACCCTAAATCTCGTTTTTTTCTAGGGTTTAGGGTAAGAATTTATATATCTACTTACACTAAATGTGTACTTTTCTAGGATTATATAACTATCAACTTAGTATCAACTGACTGAAGTTGACTGGTCTATTACGTGCAGTTGACTGATCGCACATAGAGGGCACAACTGGTTGATTGAGGGCTAAAAACACCAACCAACCAACCAATCACGAAAAAGTTGGTTGGTTTCTTACAGGGTTGATACTAAATAATTTTCTCTTTCATGTGCACAAACAGAGTCAGCCAGGTCAGCCTTCGGGACCAACAATCTCGAAATCCGAAATTCGGTCCACTCTGTTCCATGAGTCTTCCCTCAAAGCTCACTTCTACATCCCAAACCCGG
This sequence comes from Cladosporium oxysporum, assembly GCA_035771495.1. Taxonomy (NCBI): domain Eukaryota; kingdom Fungi; phylum Ascomycota; class Dothideomycetes; order Cladosporiales; family Cladosporiaceae; genus Cladosporium; species Cladosporium oxysporum. The sequence continues at coordinate 1,444,789 of JAWNKS010000006.1, forward strand.
CATCACTTCAATCTCCGCTCCAGCAGCCTTTCTCGCATCATGTTCCGGAAAGCTCGCTTCGCGACACCGTTCGGTCTACTGCCACTCGGGGGAAGGCCCCTATCGAAAGCGATCTCCACAAACTCCTCCCGGAACTCTTCCGGATAAGTCATGGCATCACTGGCGAATTGAGAAGACGCCGCAAATCCAGCGAAGCGGAGAAAGGTCCATTCCACCAGGAACGTTCTCAAAAGCGAACCTTTCGACGTCTGCTGCCAGATGCCAGTGCACCAGTCGCCGCCGGGGATGGTTCTCAAGTCAGGGCAGTTCTTGATGAAGACTTTCATCACGTACCTGCGCAGCTTGCGATCGTCGAGCTTCTCCGCGAAGACGTAGATGTCCAGGTAAGCTTGAAGCTCCTCTTGTTCCGTGAGGTCGAGGTCTCTGCCTGTTTGATCGAACCAGATCTTGAGGCTCACGCTCCTGGTCTTCAGCCAGTGCAGGTATGTCCTGAACGCATGCGAAGAGACGGTAGGGAGACTCACGACGGTCTCCTGGCCCTTTTTATCCCGGGAGGATGACGACAAGACCATTGCTTTGAAGAGCGCTGATCTTGCGCAGATGGTGTCCTCGCGCACGAAAAATTGGTGCTTGTCGTTGTCAATGAGCACTTTGATGACGTTCTCCACGATCTCGTCGTTGTCGTTGTCATTGCGACTCTCGTTTCCATCGTCGTTGTGGCTGGACAGCAGAGCAGCGGGCTGTCCCCATCCGGGCTCGGAATCTGCCCACCGGACACGCTTCGCCTGCGGCTCACCTTCGGATTCCTCGCGTTGACGTTTTCCCTGCTGTGCCATGCACGACCTCAAGGGTAGATCGAGCTGCATGGGGGAAGACATGGTCTCGCGAGTCTTGGGTGTGTTGTTGTGTGTGTTTGAAGTTTGATCTTGTGGAATGGGGATATCGATAACAAGAGGAAGGTTAGTCGTGAGGTTGAGAAAGATACTGAACGGGAGCTACTGCAGACGCTTTATATAGGAGGTGAGCATCGTCCCCGGGCAGTCGACCATTGTGAAGTGCTGACAACGCCTGCATTCACTAATGCCGTTTTGCACGAAAAGCAAGATGTCACTGGTAGGCCTATAGAAAGTGAACAAAGCCCTTCACGTTGAAGCGTTTGTCGGCAGCGGGAAAGAGACTTGCAGTGGATTGTCATGAGTGGTTGAATAGATGCACCATGGCAAATGAACGATAACTTGAAAGTGTTGACTCTGACCGACTACGATGTTATTCAACGACGTATAGTGTCCACCAATCTCGAATAGAACTTACAGCTTACGATATCGTTGCGTCCTTCGACATTCATTGTTCACGCAGATGTCTATGAGCTTCCTCGCGTCGGAATTAAGAACAAAGGCATTATGTCGGACTCGGCTCAAGCCGTAGAGCCTACGATAGTACCATCATGGTAGTGATTTATATGGAGGAACGGGACAAGTCCGCTGCTAGAAGAGCTGCTACAGGAAGCATCCGCAAAATTCCATACAAAAGTCCCTCGTGTTCGCTAATCGAGACGATAATTCCCGCTGCTTCTAAGAACAAACCCTGTATTCTTGACCCAAAGAGCAAAAGAATAACCAGTCCGGGCACGCCCCTGTGACCCCTTTCAGGCTTTCTACTGGCTCACTTGTCAATATCGCATCAACACTCAGCTGAGTGGAATGACTAGAACTCTCAAGCAGAATCTTTCTCCGGCTCGAACATGGCCATCATCAAGTCAAAAGTTTCGTGGTCCTCCACAGTCTCAATTTGGTCAAGTGCAGCTACTGCGAGCTCCTGAACAAACTCTGCCGGATCTTGCGCAATGTACAACTTGATGCTTTCACGGTCGAAATTTCTCAGAGTCCAGTCGACAATGAACCGTCGAAGTGGCGAGCCCGTCATTGTGGCTGCGTAGACTTTGACGAGCTGAGAACTCTGGACACTCTCGACGCCGTTGCGGACGTTGGCGATCAAACGCTTCATCGTAGCGTTGCGTAGCTGGTAGTCGTCTACAATGTCCCCAAGGATGTACAAGTCCATGAGTCTAGCCTGCTGCTTGTCGAGGTCTTCGGTGTCGAGGGTGACCTTGGAGGTATAGACCCACTCGACATAGATCTGAAAGCCTTCCACCGTGCCCTCCGGCTGGCGCACGATCTTCTCGACTCCACTGGCCCAACGCTCGGAGCACGCAGCTCTGAAGAACTTCGACTTGGCGCAAATCATGTCTTTGTGGACGGTGAAGCGGTGTTCTTCTTCGCCGACCAGGATGGTGATCATGTCGTTGAAATCGTGGCTGTGCTTTTGTCAGTCTCATACGCGCTGTTTCGATGGTAGATGGGATACCAACATAGTGCGCTTTGCCGCTGGTACATCATCGTTTTCGCTGTCGTCTTCGCGCTTACGCTTAGGGATGGTGGGTTTTGTGCGAGCCATGCTGGAGTTCTGGGTGCTGCAAGGTCCGGAGGAGATGAAGATGTTCGCGACTTTCTGGTAGTGGAGCAAGTGTCAGTGGTCAGACCCTGTCCCTGACCATTCTTTTGAAATGCAAACCTGGGACCTGAGGACAAGCAAGGCAGCCTGACGCGTTACTGGCCGGTCTTGCATGACGTCGCCCCAGGCGAAGTGTGTTCCGTCAGTGAAGGAAAGGAGCCATACTACATCGCTGCAGGGCGTTGCTTCGGCTTTTTGCAGCACAAGTTACGCCTTGCGAATCCGAGCGGCTACTACGAAGCCCGGTATGGAGGGCGTTGGTGCTGTAGCAAGCTCGATGTTTGGTAGTCATCGATCTAATCGTTGTTTGGTTCTTGCTTGTTCTTGCGGCCAATTTGAGATTCTCTACCGACCAGAGCCATCGTTGGGCCGTTTCTCAAAGACTACCTATTTGCTGATTTAGTCCGACGCGCCCTTGGGTCGTAGGTTGCTTGGCGAGAAAACACGCCTCGAGTGGCATACACACCGAGTGACACAGTTTGCGGACCATTTGTCAACAGATGATGCCGTGTCGTAACCAATTGCCGTCTCTTCATCAAATCCACGCATTCAAGCTGTGAGACTGGAACAAAGCGAAAAGCTGAGCCCTTTGTGTACAGTAGATGTACCTGTCCAGTCTCCGAGTCTTTCATGAGGGCCTTCTCGAGTCTTCCAACCCTTACCCTAGGAATCGGTATCGCCGCATTCGCATTCAAGTTCCGTTGGCGAGCGGCTGAAGCGGGTCTCATAACCCAAAATCCTTTTGCCTTGAGCCTGTTGCGACGACATTTCATCCAGAGATCATCTCTTTGATGTTGCCGTGAGTACACCCGCTTCTCAATGTCCAGAAGGTGTCTTGTCTTGTTGACGACTTCCACTCATCGGCCAGTCAAAACCAGATGCAGGCTGCGCGCCGAAGGGGGCCAACAGAAGGATTGCCAATGCTGGGCCTGCCACTGGGCATTCACGTGCAGAACGCCTTCCACAGCTTCTATATTGCTTATCCTGCTTGTCAGCTGCGCCGCGGGCGAAAAACAACTTTCTATGGCCGGACTCTCGCCAAGCTGATAGCTCTTCTTTTCGCCACCCGTGCACGCGAGCCGTTGCCGTTGTGGTGCTTCGGTGCTTCAAAGCGAAACAAGCACCTGCCTCATTCGGTCAATTTGCCGCCCAAGACTTCCGCACACCAACACGCATACATAGCAAACACATCATGGCCTTATATACGAGCAAAAGAACACTCTCCCAAGCGCGTGACCGTGCGCCCATGAATTCTCTCAGTTGGAAGATAAGTCATATCTGATCTTCACACTCCACATCGTCATGCATCGCATCGCTGCATCGCTCACTGATAACGACGCTTCTTCGGCAATCATTCTGCATTCGCTTCGGTGGCTTGGTATACTTCCTAAGCTACTATCGGCAATATAAAATTCTCGGTTGAGGCCCCCGAAGGCGAAACGGTCGCTCGTATTGTCTGTCACAGCGAAAGGATTTCGCGTATCTGGCTGGTCACATGTGTCCTATCTCCTTGTCATGACCTCTGGACATCACGCTCGAGATAACAGACAGAATCCTACATCCTACTAGCCCGCTGTCGGCCACAAGCGAGCGGTTGGCCAGAACGATAGGTGCCATCTGCGCACACACTTAGGCGCTTAGCGCTTGCCTTGAAATGGCAGGCCCTTTGGATCTACCACACCATTGAGCATGATTGACGCCCTGCCGTCTGGCATGCCTGTGGGAGTGGCGCTGATAGCCAGCCCTGCGATTAGAGGCGGATAATTGTCAATCAAGGGTCAAGTCCGCCATGAGCATCTTGCAGTGCTTAAGTATTTCTTGGGTCCGTCGTTCGTGTCACCGCCGTTTTCTTCTGTGTAGGTACTGTTCAATATGGCGTCAGTCAACGATGCGATGGATCGTCCGATCGACCTCGTGGTATGCTTGCTCCACTCTCATATACCATTGTGTGGGGATAGTCTGATGCTAACTACTCTCTCAAGGGCAACATCAACCCGAACGTGGCCCCAGTGACCGAGAAGGACCACGTCGTCGTCAATGCGACCTCGAGTGACCACTCGGGCTCCCCCTCTTTGGACCGCGAACATGATCCTAAGGGTCCATCGACTTACATTGGAGAGACTTCCGACTTCGACGATGATTCTTCTATCGCCCATGCTGACCCTTTCGAACCGTTTGATGACCTGCCGGATGAGCGTAAGCGCATCATCACTATCCGTGCGGTCATACTTGGCGCCATTTGTGGTGCACTTGTTGGCTCTTCCAACATTTACCTGGGTCTCAAGACTGGTTGGACTTTTGGTGCCTCGCTCTTTGGCGCCATTGTTGGTTTCGCCGTGATCAAGCCTTTGTCCAAGGCTCTTCCGGAGGCTTTCCCGATCTTCGGTGGCAGCTTCGGTAAGTGCAGTTGCACCGTTTCCTACTTTGGGATCTCCTGGATGCCAATCATATGGCTACGGCACTACCAGGTTCATCGAACTAATTCTCCTTCCAGGTCCCCGTGAGAACAACATCGTGCAGACTGTTGCTACCGCATCTGGTGGCATGAGCAATGTCTTCATCTCTGCCATTCCCGCCCTGTACCAGTTGCACCTTATGAGCGACGACCCGCAGAAGGACTTCGCGCGTCTCATCACCCTGACCATCGTGGGTGGCTACTTCGGCTTTGCATTCGCTACTCCCCTGCGCAAGTTCTTCATCATCTATGTGGCTCGCGAGTTGAGGCTCATCTTCCCTACGCCTTCCGCCACAGCTATGACCATTCGTGCTATGCACGCCGCTGCAACTGGTGCCGCGATTGCTAAGCAAAAGATGAAGGCTTTGTCTATTTCTTTCATCGGTGCGATGATCCAGCGTGTTGTGTCTCAGTACGCACCCGGCATTCTGTGGGACTGGCACTTCTTCGGCTGGTTCTACACCTGGGGTCACCACAACAACCTCGCAATCCACGTCGAGAACTGGGGCTGGATGGTTGAGTGGACTCCGGCTTTCATTGGAGTCGGCATGCTCGTCGGACTCAACACAGCCTTCTCTTTCCTCGGTGGATCTGTCCTTGCGTGGGCCATTATTGGCCCCGCGCTTGTGCACAACAAGATGGCATTCGGCAAGCAAATCGCCCCTGAAGACCCCAACTGGAGCGAGTACATGTCTTTTGGCTCCCTCGGTTTGTCTTCCTCGAACAAAATCACTCCCAGTCCTCGTTTCTGGATGCTCTGGCCTGGTGTTCTGTTGATGATCGTCGTCTCCTTTACAGAGCTGTTCATGCAGTACAAGGTGAGTAACCATCTGAGTGGGTGTCCAATAACATCGTGCTAATTCTTGCATAGGTTTTCTGGTTCATCTGCAAGGCGATCTACCGCGCTTGCTGCAAACAGCTTAACGTCCTTTACCGTAAGAAGAACGGCGCCGATCACCCCTACCTGGAAAAGACATCCCAGCAAAAGGAAGAGGACCTTGTCGAGGATCCCGCCAAGCCCGAGGAAATGGTCAAGTGGTGGTGGTGGGCACCCCTCCTCATCCTCATGGTCGTTCTGATCTGCGTTGTGATGGGCGTCCAGTTCGACATGCCGGTCGGCATGAGCTTGCTGTCCGTCTTGCTGGCGTTCATCTTCTCCTTCCTCGCCATCCAATGTACTGGTATCACCGATATCACCCCTCTCACTGCTGCCGCCAAGGCGTCACAGATTGTGCTCGGTGGCGCGACGAAGGCAGAGGGCTGGGTTCCCGCCGATGCTCAGCGTCTCAACTTGCTCGGTGGTGCTATCGCCAACATTGGTGCCAACCAGGCCTCCGACTTGGTCGGTGACTTCCGTGTTGGCTTCCTACTTCGCACTGCTCCGGATCAACAGTGGTTGGCTCAGGCCCTCGGTACGGTCGTGGCTTGTTTCTTGGCCCCAGCTCTATTTGTCCTTTTCGCCAAAGCCTATCCTTGTATCCTTGATACCGAAGCAGAGACTTGTGCATTCTCTGCTCCATCCGTGGCTGCCTGGCGCGCTGTTGCCATCGCTGTCACAGCCGATGAGTTCCCCGTCCCCAACTCCAGTGGTATCTTCGCCATTGTATTCTCACTGTTCGGTGGTGCGATGACCATCTTCAAAGAGTTCGGCTACACAGGTACGTAACAGGAAGGCGCAACCCACCCAATTTTTTACTGACTTGTGTATAGGAAAATGGGCCAAGTACAGAGACTACCACCCCAACTTCATGGTTATTGGTCTCTCCTTCACCATCGTCCAGACGTATTACGGTACTGCCCTCTGCATCGGTGCCATTCCTGCATACTTCTGGAACAAGAGGAATCCGAAATCGTTCGATATCTATGGTAAGCCTCTTCACCCTCATTTAGATCTCCAAATTCATTATCGCTAATCAATGCACCAGGCTACGCTGTCGCCGCTGGTCTCATTGCTGGCGAAGGTATTGGTGGTGTCATCAACGCTGTCTTCCAGATTGCAGGCATCTCCGGTCCGGAGAAGTACGGCTCTACTGTCGGCTGCCCAGCAGGCTTGTGCTAAGTGCTTTCTCATGAATGGACTGCATAACATGTTGGAGAGATGAAGCACGAATTTGATGTGGACGTCGGCGGTAGATGATATAACGACCGGAGATTATTAATGTACGATCTTAATACTTTAATTCTTAACTCGCAGTTCAAGTCCATATGGCTGCGGGCTATTCTATCTTGATGCCTGCGAACGCCTTTTTGTTCGGTATCGATGTCATGTTTCATGTGCTGCTGCCGCCCGATAGGGCCTGTTGACGTCCTTCTCAGGCGCTCCTTCCAATTTGCACGGGATACAGGAAAGTGCTGGTGCCTACATGTAAGGCTTCACTGTGCAGTCTTGGATGGAGGTAGCGAGAGAAGACCTTGCAACTGCATCATTTTGTGTAGGGTGTAGTTCATTTTCCTGCTTGTAGCCTTCGATCTTCAACCTCTCGCAGTCACTTATGCATTCATCCTAAGATCATGCAGAATTTTATCCGCACCCATCCCCAAAAGCTGCTCCGCAAGCTCATGTCCCAAACGCAGTGCCTCTTCCTGTGTCTTGACAGCACCCTTCTTCTGCGACTCGACCATATCCTTACCATCAGGACTAATAACAGACGACTTCAAGACCAACTCATCGCCGTCCCAGGTAGTCTCCACGCCAACAGGAGCGCTACACCCTCCTTGCAAAGTCTTAAGAAGACTCCTCTCAGCAAGACACGCGAGAGCAGTAGACCGATGCGCCAGCACGCTCAAGAAATCCAACATCCGCTCGTCCCCGTCTCTGATCTCGAGACCCAGCGCTCCCTGTCCCGGTGCATAAAGGACGCCATCATCAGCAGACAAATACTGCGTGATTCGGTGGCCAAGATCGATACGCTTCAGACCTGCCGCAGCGAGAATCAAGCAGTCGTACTGGCCCCCATCGGCGTCAAGCTTGCCCAGGCGCGTGTTCAGGTTTCCGCGCACGTCTACGCATTTGAGATGCGGGAAGTGGCGGAAGGTCTGCGCTTTGCGTCGCACCGACGATGTTCCCACCACGGAGCCTGCGGGCAAGTCTTGGATGCGCTTGTAGGGAGAGTTGGCCTTCATGACGACGACGTCGCGCGGGTCTTCGCGCTCGCAGATCACGCCTAGGGCGCAGGAGGTGGGGAGGGAAGTTGGCATGTCTGTTGTTTTCCCCCCGGTTGGGTCAGTAGATATTCGTTCGTGGCGTTGGATCAATGATGAGTCATCCACGAAACCCCCATCATCACAGCATAGCATAGCAGGGCACCTACCTTTCAAACAATGCACAACAACATCCAGCCCACCCTCCATCAGCAATTTCTCCAGCTCCTCGGTCCAGATGCTCTTCGAGTCGAAAGCCGAGAACACCTTGACCTGGTTCTCGTCGGCCATGGTGCTGACGACGCGCGAGACATATTCGGGCTCCGGCGCGACGGCTTTGAGTTGCGCGATGATCGAGTCGACTTGTGCGATGGCGAGCTGCGATTTGCGCGTGCCGATGTTGATTTTGTCGATCGGGGTGTGAGCGGCCTGGTTGTTGGCGGTGGTGGCGCCGAGGACGACGTCGGTCATTGCGGCGGGTGAGACTTTGTTGTGATGATGGTTGGGGATTATCCGGTTCTCGTCGATCACAAAATTGTTATTTTCAACGTGCCGTTGGTCTTTTTTGAATAATTTTGAGCGATATTCCGAGTATGTAAAGAGTTAAAACATCATTCATCCTGTGTCAGCGCGGTGAGATTTTGCGCAAGCCGACTGTTCATTGCTCCGACAAAGCCCCACTGATAAATCGTAAGATATTTGATTGAATCGCATCTTGAATCCTTACACCACGATATCAACAGAATTAAAGCCGATTGCATTTCCGCAAGAGTGAACAATATATCATGCCATTTACAAAATAATATATATTTATCATCGCTCCCCTCAAACAGAAAAGCAAAACTCCCCAGCGCCACGCCATGCCAGCCTATATATCCAGACCATATTACGAGATCTCGCCCTTTACATACGTATGGAAAGAAAAGAAAAAAAAAAAATCATAAAAGACATGCATCTCGTCGAATCCAAAAACCAAAAACACACACAAAAATTGAAAATCCTTCCGCTATGCATCCAATCCACCATCTCAGCCCCTCCCAGGCACCCATTCCTGCCCAGGGTAACTCGCACCTCTCATATTCATGATTTCGGCTTCGCTCACCCCGGCATCGTCTCTCCTGCCCGAGTACCCAGAAGGCGTGCGCTGATACGACAGCGGGCGACCCTGGTCGTTTTGGGTGTACTGTCTCTGCGGTCCTGGGCCGGCGGATCTTGGTGCTACTTGGCTGTAGTAGCGGTTTTGTTGACGGGCCTGCTGCTGTGGTTGTGCGTAGGCGTGATGGTATTGTTCCGAGGGGACATATTCGTAGCCTTGCGGGGAGACGGGAGAGTAGGGCGCCGGGCTTGAGGGCTGATGTGGGGAGGTGGTTGTGTAGGTTGTCGGGCTTGATGCTTGGTCGCCGTGGTGAGAAGCTCGCTGCTGTCCTTGTGGAAGTGCCATGTTTTGCATCTGCTGCGGCGGGACGAAATGGTATGGCGGCATGGAGCTGTACTGGTCTTGATATCCCTGGGGAGGGGACTGGGTGCGTACGGCGCCTCGGGCGGCAGCTGGTGGACCTCTATATTGTTGCTGTTGTTGCTGAGGTGGTGTGTTTTGCGGCTGCTGTGTCCAGGACGAACCGCTTGACTGTCTGTTCGAGCCGTCTTGCGGCAGACTGATAGACCAAGGCGTCTGCTGATCGTGGTAGTCCTTGGCAGGCGAGCGAGCCATCTGCTGGTCAATGGAGCCGACACTCGTGGTTGGCACGCTCACAGGAGGCGTTTGTGTTTGCAAATGCGGTAGTGTTGGCTCTCGCTGGGGCCTGTGCTGGTGTTGCCAATATTGCGTTTGATAGTCCTGACGGCCTGGTGCTTGAGGGAAGTTATCAGGGATTTGGGCCGTCGCCGGCGATCTGACCATGGAGTTTTGTGAGTAAGTGGATGATTGTCTGGTATCGATGACAGGACGAGAAGGAACAGGCTGCGCCTGCTGCTGCGGAGATCCCTGAGTGGAGGCTGACTCAACGTGACCGTCTGTGTAGGACCGCACTGGCGCTACCGAAATCCCCTTCGACGAGCTCACTGGACTGTTGGCCTCAGGGATACCAGGAACGGTTTCACGCCTCCATTGCCCCTCGCTGTGCAGTCTCCGCGGTTGTGGCATCGGCTGGGCAGATTGACGTTGCGGGCTTCCATAGTATTCGAATGGTGCAGCCTGCTCGCTCACAGGACTACTGACCAGGCTATGCGTTCGGGAGTTAGGCACCGAAGTCTGGTATTGATGGTTTGCTGCTTGTGGCGGATACTGCTGATACTGTGCTTGAGGCGGACCTTGCTGATAATACCCAGACTGTCGTTGAGAACCCGCTACTGCTGCCACTTGCGGCTGATACGGCGAGCTCATCATAGCATTCTCAGCGTACATTTGCTGCGGCTGTTGCTGTTGCCAGTACTGAGGCGGCATCTGCTGCCCCTGTCCCGGAAGCCCTTGCTGCCTCGCCATAGCTTCATAAGCGGCGTAGTTCCCCGGAGGCGGCCCCGCATAGTAGTTAGCTGGCGGCTGCGAGTACTGCTGCTGCTGCTGCTGTTGTTGTTGCTGCGGCGGCTGACTTTTCGTAAGCTTTTTCGAAGCCTTGGGAGCCACCGGACTAGCAGTCTGCGAGTTCGAAGCCTGCGCACCCGCCGGAGCGCCAGTCTTCGGAGTCATCGTACTCGACCTCCGGAACAACGACCCCAGGCCAGAGAAGCGTTTATTCTTGGGTGGTTCGACAGCAGACGACGACGCGCGCTGAGGCTTCCTGAGCGTCTTAGACTTGGCAAGCGCGCTCTCGTTGGCACCGGCATTACCCTTAGCCGCTCCCTCGCGGGAAGAAGGCCTGCTGGCGTTCGCGCTCGAGTAAGTCGAAGCGCGCCGGAAACTGTCCATGAGACCGCTCTTGCGTCGCTTCTGCGGCTGCTCGGCTTTGGCGATGTCGTCTGCGATTTGGTCGACCTGAGGGTCGATGAGGCCGTCGTAGTTCGCGTCGAGTTTGCTGGGAGATGGAATCGCGCCTGGGCCTGCTCCGGCCGCCACATCGGGGCCACGGAAGAAGCCAGAGGAGTGCTTCGAGGAACTTTCACCGATGACTGGGTCTGCATCGCCGGCTTGTGGAGAACGAAGCTTGTCGTACTCGCTGGGGGGTTGTTTAATGGACGGCGCACGTGATGCCGGCTGCGAAGGCTGCGAAGGCTGCTGTTGCTGTGGGTAAGGGAAAGCGCCCGGCACAGAATAATCAGTCATACCGCTGGCCGTAGAGTATCTCTTGCCAGCCCGAGTGGCATCGATCGTATCCTGCGCCATGACGCCACTCGATCTTCTGCTGTGCGGCAAGTACGACATCGGGCGCTGCTCATTCCTTTGGTCTGATCGATAGTCACGGTTCATGAAACCGTTGTCCTGGGGTTGTCCACCACCAACCATATTCTCGGGCTCCATAGACAGTGTCCTGGGGCCAGTGTTATTTCCCTCGAAATGCAAAGGCGAAACACTACGCGGGTGATTGTTGTCGATCGTGCTGTCCAAAGTCGAAGTCGGCATACCAATGACCGATTGGCGCTTCGATGCGGCGCCAGGTATGACAACCGTATCCGGGCTCTGGGGATTGCCCAAGCTCGACACAGAAGACCTCCTCGAAGCAGCATCGTCGGCTGCTTTTGGTGAAGAGACGGCGCTGAGCTTATCCCAGTTTGCAGGGGTCGAAGGACGCGATGCCTTCGTTGGCGAAGGTCTCACGTCTGCAAGGAAGTCGCTGTTTCCTTGTGTGCGCGAGGTCTGATTCTGCATCGGGGCAAAGCTCGGCAGAGGCTCAGCAACACGTGAAGGAGCAGCAGCATCGTCGGCCAGACTCATTCTCCGCGGCGTGGCCACTGGCGTGAATTGCCTTCGTCGCTGCTGGCTAGGTAGTTGGTCAAGAGCGCTGAATTTCCTCTCTGGCTGCGGACGAGGCGCAGTCGAAGCCGGAAGAGCCCAAGAAGCGCTTCGTGATTGGGCATGCTTGACAGAAGGCCGTCGGACCTTGGCGTTGTCAAGAGAAGACCGTCTTCCATCCGGCTCAGAGGCAATGGGTGCCTCTTCGACATTTGGAGCAGGTACTGCAGTCGGCTCCCTCGGCGCCACGGGCTCATCCTGCTGTTTCGAATGCAGGTCTGAAGCCCCCTCGTAAGACGGCGAGGGCACAGCTGAAGCCTGCACCAAACCCTGCTCCGCCATTGGCAACTTCCATCCCTCCGCATCCTCCTCCCCCCTCCTCTCCTCCACCACCGGCGGCGCCTCAACAACCTCCCCAATCCAGCTCCCCTTCCTCGCCTTTCCCGGCGACCCCGGCCCCACGCTCTCCTGCACCGACGGACTAGGCAACACGCCCAACCTTCCATGCTCATCCCGCCAGCCACTCGCATCGCCGACATCCGCATCGTCGTCCTCCCACGCCTCGCGTCGCCGGTCCTCTGGGCCTGGCATCACGAGCGGGGAGGCAGAAGTCGCGGGTGGGGATATCAGGCCCAGACCCGAACCCGGACGGGGGGTAGTGGCTGACTTTTCGGGAGCAGGCATAGGAAGGGCTTGCTCTGCGTCGCCACCGCGGCCGAGGATGACACTTGCTGCTCGCGAAGCAGGGCGCGAAGGGCCTGGGCTCTTGCCAGCAGTGTTGTCGCCGGCCACGCCGTAGCCTGTACCAAAAACGATACTGTTCGATCTCGACCTAGATCTAGTATTGGAGCGGGAAGCGTCGCGCAAGCGGCCGAAGACCGAACGCGGGCGCTCGGTGGCGGCAGGGGCATTGCGCTCAGTCTCATTGATATCTGCACTTACCGTTTGCAAAGCAGCTGGGGTGATGGGGCGAGAGGGGGGGTTTGATGGTGTTGTTGTTGTTGTTGTTGCTTTCTCTGTGGTATTGGTGATGGTGGAGGCAGAAGCTTGGTGCGAAGCAGTGCTGCTGGCTATGTTCTTTGACGAGGAAGAGTCGACAGAAGTAGCGAAAGCGGGGGCGATGACAAGAGGAGAAGAAACGGAGGAGGAAGAAGAGCCCTAGAGAAGAAGAACTTACATGAGCGTGCGTCCCTCCCAAAGTAAGATCGAAGTGATGAAGAGATTTGTGGATAGAACGTGTGAGGAGAGATAGATGGAGTTAGGAAAAGAGGTTTTTCATCAGCGGTCGTCCCAAGGAAAACAAAAAAGAACAGCTAGTAAGACATCATCTCACGAGAAAAATCAAAAAGAGTATCAGAAGAAAAGGTCAACAGAATGCTGGGGGTATCGTCGAGCCACCACCGTCAACACGCCTAAGAACAAAAGCCGCCGACAATGCTGCGAGAAGTTTCCCTTCGCCCGAGAAACGTCAAAAGTATCTTCGTTTCTCATTCCTAGACGTAGAAGAAAGAGCGAGACTCAGCATGCCGTCATGTCTTGCAAGTTCAGAAAAGCGCCAACAAAATCCATGAACATTGTCAAACATCGATGAAAGTAGCAGCGTGACGAAGGAGTGCAATAAAAGAAAGGAGGTTACTCTACCTTTTCACCACTTCTCCCAAAGCGACTCTTGCCCTTAGCGAACAAGCCCTTGGCGCCAGCGCCAGCGCTCTTCATGAAGTCTTTGCCCTTGGCCTGCATCTTCTCGACGTCTTGGTGAGTACTGGAGGACGTGGTGGTTGGTGTGGTACCAGAAGTGCTGGTAGTGCTGGCCTTTCGCTCGCCGCCGATCTTGAGAATGGAGGGACTGTGCTTGTGGCTGGCGCCTCTGATGGTGCCTCCCAAACCGGAAATGGTGTTGCTCAGACCAGCTGTTTGGATGACTGCGGGGCCTTCATACTTCTGACTCCCAGCGTTGGCGTACTCCGGGTGAGCCGATAGCATACCCGAGAGCCAGCCGTTGAGGCCAGTGTTCATGTCGGCGAATCGACGGCGGGTAGTCTCGTAAGCGGCGATGCGATCGTCGGTGTTCTTGATAGCAGCCAAATCGCGGAATGCAGGAATCTTGCTGTGAGCTGCCGTAGAAGGCTTCGCCGTTGCGGTAGACGGAGAGGGCAAAGCTGGCGAAGCTTCCTTGGAAGTCACACTAGGCGACCGTGGTTCGGCGCTTCGGGCTGCCTCGTCGACATCTTCGACCATGGGCGTAGGTGCCAAGTTCTCCAGGCCGCCAGAAGAGTGTTCAGGGCTTTCCGCGATGGGGCTGACCGCATCTCTGGAAGTGTCATTGCCTTGGTTGCCAAGTGCGAGTGCTGCCGTGCCAATTGGAAGCCCAGTGGAGAGCCTCTTCTCGGCGTCAGCTGCTTCGTTGAGCATGAATTTGGGTTCATCTTGCTTGTCAGTGTCCGCAGTGCTGGGCTCCGAGTCTGCCACCACTTGGGTGTTCACGACATGGAGGCCCTGATTGGACCTGGGGCGTTCATAGCTCTCCCTGTCCTCATCGCCTTTTGTTTCGCCTACGACGGCCATGGGGGCGTACAAACGATCAGAGCTTTCTGCAGAGCGATTCTCCCAAGAGAAGCGCTGATTCAAGAGGCCAGGCCTCGACTGAGAGGGCAAACCACTGCGGGCGTCCGAGGCTTTGGCCTCAGCTGGCGGTAAAGCGGACTGTCCATTGGCAATTCGACAATCGTTGTCTGGAGCGTCGAGAGCATCTTGCGTTCGGTCGGAGTCCTCGGCATTATTCTCGCGTTTGACTTCGGCCATCTTGTCCTCACCAAGGGAGCGATAGATGTCTTTCCGCAGACGATCACTCTCAAAGTCAGTAGCCCTGGTATCAGTAGACAGAGTAGGAAGTATGGTGGGTCTGGTGAAAGTAGAGTCGCGGGAATTGTTTGGTGATTGCTTGCCGAAACTCAGTGGGGCCACAGCATCTGGTGCTTCGGGTGTTGCACCAGCAAAGTAATTGCTCACAGGTCTGCCTACTCCTGGTCCGGCATCCGAGGTCTGTCCAGGTGGCAGTGGTGTGTCCTTGGCAGGCGGCGTGGGCGGCACTGAGTCTGCGACACTGTTAGTTCCATCTGATGGCGCATCGCTGTCTCCACGCCTCAAAATTGGTACATTGAGGTTTTCAATGTTGCCGGTCTGACGATGAGGTCGCAATTCGGGGACATCGACAGGCGCGGCGTTCCCTTTGTCAGCGAAGTCCCGAGTCTGATGCCCATAGCCGACGGAAGAGATGAACGCTGTTCCGAGCGCGTCGCCAGCGCTCTTAGCAGCAGCCAGCGCGCTCTCTGATTCATCGATATCCGCGGAAGAATCACGCCCATGCAATTTCGTTTTGCGAGTGGTAGGTGTCAGATCGACCTCTTCCTCGGGAGAAGCTACTGATGCTCCCTTCGGGGTGGGCGGCGCGACAGGAGTAATATCTCTGTTTGTCTGGTCACGTCCCCTCTGAACATCCGCAGGGTCTGGTGCTTCGCTCGCAGGCGTTGGTGCAGCACTTATCCACTCGCCGGGCAGATGCGGCTTGAAGCTGTCGAGTCTTTCAGCAGCAGGCCTTGTAGGCGAGGGCGCACCTCGTATGGTTGCCGAGTTCTGTCCAGCTTGATCATAAGCAGGGAACATAGCACCCTCAGCAGGGCTGCCAGGGGTCTGCTGCGAGAGAGCAGATCCTCCAGTTGTCCTGCGGTTCAGGCCAGGTGTCACCTCCTCATCGGCGCCAAAGTTGCTCCAGGACGATTTCGAGGACATCGCAGAGGCAACACTATTCCTTTTGGAGTCCTCATCGATCTGGTGAAATTGGTCGACCATGTTGCGCACCCGGCTGCGGCTGGTGCCAGCAGGGCTGCTTCGGCCACTTCCGGATGTGGCTGGGTTTGGGAACGGACGAGCAAAGCCAGTTGGTGAACGAACAGTTGGAGAGCTTGGGTTGCTTGGATGCGTGTCGAGGAACAGATTCTGGTTCATGGTCACCGCCTCTGCTACAGATGGACTGTTTTCTCCAGAAGTCTTGGCTTCAAGAGCTAGGTCGGACTCGCGAACACTGTAGTCCGTACCGCTCCTTCCTCGACCGGTCGTGGGCAGAGGCTTGACGACTTCAGGGCCACTTGCTCCTGGGAAAGTCGAATCTGGGGTCTCTAGCGGTGTCTCAACTGGCTCAAGGGTAGCTGAAGGCATTTCAGGAGCCGCAGGATCGACATCAGGAGCTTCAGGGTCGGTGACGGTCACAGCGGACATTGGTCCACTGAGTCGGCGAGTGTCAGTGTCTCCAAGCCCGGGAGTGCGCGCCGGCGAATTGTTAGGCGACGGCGTGTCCATGCTCCTCCTGTATCCGGGTGTGAAGCCGGGAATCTCTGAGCTCACGTTTCTGCTGTGGTTCGGCGTGGGCTTTCGCATGATGCTGGACCTGGACGTAATTGTAGGCGCAGTGGAATCGTGCGAGGGTCGTGATTTTGCAACTTCAAGAGGTGTCTCCTCGGCAATCGAAGGTACAACGGCATCCCTTTCTTGTTGTCTTTGCTGTGCAGTTGCAACAGAAGGAACACGAGACATGATTGGGCTAATAGAGCGAGTGGAGTTGGTGTCACTTCTTGAAACCCCAGACTGCGCAGCATCGCGCGATATTGGTGAAGCAGGGACAGAACTGTCACCCTGATTATCAAACGCTTTGTGTACGACTGAGCGGAAACCTGCCGATGGCTGGTGCGACAGTCCAGCCGGATGTTCGCCTGCGCCTCTACCAAGCTGCTCTACTGGAGCGTCAGTCGACCGCTCAGCTGCAATATCTGCTGCCGGATCGTTTTCGTGAGTTAACTGGTTGTAGGTGTCCGAAGATTGATGTGCAGGCATAGTCGGCGTGACATCGCGAGAGCCAGAAGACAAAGCAGAGGCAGCTGCGTTGGCTGCAGCAGTGGATGCAGCAAGACCTGTAGCGCTGATGCGTTCCTCTTCATCGTCACGTGGCATGAAGCTACCAAAGCCGGAAATTCGACTGACTGGGGGAAGTCTTGGGCTGCTGTCTGATGGTCGGAGGGAATGTTGATCCGCTGTTTCCGTAGGCGGAATTGATGGTTGAGCGATAGTCATGGCAGGCGTTGACTGTTCCGCGACTGCAGGCAGTGAGAGATCTGGTGAGTTAGGTTTGGGGTCCTTAATTTCGCTCACAGGCTCCAAGCTTGGTCGCCTCCCAGAGCTCGACGGGAGACTTTCCTGGCTCTTCCTGCGATGAAGAGTGTGCTGAGGGATGGACGGCGAGCCTGATTCCCTGTGCAATGCGTCCGTGCTAGGTCTTCCTGACTCCATTGACTGCCGTTCTTTCTGCCGCTCTTCCTCCATGCGCTTGTAGATATCGCTTGGGCGAACGAATGGCAAAGGCTTATCCAGAGAAGGCGAAGTCGTAGCAGGAATAGCTCTTACACCCGGTGCAGGGCTACCCGACCCAAGACTGCTTTTCCTAGGTGGTCGATCCACACTGCCGGGCGTGACCGGACTGCGAGGTGTGTTCAAAGGCTGTGGGACCTGGCCTGGATTGCTAAACTCTCGCATCCGCCGACGGGTGTCCTCTGGGCTTCTGCCATCCTGACTCGCTCCTTTGCCACTCCCAGTGGGACTGGTGTAGTGTTCCGGCTCATATATTGCAGTGCCGGAGCTGAACTGCCGCCTCTCGGTATCTACGCCGCGGTCGAAGCTCGACTGCCGCTGCAGCTGCGGGCCCGAGTTTTGCTGCGCATTTGAGGGATCTGAATATCCTCCGTAATCGTCGTAATCATCATATCCTCCCCAATCATCCCCATCGTAATTGTTTGTTTTGGCCTGGGTCCATTTCTGCGTGCGGTTGCGGCCTGGAACGGTTTTGAAAGAGATGGGCTGCTGGCTCGGATTTTGGCTAGGTTGCGACATGATAGCCGACGGAATGATCGATTTGCTGGGTACTTTCGACTAATGAGATCCCATCGTACAGGGCAAGCCTGAGGTTAGTGGGAGGAGGGACAGGTGTTTCGAGCGGCAATGGGTTGGTGACGCGCGTGGTAGCAGTGGTGATTAGTAGATATTAGGTGATTAGTATGTATGTGTCCAGCAGGTTGACAGACTACGCGAGGAGGCGGGCGAGCGGTCGAGGGATAGTAGCAGTGACGGGCTGGGAGATGTAGGTGGTGGTGGATGATGAGAGGGCGGCGAATGATGTTGCCCGTCCAAGCTTCGTGTACAGGGGTGCTGGCCAAACTTGGTTTGGGCGGGTGGTGCGGGCCTGTATACGCCACCGATTGCGCCTAGTTTTGATGGACATGCACGTGCGGGAGGGAGAGATGATGATTACTTTATTTTTGGTGATGGGCTGTGGCTTGTGAATATATATATGTACGTGATTATATGTCGACATATATGTACCCGACTCGCGCTGTTGATGGATGAAGGCATTATTACAGTGCTTGCGTAGGACTTTCTGCTCCGCCACAGGCAACGCAACGCGCACGCATATGCATGCCCACCAGCTTCACACCCGCAGCAGCTCCTGATGTCTTGTTCTTCTTTGTCTTCTTCCACCCACGCAGGGTCATCTTATCTCGCAGCATAGTGCAACGGCCGTGTTTCGGCAGGGAAACGTCCCTCTACCAGTGCCACCATCCGGCACAATTAGTTGCATCACGCGGATATTTGATACAAACGGCTGAGCCACTGAAGACCGCTCGGGGATCGTCGCCTAATGCTTTCTTAAACCGCTGCGACAGCGTTTGTTGGTCGCTGGTATTGAACACCATCGCATTCTCACGTCATGTTCAATACTCAAAATATAGAGATGTAAGCTTCTTCGAGACATGTTCGCTCAGTGAAGCATGTTTCTATAAGCTCTTCGATCGATTATCATGAGGAGCGTAACGAGTCCTATCACCAGCATTGGTAGGTGAGAGTCAACAAAGACTCGACTTGAGCAGCTCTTCGATACAAAGCGAAGCGGGCATGCGCATACAGTTTCCAGTGTAGATGTTGCAAGAATGCAAAAATTCAACGAGGTAGTGACAATTGTAATATACAATCTTACCTAAGGCAGATTAAGGTTGCGCCACGGTGCAGGGATGTTGGCGTGGGAGTGCTCTGCGCACGCATCTGGCTGACGACAGCCCGGCCAATCCCCAAAGCAACAACCTTTTCCTCAAGAACACCCCAACACACCACCACAACTACCCCGACCCTCTCTCCGCATACCCCACGAGTAATAATCTCAACGACAACAACATCACCACCGCTCACCCGACATCCACTCCAGCGCACCCCCGGACATCCTTACTACACTCAAAGAACACCTGGCCGCTCCTCTCATCTACACCTTCAACGTGATTGCAACCTCGCCTGCATAGACACGTCTCGCGCACACCGACCGAACACTACACCCTCCCCCACACGCGCGCTCGCGCACCCATGCTGCCAGCCATGGCCTCCTCCATCCAAGACCGCACCCCCGAATTCCGCTCCATCCTCTCACAAGCCCAAAAGACTCTCGCGCGCCAACGCAAAACCGGTCCCCAGGCCCAACCACTCCTCCAGAATGGCGCCGCGACACCGCCCACGCGCAAGCAGCGTTCCGAGTTCGCGCGCAACGCCGCAGCCATCGGCCGCGGAATCTCTGCGACAATGGGCAAACTGCAGCGCCTGGGCGAGCTCGCAAAGCGCAAGACCCTCTTCGACGACCGACCCGTCGAAATCGCCGAGCTCACCTACGTGATCAAGCAAGACCTCGCCGGCCTCAACCAGCAGATCGGCAACCTGCAGACCATCCAGCGCGGCGGCAGCACCACCACCGCCAACCAAGAAGGCGAGCACAACAAGAACGTCGTCATGCTGCTGCAAGGCAAGCTCGCCGACGTCGGCGTCAACTTCAAAGAAGTCCTCGAAGTTCGCACCAAGAACATCCAAGCCTCGCGCTCCCGACAAGACAACTTCGTCTCCTCCGTCTCCCAGCAGTCCGGGCCACAATCCCACCTCGCGGCGCCCGGCGACCGCTCAGACAGCCCTCTCTACCAACCGCCCTCGCGCAGCCGCACCCCCGGCGGCGGCGCCCAGCAATCGCACCAAAACGACGTCCTCTCCCTCGACCCCTCCTCCAGCTCGCCCCTCTACAACAACAGCCCGCAATCCCAACAACAGCTGCAGATCATGGAGGAAGGCAGCAGCAGCAACAGCTACATCCAGCAGCGCGGCGAAGCCATCGAGGCCATCGAGCGCACAATCGCAGACCTCGGCGGCATCTTCGGACAACTGGCGACGATGGTGTCCGAGCAAGCGGAGCAGATCCAGCGCATCGACGCCAACACCGACGACGTCGTGGACAACGTCGAGGGCGCGCAGCGGGAATTGATGAAGTATTGGGGCCGCGTGCAAGGGAACCGGTGGCTGGTGGCCAAGATGTTTGGCGTGTTGATGATTTGTGAGTGGTTTCTTTTCCCTACTCCTGGTTTAACTTTTCTTTTTGCCTGTGACGAGATGCTAACAACCTCCTGCAGTCTTCCTTCTTTGGGTCCTCATAGCAGGCTAAGAGTTTCCCAGCAGCAGCAGCAGCAGCAGCAGCTTCACAACTTGTCATCCAGGGCATTTCTGCGTCGTTTGATTCTTTTGCCTTTTTTCAGTCTCAAAACTTCGATACTCCCTTTGCTGTACAGAGTTTTTTCCTTCCTCGCGCCCCGAATTCTGTAACAATTTACCCCAAATTTTCTTGACGACTACCACCTTTATACATTAATGAGTTTTCTCTCTCGGCGGACGGCGTTTTTTGCAAAGATACAACAGAGAGAGAGGCGGAGGTCAAAGAGCTGGTCTTGGAGAAACGTCTCGAGTTATAGGAAGCTAGGCATTATAGAGAAAAGAAAGAAAAGAGAGAAACGGTGATTACCGGATTCTTGATTTGGCGGAAACGTATTTTTTTTTCTGGTCATTTTGATTTGTCTTTGATTGTTTTTTCGTATCTCATTACACTATTTTTCTCTCTTGGCTCGTTCGAGTGGTTCCGTGTTGCCCGGCTCTGTGAACGAAAGGCAGACACGCAACAACCACCATCGACTTTCTGCCGGGCTTCTCGGTCTATCGTACATCAAAGCTAATGCGCTGTGGCTTCGCTTCTCCTCAAGCCAAGCTACCTCGCTCTCGCCGTCGAGCTCTCTTCTTCATCTTCATCTTCATCGCATCAACACCGACAAACTCACCCTCATCCATACCTCCTCCCGTGAGCATACCTCTCCGATCCCAATGCCGGCATAGCAACAGCCTGACTCGCCCTCGGCGCTCCGAACTCCCCGAACCTGACGTCCATGCCGCGCGGCACAGGCTGGTACCTTGGGTCTCTGCCCAGTCTTGCCGGCGGCTGGCCCCACTCGCCGTCGAAGAAGGAGTCGTTGCCGTTCACGCCGTGATCGACGGCCCATTCGGGCGCTCTGACCCATTGGCAGAAGTAGTCGCGGCGTTTTTCGATCGGGCCTTGGACGTAGGAGGCGAGGTTCTCGAGGACGGGGACGAGGAGGCGGTTGGTGAGGATGTTCGAGTTGGTGTTGGAGGATGGCTGGGCAGCGGAGGGTGCGGGTTGGGAGCGGGACGGCGGGGCGATGGGTTTGATGCTTGCGATGGAGGAGTGTTTGCGGCGGTTCGGGGTGGCGTCGGTGGCCATGATGCGCTGGTGGAAGTCTTCCTGGCGGGAGAACTTGTTGCCGGACCAGAGCCATTCGTTGAGTCGGTTCTCATCCCATTGCTTGAGATATGAGGTTTGTGGCAGCGGCATGTCTTGGTCGCCGTGTGTTCCTGCGGTCTCACGCTCCCATTGACGGTCAGGGCTACTGTCACGCAGATCATTCTCGGACAGCGCGGAGGTGGTGGGATTGAATGGCATCTGAACAGAAGCGGCGAGTGTGGTCGAAAATGCGGCTTGACCATGCCCACTGAGGCCTGGAATCATGCTCGCACCAAGCACAGGGCGGTGACCAAGATTTTCATTTTGGGGAATGGGCTTGGGAGGTGACTCTTGCTTGACAGGTTCCGGAGTGGGGTCCCTGTGCTGCACGTCCTGGAATGGATCATAGAGGACGGTCCTTCCAATGTTGGCCTGACTCTTGGTGCGCTCTTTAGCCTGCTCGCCCATTTTCATGACATGCTCCCTCATCACACTACGAGTGTCGAGTGGAGACGTCGGCTTGGACGACGCAGTTGATGTGGGCTGCGCTGAAGGCGCGGCAGTATTAATCGGTATTGGTGGAGAGTCGAATTGAGTGGCCTGGCGACTCGAAGACCTGCGATCAAACATAGGACGGCCGTTATGGTATGGCTGTATGTGTTGTTGCAGCTGTTGGGCACTGGGCTGTTGCTGTTGCTGTTGTTGTGATGGTAGCCCTGCGCGCCATTTGGACGCCTGGTCATCCGCATGGCTTTGGTCATACAGAGGTCTTGGTACGTGTGGGATGTAGCCATGGTTCTGATAACCCATATAAGGCATGGCGTATCCTTGGTAGTACATGTTCATAGGGTTCATGGGATTGTTCCACGCGTGATAAGCAGACCAGTTACCCATGTGCTGATCGTACATGCTGTTGTAGGGGTAGCCATAAGATTGGTGCAGCGTAGAATCAGAGACGAATGGATCATCCTTGATATTCTCCCGTGGCGTTGGAGTGAAGTGGCGGGCCGGGTTCAAACGCGCATCATGGTGCTGTGGTACTGCTTGAGCGCGAGGCAGAGGGTCGAAACTTGGTCTTGCTGGCGCTGCAGCAATATTTCTTAGGGCGCCGACGCTTTTCTCGGGCGACAAAGATTCTTGACGAGGCTTCATCGTAGCAGGACGTTCAGGCATCTCGACCTTTGACGTGATCCTCCTCGGACCAGTCGGGGCGGTCGAGGGCGGACGTGTGTCAGGCAAGCATGCCGCAATGTCCTTGAGGCCGAACGGAAGTCCCATTGCATCTGCCTCTCGTTGCTTGGCGACCGTGCGGAAGTATGCGAGGGTGTTTTGCTGCAGAGACTGCCACGCTGTCTCGCCCTTTAGGCGATCAGCAGCCAGCTGACCTTCGATCTTTTTGCGGATGTTGGAGAACTGTCCTATGTTCTCCCAGCCGAAGCGCGATGCTGACCACTGGTGCGCGGAAACGTCTCCGTTGGGGTGCTGGATGAATTGAAGTTGACCGTCCACAGTTCCAGGATTGCCATCCATGAATCCAGGTCCGGGAAGTTCATTCCCGAAAACATCAGTGATGTCGCGCTTGCTAAACGTGGCCTCCACGGTAGGGTTTTGCGAAGTTGGCTTCTCGTTGAAGGCTGAGATGGGCGGCCTCCCTTTTCTGCGGCCGGTGAAGACTTGAAAGTCATCCGACTCGAGGAAGCTTGAGTCGCGGCGTTCCGACTCAGGATAAAAGGAGTCTTGGGTGTGTGAAGAGACGCGAGAGATTGGACGCGATAGTAGGTTTCCTTGCGATGGCACACGGAAAACATTGACTCTTGTCTCGACAGCAGGCGCGTCGATGAGCTGCTGCGTCTGAGTGGCATCATTTGTTTCGGTGGCAAAGTCGAAAGGTTTCCAAGCCTTACCTTTGGTGCGAGGTTGCTGCTTGTGCTTCTCGGACGGTGCTTGCGCGAGGCGAGCAGCATTGGTCGCTTCGATGCGCTTGTTCTGGCGCTCTAACTTTGCTGCTGCGATGGAGAGTGGGTGATCGACATCTGTTGAGGCCATGACGAGATCCAGGTGGCTGCTGTTGCCGCTGTCAAGGCGCGGGGCCGTTGTGTCGGAATCGGAGGAGTCGTGAGAGCTGTCGAGCGTCCACTTTGTGTGCTTGTTGGCGAGAGCCGACGCGGTGGCGTGAGCTTGGTGTTGATGCTGTTGGGAGTGTGGGCGCGGGCTTGTGTCGCGAGTGAAGGACGGAGTGCCCAGCGGGAGTCTGGCTGGCAGTGAGCCTGCAGCGTGCAGTCCTGGAGCTCGCCGGCCTCGAGGCATGCTAGGAGGAGGCGCCAACACCAGACAGTGCGATGATCGTCTTTTGATGATGTTGTAGTGCTTTTCTTGTGGTATGCGGAACTCTTCGATGCGTCTATGCCTGCTGCCGCGTCTTGATATGAGTTGCGGATTGGATGCGACGGGCCGTGAAGGAGAAGGCGCGATGCAAATGCAGCTTCCCGTTACAAACACCACTCACTCACTTTGACATCTAGCTTGCCTGCCTGCCTTCACTTTGTCTTTCACTCTTGCATTGCATCCTGCAAGCCGACTTCCCGCCCGACTTAAAACATCACCTTGTCGTGACCCTGCCTCGCCGACATTTGGCGAGCTATCAAGTTGATTCGTCAGCCCCGTCTGGCAACTCGATTTGGGTGCAGCAGTAAGCCATTCTCGGCGAGATTTTGTGCAGTTCACGCATCTTCAACCTTCATCCGGCCGCAAGCCTGCACATTTCTTAACTACATTTTGCGGTCTCATGTGAGATGTAGCATATTTTACAAGCGTAGAGCTCGTTGTAAACCTGCTCGATGGCGGCCGGCAAGAAAAGTCTCCTACTTACGGTCATCGACGACAGCTCACTCAGCCTTCATCGGATCTTCATCCGGCGGCACTTGACTAGCGAGACTCTAGCCATTGTGTGGTCTTTAACAAATCAGGTTGCTTCACGACATGGAAGAGGTCAAGAACTTGCAGCACCTCGATACAGATGTCGTTTGCTGAGGTCCCGACGCGTCGGCATCCGTTATAGTGCACGGACCGATACATCGGGCTGTGTATCAAAGCACGGCAACGGTGGCCAAGATCTTCAAGCCTCAACCTGTTCCTGGTTCCTGGCCAAGGACCGAATGTCTCGCCGACTGATGGACATGCGTCACCGCCTGGACGACCATAGTAGTGATGGTTGATACGAACCTAAGACTTGGCCGCATATATTGATATGCAGTCATCTTCTCTTCTCTTCACCACCTTGTTGCGTGCTGCTAACTGCTAAGCGAAATCGCTGTTCTAGACTATAGCGCTGACTTCGGCTTTTGCGTTTGATTGCAGTGCGGAGCAACACGTCAACAAACACCTCTTAGGTCCGGCAGGATCATCACGCCTCGGGTCAGCCTGGGGTAAAAGGCCAGGTCAAATCCTCCTGGGCAGTATTTCTGCGTATCGTCACTCCATCCCCAGCAGTCTTTGGCTATTCTAACAAGCATTAACAGCAAATATGCGCATGCTCCAATACGCTGTTCTGTCTGCGCTTAGCGCCGCCTCCTCGGCAACCAACCTTTTCGTCTCCAGCTACGCCGGCGATGTGACTACGCTTTCTTTAGCGGAAGTCAACGGCTCGTACAGTTTGAACGCGACGTCTGCGAATCCGAACTGTGGTCCTAATCCTGCATGGATTACCCTTGATGCGGCTCGAGGCACTCTCTACTGCCTGAATGAGGGTCTCACGACGCCCAATGGCTCCCTGAGCACTTTCACCATCAACCGTGATGGCAGCCTGAAGCACGTTCAGAACTCGACGACCATCAACGGACCCGTCAGTGGAGTCATCTACGGAGACCCTGCTGGTGATCGCAACATTGCCCTGGCACACTATGTCGGCTCCTCGCTGACCACCTACTCGCTCGCCTCCGGCGGCCGTTTCGAGGAAGAGGAGTCCTTTACTTTCTCGCTTACAGAGCCTGGCACCAACCCTGACCGTCAGGACTCGCCTCACCCTCACGAGGCCCTCCTTGACCCTACAGGCCAGTACATCCTCGTTCCTGACTTGGGTGCCGACCTCATTCGCGTCTACGCCATCAACCCTAAAACTCAAGCTCTCACTGAGAAGGAATCTCTCTCTGCACCTGCTGGCTCCGGACCGCGCCACGCCACTTTCTACAACCCCTATGGCGTGTCTGATGAGAGCTCCACAACCTACCTGTACCTCGCAACTGAGCTCGCAAGCACCATCATCTCTTACTCCGTCTCCTACCTCCCTAACCAGGGTGGTCTGGAGTTCACTCAAGTCCAGGAAGTGCCCGCTCTCGGCCAACTCTCCCACTCCCGCATCAACGCACCCGCCGGCATCACTCTCTCGCCCGACAACCGCTTCCTGCTCCTCTCCAACCGCAACTCCAGCATCTTCACCCTGCCCAACCCGGACTCGTCGAACAGCACCGCCGTCCCCTCGGACTCCATCACTACCTTCTCGCTCAGCGATTCTGGAAAGCTCGGCTTCGTGCAGGCCTGGCCGACTTACGGACTCTTCCCGAGGCACTTCAGCCTGAACTCTGCTGGCAGCTTGTTGGCGGTTGGTAACCAGAACAGCGGCAATGTGGTTGTGCTTAGGAGAGATGTTGCTACGGGATTGATTGGTGATGTTCTTGCTGAGACGGAGCTGGAGGGGCAGATCACTACAGTGGTGTTCAATGAGGTTGGGGCTGTCAACGGTGCTTGAGACTCGGCATCGTTGATTCATGTTACTTAGTAGGCTATGCTGCAACGCTCAGTCGGTCATCCACCGCCGTATTCCTGTAGTCATTCTGAAGCTCACTGTGAATCCATTCGATACCTTAAGGCACTGGGCGTTAGGAACTGACTCCACTCTTTTCATACTCTTGAACAATTCTATGTTGGCCTTGTTCCGAAGCTGAATGTCGTCGATTTTGTCACCGAGGATGTGCAACTTGATCAATCGCCAGAATTCGCTGCATTTTTTGACATAGGCACTTGCTGGGGTACTGGTGCCGTCTGCGATCTCACCAGAATAGATCCAAGTGCAGTAATCGTGGAAAGTGGTGTTTCCGGTCTCTGGTAAGCGTACGACCCGCTCATGACCCTCGAGCCACTCCTTCGAGCATGCCGCTCGGAAGAACTTCGACTTGGCGCAGACGGCGTCCTGTTGGAGGGTGAAGCGCTTTTCCTCCTTGCCGACTAGGACGGTGACCATGTTGTCGAAGTCATGGATGCTACTGCGCTGCTGATTAGTCGAGGACCCAGACAGTTGTTTGGACATGAATCGACTCACCCGATGCGTTTGGCTGGACGCTCGTCTTCTTCGGCGGCGCCATCGGCGTTGCCAGTGCGCTTGGCTGACGGCGTGTTGGTCATCGAGGTCTGGTTTGAGGTATCTCTCGGTTATGTTTGGTCGGTGTGGTTGGTGTCGGAGTGAGGAGCAGCGTGCGAGGAAGTGTTGCTTAAGAGCTTGTGCGGGCGCGCGAAGAGAGGAAGGAGCGATTCACATGCCCAATTGCATGTGAAGATGCGCAAGTGAAGCGTGATTGAATTAAATTGGTCGAGTGCAGCCGCAAGCACAGACAAATCAAGGTATACTAGTCATGTGTGAGTGACCCTACTATTGCGCCGTGGACTCGCTCAGTGACAGGTAGGCCGTTTCGAAACCGAAGTGATTGAGGGCATGCATGAGCATACTGGCACTGGCGACACAGGTGAGGCCTTGAAGTAGGCAGTGTGGCCATGGGCAAGGACCGAGTGTTTGCGAGGTCGCCCACATTTTTCGCCTGCCTCGACGCGCAGTGTAAACAGTCACCCTCTGGTGCGCGTCCCTCACACCTTCGGGTGCGTAGTCGCGCGCGCCAACAGTGAACACTGAAGACACATGGCGGGAGCAGGCTAAACATGTTGAACATTAGTCCAGTAGGCAAATGCATCTTGATGAGCTCGGTCGCATTAAGTGGCAGCGACGTGGTGAACGGTGCGCCCGGGCGCAATCTAGTTACACAAAGCGACAGCACTCTGCCGACATACCACCACACATGCAAGATAACATACACCTTCTCCAGGCACTCGGTAAACCGAGAGCAAACTGATGAAAATGTGTTTGAATAAACCAAACAGGAGGCCAGCAAAAATTAAGAGATCAAGATGGCCGAAACCAGCTTGCAACAGTGTCTCTCCGCGCTGTGCAATGCAGGAGACTCTGTCAACCTAAGAAGTCTTGTTGATCACTTCCGGTATCTCAAGGTAAGTATGATTTTGGTAAGAGAGTTGCAGAGAGAAGGGAACTCTTATAGTTTCTCACGGGCGTGCACGGTGATTGCTGCACTGACAGTCTTGGCTATGGTAGGCTGTAGTTGATGGTTGATCGATTCTGGATCGATCGATTCAATTTCGGGTCGATTAGATTGATCAGATAATTAGTCAGCATGATCTCTCCGACGATTGTCGATCGTTTCATTTTTTGGAGCACAGGTGAAGTGAGGTCTAGGGAGGACGCCTGACAGTCTGAGGTGGGATTAGCTAGAAGACACCACAAGCACCTACTAGCCTCAACTCCATGGATTATAGGTAATAAGACTTTCAGCAATACTGCAATCTCTCCAAAACGGAGGCGGAGCTGAAGACGCACCGACGTTCGTACAACAACACGGCACGGTATCGGCGCAGGGCATGAATCCTTCCGTCTGATAGCTCAAATAAATTTGTGAGCTCAGCCGGGTTGCACGTTGCCTTTTGAATAACTCGCCTACCAACATAATTTCGATCACTACACCACAATATCTGGAAATCTCAGCAATCTCGACGACCACAGCCATCACCATGGATTCTTCGACACCACCAAACATCACCCTCTACACCGGCCAAACCCCTAATGGCGTCAAAGTCAGCATCACACTGGCAGAGCTCGGCCTGCCGTACACGACCCGCAAAATCGACATGGCTACCAATGAACAGAAATCAGACTGGTTTACAGCCATCAACCCGAACGGCCGCATCCCAGCCTTGACCGACATCCAATCCGATGGCAAGGAGGTCCGCATCTTCGAAAGCGGCAGCATCATGCAGTATCTCGTCGACCGCTACGACACCGAACACAGGATCAGCTATCCTCGCGGCAGCCGCGAAGCCATAGAAACGACGGTCCGCCTTTCACCATTCGACTCTTGGATCGCTGGATGACTTACTAACGTGATATGCATGTACACAGAACTGGCTGTTTTTTCAAAACGCAGGCGTAGGCCCAATGCAAGGCCAAGCGAACCACTTTGTCCGCTACGCTGGCGAAGACTTGCCGTATGCCAAAGCTCGCTACCAAGATGAGCTTCGTCGCTTGTACTCAGTCCTCGACAAGCATCTGGCTGCTACTGGATGTCCTTATCTGGTTGGGAAGAAGTGTACCATTGCGGACATCTCTCACTGGGGCTGGATCACGCTGAGTCGCTGGGCAGGCGTGGAGCTGAGTGACTTTCCAGCTCTGTCGCAGTGGGAGGAGAGGATGTTTGAGAGGCCGGCCGTGCAGGAGGGAAGACAAGTTCCTGATGGGGGACATCAGAGAGAGCTATTGAGAGATGAAGAGAAGATGGCGGCTTTTGAGGAGAGAGGGAGGAAGTTCTACCGCGATCAGGCCGAGCAGGGCATGAAGACGAAGCAGGGTGTTTGAGCGTGGAGGCTTGAGAAGCAGAAAGCATTGCCAGTGTGAGGGCTTACTATGCGACGGGTCCATCCAGCCACTTCTGGGTATGTGTGTTCATGCACACCCCCGTGTGGCCTCAAGCAATTCACCAACCAAGATTGTCCTCCTCAGCGTAGTCGTATACGAAGACTTGCTCCAGCAACGGATCTGTTTCCTCCTGAACTGAATGTCAGTCTGCTTATCAATGATGCACACAGCAAGTACACTCACCTTCAATTTATCATGCCCAGGCTCTTTGTCAAACTTGAGTCTTGCCTCTTCGCTCTGCACAATCTCGTAAGTGGATGGGAAGCCTATGTGCCACACACCAGGATGGGGCTACCTTGAAAGTCACGGTGAAGCCAGTGTCCCACACACTATCCCTCTTTACGTTGGTCAAGTTGAGTGGCGTGTTCAACGGCTTTCCGCCTTTCGGCATGCCGCAGATGAGATCTTGATGCTGCTCGTACAAACTCAGGAAAGCACGTGCTCGGTCTCCCTTCTGCTCTGCCGTCACATTATCCTTGAAGCGAAAGCAGGCGATGCGGGTGACTGTAGCGGATTGGGAAGTCATTATTAGAGAAGCAACGCTGATGATGACATGCGGAACGAAGAAACGCATCGTGCAAGTAGTGACAAGTAAATTACAGTAAATTTAGCGAAAAAAGCGAATCTGGCATTCGTTCCTTCAGCCCAGCGCGCAAGCAGGCTGTGCCGGGAGGAGAACCGACGCAGCGGTGTACGGTACATCAACGTGGTGGGACATCGTGCAAACGTCGCACGGCAGTGGACCTGAGCAGTAGCTCGTGCGTGTGAGTATTGTCTTGTCCATTTGAGAAGGCTCACATTTCCTATATCGCTTGGCGAGTGTCCGCATCAAGCGAGTGTTAGCTCGGTGAGCTGTAAAACGTCCATTTTGGATATGCTTTTGAGGCCAATGAGCTTTCGTGTCGTCCCAAGCCGATGCTGTACGACAAAATAAGGTACACGTGCGTTCAAGAACGACACAGGCAATGCCACATTCCTCGGTTTGGTCAGTGAGCAGGCTGAGAGGTAGACGGACTGGCAGCTATGATCTTGCTCCCTGACCATTCGTCTGTAGTAGCCTGACAGGTTTGCCTGATGCACAACACTTTCCCTCCAATGAAGCCTGATCGACTGTTGGCACGGGTGTCGCTGCAGCTTATCTGCAGGCCTGTCAAAGGTGCATTATTGGTCGCTTGCAAGCCTTGACCAAAAATTAAATATGCTAAACCATGCATATCACGCCGGTTACACAGACCCTTGGAGTTGTGGCCTCAAAAGCCTACGACATGATGATCTCAGGTTGACTGAGATTGGCAAGACCGGCAATTTTGAACTTGCTGCACCTACGAAGATCATCTGGGCCCTAACAAATGGTCACTTAGGGTTAGTTTGATACCTCCAATGGGAACTTGAATGTGATCCGCGACCCAGCCTGTAGGGTAGAGGTGTGTGATACAAGAGGCAGAGGCACCAGCGAGTCAGAATCACAAGTCCCTCCACCAGTACAACATGCAGTGGAACCCGAGCGCAGGGATTAGCGGAGATTTTGAAGCCGAAAGAGACATGGTGTGATCAGATTTGTAGAACCGAAGCCTCGAGAAGTCGTCTTGTGGCCATTTAGATACGCCTGCGACTAACTCAGTGCACTTTCGATGTGTTGGCCAGGAGCATCCCATGAATGTGAGAAGAATGTTGTCCGCATAGCAGAGCATACACTATGGTTCTATATCCAGGAGCCGGCAGGATTGCGATGATCAACCGGGTGGTTCCGTTAGTGTACCATGATTGCTCCACCAGACCAGGGTTTTGCTGCTTGCCTGCACTGATTCAGCCAGGCGTTGTGCGTGTCACCCACTACTCCTGTACTCCTGCATAGACGAGTAGTGCCTTGTCAGCTGATGCAGCGAAGCGTCTCTTATCTTGTGAGCAGGCTAAAATAATGGCATCTGCAGCTCTACATTGTATCGTTCGACACAGTCTAATTCTCCAACGAGCATTCCTGTGAGAATGCGAGATCTGATCTCCGCATCACGAAACGTGTGCGTCAACAACAATGTCTGCTACCAACGCCACCGAGGTGCCTCTCGTATGGCTTCTCAATGGCGAAGAGTCTTCGCCAGCTAGTGAGTCCCGGAATATGATCAGATCAAATGCCGCTGCTTGGGGCCATAAAACGCGCCGCCATGCAAAACGCGCTCCAATCCGCTCCACGCTCCCACTGGCTTCAGAGATGCACCACAATGTATTTGGACCTGACATCTGACATACAAAAGCAATGCTAATTTCTCCAGACTATCGAACGTCCCTGCAGCACTATAAAATTGGAGAGTCTAGCGCTTGATCAGAAGAAGTGCTTCGCTGTGCCACCCAAGGGCACATTTACCAACAA
This sequence comes from Cladosporium oxysporum, assembly GCA_035771495.1. Classification (NCBI taxonomy): domain Eukaryota; kingdom Fungi; phylum Ascomycota; class Dothideomycetes; order Cladosporiales; family Cladosporiaceae; genus Cladosporium; species Cladosporium oxysporum. Next base: position 1,476,588 of record JAWNKS010000006.1, read on the forward strand.
GAGGCCATCTACTTTCGCAACACAAATACCTAGATCGCCTTCAATGCTGGAAGACGAGCACTTCGGTAATCGCATGGAGCACGTGCTCGTGCGATTTCATGCTATCGCGGGTCAACGAGGTCTTGAGTGGTTGAGATCCGTGGCCAGCGTCCGCGACGACGAGCTTGTTCACGTTGCGTTCAAAGCCTTTATATGTGGACTCGACACCACCAACACAGATACTGCACGACGGCGTCAATGCGCCGAGATCCTATCTGCGATACGAAAACGACTTGCCAGCTCGAACCCTGTGCAATCGCAGAACATGGTCCATCTGGTTTTCCTCTTGTCGTATCAGGAACTGCTGGTATGGAACAATGCCAAAGCTTGGATGATGCACATCTCCGGCCTGAGTGCGGTGGTTCAGAATCTGGGCCCGCAGGCATTCATAGGTCCAGTTGAGCGCAGAACACTGCAGCAGATACGGCTGTTTACAGTGAGTGTCATGCGATCTGGACACCAAGTGCAGGCTTGCGGCTTTTGCTAACACGCGACAGATTCCCCTGAACTTTTTCCTACGGCGCATCTCGTTTCTCGAGACCCCGAAATGGCAGAGTGTGCCTTGGTCGGATGGCAGTGAGAAGGACATGCTTGACCATGTCCTGGACATTTTGGCATTCATCCCTGGGTTGCTCGGTCTCAGTGATCGTGTCCGGATAGAGCCAGGCATGACGCGAGATCTGGATGATGGCGTGACCCGCATAGTCAAAGCATTGAATATCTGGCGATCGGAGCGACTCCCGGAGCATCTATCAACAATTCTTCCCAACCCTACGGGCTTGAACAATCTCGTCGAGATGCTTAGTAGTGGAGAACTGGTGGATTCAATTCTCGCGCAAGCAGTCGTGCTACATTTCTCGACCTGGCTGTTCCTCACTCGCATCGATACCATCTACGTGGCTTTGCTGCCGTGGTCGGTCAATTACATCGTTAGAAGCATGCTGAGTATCTGCGAGGAATACTCGTACCATCAGGACGGGATGGGCGTGCTACCTTGGACTACCGCCATACGCGTCGCGCTCTTCACCAATCTTGGCGACGATGCGAAGATGAAGTCATGGGGCCGCGACCTTTGCGTTCGCCTAGAGGCTCGATTCAGCGTGCGGTTGTTGTCGGATATCATCGCTTCACTGCCAGGGACTGACGAGGTTTTGAAATTCGATGACTAAGGACCTTGATGACGAAGCCCCTCTTGGTGATGTGGGTATTACTTAATTAATCTACAATTTTTTTGCCCCTGCGGATGGCCATCCACAATCGGCCCCAATGCTAAAGCGAACGACGCCGACAAAAACACTCCGTATGCCAGTGGTCTTCGGACTACCTTTCTCCGACCACATTTTTCTCGGGTATACGTCTTGGCCTACTTTCCTGGGAAGCCCAAAACACAAACTTCGGGTCCAGCGAGATCGTCTCTCAACGCGTTGCGGACTAGCTCCATGACGTTTTGGTCATAGGCTTCGCCAATATGGCCGACCGGATCCAGTGGGCAAAAGTCTTGGACGTAGAGGTTGCGCACGCCTTCTTCGTACACGAAAGAAGTCGTCGTGGGTGTCACTAGCTGGTCGTTTTTCGAAGTCACAATTGTGTAAGAGACGCCTTCCTGCGCGATGGGGCCGTTGGTAAGCTCTGCAACGGCATCACCGTTAGGCAGGAGGTTGGAGCAGGCTGCGCAGCCGACTGTTTTCAAAATCGTGTCGACTAGTGGGCGGGTGAGAGCGGGCGAGATGTCTGTAACGTTGTAAAGGCTCAAGAACGTGGTGCCGTGGGTCGGAGGCGCGATCGCGAACACGCGCTGGATAATATCTTTGACGCCGCCGAACTTTGTGACGTACAAAGTCTGAAAAGCACCTTCAGAATGGCCGACGAGATCGACCTTGGCGGCACCGGTCTTCTGTTTGACTGACTTGACGAAATTGGCGATCTCAACGGAGGACTCTTTGATAGGCTTGAGCCCTCCAACGAATGGAAAGCCGGGATAAGCGCCGTATGTCAGGCTGAATGTGCAGAAGCCTTGGGTCTGCAGGTAAGATTCGAGGATGTTGATGTCTTCGTAGTATGTCGCGCCAAGGCCATGAAGGAGAACAACGGGGTTGGGGTTCGTCTCGCTGCGACAGCTATAGTCATTGTGCCCGGCTCGTTTGACGATAGGACCAGCTGTAGCGAGAGTCGCTGCAAGAACAGCGTTGAGAATAACGTGGGCTCTCATCTTTTGTTGGAGGGCTGTATGTATAGCAGCGGAAGTGGTGTTTCCTCGTCTTTGTCTTTTGAAGAATGACTCGAGGATTCGACGGCGAAGTATCATCGAAGGGCTTCTCATCTGCTTATGTATAGGTCGATCTTAGTCCATACTGCAAGTAGTGCTTGTGCGGGTGCACCAGTGCGGACTATGCGGACCAATAGCGCGTGATGGATCGAGTACCTGCATGATCACCAGGACGCAGCTTGCTGATAGGCTCAATGCGCTGCCTTCTTTAGGCTTATGATCGACATCCGTCAATGCAGCACATCAGGCACACAACCAGTCGAAGGCGTCCGTAGACAGTGTGCGTTCGCCGAGATTGATGCAAGATGTGGCTTGAGGGCCTGTAACCTTTGGGGAACCTGACTTCGAACATATCTTTTAGACATTCTTCTATAGGTTTGACCATGCTGGCACACAATTCACACTTAGATTTCTTGAACAACCAATGGCTTGGTGCGGTGCTACTCTGGCCCCTCGAATTTGAAATTTCACCCTAGTCCGCAGAGCATGACTATGGTCACAAGTCTTGATCTTGCTCACTCACATACGACCTAGAGACCAACAGTTTGTATTTGTATCTTCTCGTTTTGTCTTTGGAACATAAACACATTGTTTCGCCTCGCCTCCATCGATTACCTTAGTAATCAACCAACATCAGCGGTTGTGGTCTAGAGGTTACGATTCTCGCTTAGGGCTGTCGCAAGACATCAAATGCGAGAGGTCCCAGGTTCGAGTCCTGGCAACCGCCTGTTCTTTTGCTTTTTGGAGGTCCAGGAGCCGTCTTCTCGATGGCTGAGGAGTTCGGGGGGATTGGGCTTGTTCGAGAGGCGTCGACAGCGAAAGCGTGGGGTAAAAGACGACGATATCCCCAATCGTACGTTTTGCAAGCCTGGAAGAACAAATTTGAGAGCGTCGGGAACTAAGGTTGAGCGTTGCAGGACCAATGAGTTTGCGAAACGCAATCGCAGCAACATTTCGACGGAGCAACTAACAGCAGCTGGACCTTACGGGATATGTTCGTTGTTATTGTTGACACGGCGAATTGATGGGGGACGCTCTCCGCGGATGTGCCCTCTTCTATGGTGTTTGCACGCCAGCTCAGTGTCATTGTGTGTATCAGGTCCAGCCATGGTCTCGTACTGGCCGATGCCATGGATCGATGAGCGTTGCTTCTCGGACTCTGAACGATTGATTCCAGGGTGCCTTGTGTCTGAACGACAAGAGCGATCGCCTATACCCCATGATCGAAGAGAAACCCCAATCAAATCTCGCAGAAGTGTCTCTGTTCTCTAAGAGCCTTCGTGTATACGAACAATGTAACGCTGTCGGAAAAGATTAGAAGCCCTGGTCCTCCGAAGTGCAGGTCAAAAGCTCGTCCACCCCAAAATTGACCAACTCTCGCATGAGCATCCACAGCGGGCCCAAAAAGGCGACTTGACACCTCCAGCAAAAGAGCAAAATAAATTCACCATTAATACTGATGCCGTGCGATGGAGAAACTGGGAATCGAACCCAGAACCTTCTCCACTTAACAAGAACTAGGAAGCTCGATGCTAAGAAGATGTCATACCACTAGACCATATCCCCTGATCACGTGTTGGCGATACCTGCAACACCGAATATCTAGACAGCGACAACAATGGCGCTATACGGATCGGAGTCTGAGAATGATTCGAGTGGAGGTTGCCTGGGCTGGATGTATTGTCCGTGGCTCCAATGTAAGGACTAAGCGCCAGACGATCTCAGTCACAGAGATAAAGCCTGACAGGTTTTCCTAGTTGCGGCACACGAAGAACGAGAAAGAGAGCCATGTTCGCGTCTTGACACCGAAGGTGAGTCGTGAAATAAAAATCGCTTTCGTTGCGTACACTTTGATAGTACATAAGATTATACATTAGCTTAGTTCTTTGCGTCCTTCTCGGCCTTGTTCTTGAGCTTCTCAGCCTCCTCCACCTTCGACTGCAGGACCTTCTTGAGCTCGTCGACGGTGCTCTTCAAGAGATCCTCGGCCTCCTTGCCGTGCTTCTGGCTGACCTCCTGGAGCTGCTGAAGCTTTCCAGAAATGTCGGAGCCACCGGGAATGTAGTTCAGGAGCTGCTCAATGCCACTGGCGCTTGCGAGGCCACTGAGGCTGCTGCCAGTGCTGCTCTTGGAAGCCTTGTCGGCCTGCTCCTTGACGAACTTGGTGATGTCGTCGGTGTTGTTGGACTTGATGGCTTCCTGCAGCTTCTGCCACAGCTGGGTCAGGTCGCCTTGGAGAAGCTTGTCCTTGTTGTTCTGAATGAGCTCCTTGAGTTGAGGGTTCTTGTCAAGAACAGGCTTGGCCTGCTCGATGCCCTTCTGCCATGCCTGGTCGCCGTACTTCTTGATCTCCTCGGTCTTGTCCTGCACAAGCTTCTGGATCTTGGTGAAGGTTGACACGCTGAAGCCAGACTTGAGGATGTTCTGCACCTCGCCCCAGGTCTCGTCAACCTGCTTCTTGGCCTCGGGGCCGTACTGCTCGCCCATCTGCTTGAGCTGGTGGTACTGGCCACCGACCTTCTCCTTCAATTGAGGGTGGTTGTCGAGGATGTCCTCAAAGGCATCACCAGCGAGCTGACCGATGCGGACGAAGGTGGCGGACAGAACCTCCCAAGCCTGGGAAGCAGACTCGGTGGTGAAGCCGCTCTTTGTGACGTTCTTGAGCTCGTAGTATGTCTCCTGGACGATCTCATCGACCTCGCCCTCGTGGTTCTTACGGATCTTCTCGAGGTCATCGAAGGCCTTGTCAACGTATGTGGATGCGCCAGGGATGAACCTGGTGTAGCTGGTGACGGTCTCCTTGAGCCATTGCACGGCTTGGCCAGGCTCAGGAGCGTACTTTGTGGTTTCCTTGAATACTGAGTCGGCAGAAGACTTGGCAGACTGGTAGGTTTGGACGGCGCTGCGAGCGCCAGAGTAGTGGTAGAAGCCGAATCCAATGAGGAGTGCGGCAGCGCCACCAGCGACACCGCCAGCGACCGCACCGTTGCCACCACCCTGCTTAGCGGCTTCTGATGACTGGAAACGGACGTTCTGGCGCTGGTTGAGGCGGACAGGCTGACGGAGCCTGAGAGCTCTGGTCGACCTGAAGGCGGTTCTGGGGGCGGCGGGAAGCATGGTTATGTGTGTGATTGTGTGGTGAGAGCAAGATGGTATGAGGGATTGAATCTAGATCTGCAAGTTTGAGAGAGGAAAGGTAAAGGAGGATGTGGTGTAATAAGCGAGGAAGAGAAAGGAATCTTCTGACAGGCGGAAGAAGAGCTTCTTCAATGGTGGAAGAGCTGCGTTCCTGAGGAGCTCTTTCCGCTCTGGACGGCCAACACGGTAACAATGACGCAGGTATGCGAAACGTCATAACGGCGCGTGGCGGGCATCAAATCGACTTCACTTCCAGCCCTAGGCAGCGTCAAGAGCACCAAATGTGTCCACGCGATTCTGCCGTGACACAGGTGACAAAATTTCCTCGTCGAATGTCGTGAATGACATGTGACGACTACGCTACAATGACTGAAGCCTTGCTGATGAGGTTGAGAGTCCCATCGGAGGCACCTCCCACACTCCGAAGCTCTCCCCGGATCGTCGCGCATCCACGCTTAAGAGGCACAGGCCATTAGTTCAAGATCTGGGCTCCGTCGCTTACATAAGTATGAGACAGTCTCCCAACCCTTACCCTATCATTGTTCATTTAATTCTTTTGTGGATGACTTGTGTGTCTGCCCTTGGTCTATGGGTGAATTCATCGCCTGAGTAGACATCCCAGTAGACGAGATACTGATTCGCCGCCAGCCATATGTGTGTGTTGATGTTAAAATGGTTGTTTTTTGTCGACATTGAAACTTGCATCAAGCAGCCCGTTACCTCGATAAGAACTGCATTGCGATGTCAAGATGCACCAACGAACGAAACGAAGCAACCAATAAACCCATAGCGAGCACGAAAACGTTACCAACTAGTATTGCATACGGCAATGGCTCGAAAGAGATGTAAAATCGGGTTTACAAACCAACATAAGCAACATACTGCTTCACATATCGAACGGGTAGATCAACCAAGCCCAAGAACTTCCAAGCCCGGCTCAAGACTTTAGCGGTGCAACGCTGCAAATTGTTGCAGCTTATCGCCTCCAATGCAGCAGGTTCTTGGGTGCAAGTTGTGCTCAGCGTGCATCCTGACGCGAAGCGAGTGCACTTTGCTACACGCCAGCATAACGTGCTTTGCCAAAGCGATGGCGTGCAACGTCCGCCAAGCTCTTGTGATAGATTCCGCAGAGGCTCGACATAGGCTCGCCCTGGTCGGCTAACCATGTCGCCATTCATCGTAACTGCATGTGTCGCATCTGCAGCCATGGCATACAGTGGAGTTAGCTGTGTGCAATCGACCAGGCGTTCTTGCGTGCGCAGAGGGCCGTGTGAGAGTGGTAGATAGGAGTGTCTAGCGCTGGTAGCCTGGCTGCTATAAGGACTCATGTCATGCGCACAATTTGGAGAGTGCAGGTCTCGACTTCAATTTAATTCAAGAATCCAGGACCTACCATCCGGTCGTAGCGCGCCAGCATGGCCGACTATGAGAAGAACGAGATGACGGCGCGAACACTTTCACCGGCCGGCGAGACTGCGTTCAAGAACGGAAGCTTGGAATATGTTGCCGAACAAGGAGACAACGGAGGCAAGCCGACGTACCAGGAGGCTAGTGGAGCTCCAGTCGAAGCACACTCGCCGCTGCCAGCCAGAGTGAAGTGGTTCTCAATAATCTTCCTGAATATCGGTCAGATGATCGGAACTGGTGTCTTCTCAACACGTACGTTCTGCGGATATCCTGCTTTCGAATTGGAATACTGACTTGATGCAGCTGGGTCGATCCTGGTTGGCACTGGCTCTGTCGGACTCTCACTGATGTATTGGGTCATCGGGTTCATTGTCTCCTGTGCTGGCCTTGCTGTCTATCTCGAGCTCGCCTCCTACTTCCCCTCGCGCTCGGGTGCAGAAGTCGTCTATCTCGAACAAGCTTACCCCAGACCGAAATACTTCTTCCCAGTGGCTTTTGCAGTCCAGTCCGTAATTCTGTCGTTCAGCAGCAGTAACGCTGTTGGTAAGTTTCGTCCTACAACTTAACATACATAAATGGAATTAACAACAGGCCAGTCTTCTCGACATATGTCTTCCGCATGGCCGGCCGTACTCCCACTGATTGGGAATCGAAGGGTGTTGCGATTGCTGGCTATTCGGCAGCTGTTATTTGTAAGCCCGATGGATTCAAGTTGACATAGGCTCTATACTGACAGATATGACAGTGGGTGTCACGAGCAACAGACTTTCTCTACTATTCTCGGACGTTGTTGGCTTTGTCAAAGTCAGCACACTTGTCTTGTAAGTGGTGTTGCCTTTTCTGCGGGAGAAGCACTTGCTCACGCCAAACAGCATTAGTATTACTGGTCTCGTGGTCCTTGGAGGCAACACATCAATTGCCGACCCTGGCGCCAACTTCCGCGATGCCTTTGCCGGAACCACGAGCGACGCAAATGGATTGGTCAACGCATTGGTCAGGATTACTTTCTCTTACCAAGGCTTCCAGAACTGCTTCAACGTCATGAACGAGATCAAGGTTGGTGATGTCCTTGGAAAGGTGCAATTCTCAGATGCTAAGACATTTTGAACCAGGATCCTATCAAGACAGTGAAAAGATCTGCACCAATTTCGCTGACTCTCGTGGCGATCTTGTACATGTTGTGCAATATTGCTTACTTTGCCGCGGTTCCCAAGGCAGATATTCTCACTGCGAAGACAACCACCGCCAGTCTGTTCTTCACTGCGGTCTTCGGCAGCGAAGCAGCCAAAGGTCTGAACATACTTGTTATCTTGTCAGCATTTGGCAATCTTGTTACTGTGTTGATCGGTCAATCGAGACTTATCCGTGAGATTGGAAGACAGGGCGTGCTGCCATACCCCAAATTCTGGGTCACCACCAAGCCTTTCGGAACTCCAATCGGCCCGTACATGTTGAAATGGGCTATGACTGTGTTGATGATCGTTGCACCGCCCGCCGGAGATGCTTTCGATTTTGGTATGTGCTCTGCTGAGACCTTAGCATTGGGACAAGTGACCTTGCTGACATCTACTCACAGTCGTCGATCTCCAAAACTACCCAGAGTCCATGTTCTTCTTCGCCATGGCTGTCGGTATATACCTGATCCGACGTCAACGCAGCAAACTCGGACTCGAGAGGTCTGAGTTCAAGGCATGGGACGTCGCGATCGGCTTATTCATTCTGGTTAAGATCTTGCTCCTCATCATGCCGTGGGTTCCGCCAAAGGACGGTGCAAACGGTGGCTCCGTGAGCTTCTGGTATGCCACATACTGCGTGACAGGCATTGGAATGTAAGTATTTCTGGGTGTGCAGTCAAGTTCGATTTATACTGACTGCCTCTTAGCATCTTGCTCTGCGGTGTTTACTACGTTTTCTGGATCAATATCATCCCGAAGTGGAAGGGATACGCAATCCGCCAAAAGCGTGTGGTGTACGAGGAAGACGGCGCTGTCACTCATCAGCTTGTCAGGGTGCCGAATGCTGAGTTGGAGAGATGGGATGCAGAGCACGATGCTAACGGCAACAAGCTGACGTGATGACCTTCAAATGAGGTTCAGCATAGTCGGTCGTAAGCGAATTGGAAGCGAAGAATTGCATAGTCCGGCTAGAGTCACTGTCACACAGCGGTCACTTAGCCTCATGTACTGAAATCGCTTCTCTCGCGGGATGTGTTGACTCTTCCAAAGGGTGGCGTGTTTGCGACGCCACAGTGAATCGTTCGACATGTGCAGATAATTGCGACCCCAGTATGAAGCATGCACAATGCATGGGAGCCACGTGCCTATTTGCTGCAGAAGCACAGAGTGTTGAGCGAAAGCTAGTTAAAGTTTGTGTACGACTTACGCACCAGCGCTTTGTCGATATTCCTCTATGCTGCTATCGTAGGCTTTAGACGATTTCAGGAGTATGCTAGCCGTTAAGATACTATTCACGCCGCTTCTATATCTCAGGATTTTGAAGTGCTAATACTGTCTGCCTTGAAGACTTATAATATTGCTGTTACCATTGAGAGACCGTACACAAACTTGAGCGCAAGAGCTGTAACAATCGGTATCTCCATATCGGGTGATACCGCTATGGGTTCTGCTTGCCCTGCGGAGAAAATTGGCTCCTTCCAGAAATAGCGATGACGATGTGAATGATGGAACCCTGAAAAGTGCCTGTAACAATTTTTGGCGCGCTTCAACAAAGAGTCCTTGGTCCCATCGAGCGCCAAGCCTTGCTTTGCGCTGACTCAGGCTATGAGCAATCATGTTCGTTGGCCTTTGTAGATATACACAACATCATAGAATAAATTAATACATTACTTTTAAAGCCCCAAACCCAATCTCATCATGGCGCCCAACTCACGTATCATCCTCACCCGCCACGCTCAGGCAGAGCACAATGTCGACTTGGACTACACTAGTGAGTACAACGAACGCCACCAAAATGACAACACCCGGCTAACAGGAATATTAGTCCCCGATGCACCTCTCACCCCTCTCGGAAAGAAGCAGGCCAAAGCCATGGCACCCCAAGTCGCCAAGCTTCAGGGAGAGGCTGACATTGTTGTCTCATCTCCCTTGAAGCGCACTCTCCAGACCACTAAGCTCGCATGGGGTCCCGCTGTCGAGAGGCTCGGTATCGAGAATGTCATTTGCCTCCCCGAGGCTCAAGAGTGCAACGCCCACCCTTGCGACACTGGCAGCGCGAAAGAGGTTCTCGAGAAGGACCCTGAACTCAAGGGTTTCAACCTTGAGAACCTCACGCCCGAGTGGACCTCCAAGAAGGGCTTCTGGGCTGCAGACCACGAGTCTCTTCAGAACCGTGCCAAGTGGGTACGCCAGTGGCTGAAGAACAGGCCTGAAGAGACCATCGTGCTCGTGGCACACGGTGACATTCTCAGGCGCATCACCAGCACCCCGGAAGGTCCCTCTACGTACATGTGGAAGAACGCCGAGGCCAGAATCTGGGAGTTCGACCCCAAGAGCGTTGACTCTGATGACTGCTGGCTCTACCAGCGTGAGAACGTCGCTGCTGCCGGTGGCTACGGACCGACTTCCAGCGATGCCGACTTCGAGGACAACTAGAAGAGTGGCGTGAGGTGAACGAAGAGACGATGAGCTTGTGTGATGAGACCCTTCGCCAATTGGACATGACTACAATTGGAATAAGGCTCTCCAGAGTTTGGAGCATACAGTACCTAGAACCAGAATTAAATCTAGACGAGACCAATACAAATGCCGGTAACGGGTGATCGTGACGCTAGACTTTCGGACTAATAAACGTCCCGAAACGATTGAGACCACGGAAGTCCGGCCATTGAGAGACATGTATTACGGTGACCCAGTGTTATATTTTTGATATACTATATCGAACAGTCTTCTACTACTTCATTTGATAGACCAACTTACACAAGCTAAGCAATTATTGTTGCACAGCATCTCATGGCCAATCATCACCAGCCACAGCTGCAGGCTGACAGAGCGGGGCCTTTCCCGCAAGTCGCAGCCGTGCTTCTCATCACTATCGTCACTATTCTCATCACCAACCTCCTTTGGACCACACGCGAATATCGCAGACGCGTCAGCGACGTCCAGAAATCGTCGAAGGATAAACCTAGGCATGTGCCGGTGATTCCATACGCTATCCCAGGCCTTGGGTCGACACTCTCTTTCTCTACGCAGAAAGTCGGCAGCTACTGGCGATGGCTGTCCTCAGAATGCAAGCAGAAAGGCATCAATGTCGTGTCTATTATCTTGAGCGGCAAAAAGACGCACTTTGTCTTTACTCCTGATGGTGTGTCTAACGCGTTCAAGAGTCGTGCGCTCACGCGCTTTGAACTTGACAGACAATTAGGGCGGAACTCGCTGGGCATGTCTAAAGAGGATGCCGTCAAAGCATTTCCGTCTGACCTTGATCCCAAGAAGTCCTTGACGACTGAGCGCATACATGACAATATGTTGCTCTCAACAACTGCGGTGAACACGTTGACGGACAAGTTCATCGAGGTCTTTCAAACCAGGCTCTCCGACGTCGACGCGGACGGGGATGGCATTCAGATCAACCTCTACGAGTGGGTGCGCGAACAAGCATTCCATGCTTCCGTTGTGTCTCTCGGTGGCACCAAGCTTTTGGAAATGTATCCAGATATTAGCGGCGAGTTCTGGGCATGGGACGAAGGCCTGGTAGGCATGCTCTTCGGCACTCCCAGACTATTCGCTCGTGCTGCCTATTCGGCCCGCGACAGCCTCGTCGACAAGCTAGAGCAATGGCTAGCAGCAGGCTACGCTGCGTCGACCAATGATAGTGATCCGGACTGGGAACCCAACTTCGGCGCCAGAGTGATGCGGAAAAGACACGAGTATTATGCGCAGCAGAAGATGAGCCTTCGAGGGCAAGCCAGCGCAGACCTTGTCTTCTTCGGCGGTATCCTAACGAATGCGATTCCTACAATTGGCTGGATGCTGATGCACATCCTCTCGCCGACCAATCCACCCGAGCTGCGCTCCTGGGTCATGGACGAGATCAAATCTGCCCAACGCGGAGACGGGTCAATCGACGTACCACTACTGTCGAAACTCCCTCTACTCAACTCAATGTTCCACGAAGTGCTACGTGTGTACATCGATCTCTTGATCGTTCGACAAGTCGATGCCGATACAGCGATCGGTCCGCACATCGTTCACAAGAACGAGGTGGTCATGGCGCCGTCGTGGCTGTCTCACCGCAACCCGGAACACTTCGCTAAGCCTGATGCTTTCGATCCAGCGCGCTTCCTTGTCGATGATCCGGAGACTGGCAAGATGAAGTTCAGTACCGCAGGGCTAACTGGAAAGTTCTTTCCCTTCGGTGGCGGGCACTACATGTGTCCTGGGCGGACTTTTGCAAAACAAGAGGTCTTGGGGGCGATCGCTGTTTTGTTGCTTAATTTTGATATCGACTTTCTTGAGTTCATCAAACGATCGGGACAAGGGTGCATGAGTGCTGGCCAAGGAGCAGATGCATTTCCGAAGTTGAAGAACGGGTTCGCGGGCAACGTTGTGGTGGGACTAGAGGGAGATATGAAGGTCACGATGAAGAAGAAACCGCTCTCATGAGCTACAAGAACCATAAAGACATGTTAAAAACCATTACGTCGACTCGTCGTGCCCAAGAGCTGACAGCGCCACGACCCCTGCGGTCAGCCACCCAAGATCCTGAGCACTCATAACTTCAACGCCCCCATTTAGCTTCCACTTCTTTCGATCAAGAGCGTTCAATCCATCGACTGTCCGGCTCAGGCCGTCGCCCTGATGCGACTCGGGCGAGCTTGAAAGCCCAATGGTGCTGTGCAGATCGACAAGACCCGTTGCGCCGTGGTTGACGGAAAGGTCAATTGATATCATCGAGCAAGCGGCGGTGTCCAATCCCGGAAGCAAGAGAGAACCAGTCGTTCAGTTCGTCGTGTCAAATGAGCTCGTCCATGAACATGATGCCTGTTCTGCGTCTGAGGTGTTGTCGACGGTTGTGGATTGGAAGTTGCGGAGGGTGTTGCCGATGCCAACGTCGATATTGCTCTACGTCCACTTAGTATGCGCCTTGCAATTTGACACGTAGATCTTCTCTTACCTTTAGCGATCCACCAAGAAACATAAATTCCGATACAAGCGACTAGCACTGCGATGATGCCGAAAGTTAGAGATACAATTGCGTCTTCCTGCATATCTGCAACAGGTTCGAACTCTTTCAACCTTCGATGATTGATTTTGTGAAGTTTCGGCGGATGGCAGAAAATGTGTTGTCAAGGCCTGGGAGTTTGGAGAGTTGTTATCGATGTCCTAGCACGATGTCAGTCAGGACGATAGTGAAGCGCGGCAGATATATATGGCTTCAAGCGCCCATCTGGAACACCCGCTGCCCGTAATCCACAGAGCTGAGCTACCTGTTATCGTTCAAGGGGTGCCACATGTCGGTGCGCCACCACTCGCGTTGCACCCAAGCCAAGGCATCAATCAATCCTCGTCCTCCCTGGCGCGAAAATCAGATGGCGGTCGCCGAACAGCTGCGCCACAGGAACAAACATTTGTACAGGGATCGTGCATATTAGGTAGTGCACAAAATGGATCACAGGTCGCCGCCGCAACTCGCGGCTCTGTCACTTTAGAAAAACGGTTCCTTCTGCTGTTGCACATAGGCCTACCTACTAAAGTAGTCTTTTAAAGTTCCTCAACGCTTGCGTAGTGACACTATTGCTCCGCCATAGTGTATATTTGTCGGCACGAGTACGTAGTCTATGCGAAGGCACCGGGGTATAGATCGGACGTGAAGCGCGGCTCCCAAGTAATTATGCTATAACAGTCAAAGCGCAGCACTGTTTGAGTGCCTGGTACTGTTTGCGGCTCGTAACAGTGTTGGTCAGACTGCTCTTCCTTCTCTCACACTACTACTGACTGCAGCTACTAAAGATAAGATTCCACGTGTAAGAGGGCTCATGGGCGCGCAGTCCCTCACGTTGTACGTGGGGTCTGATGATGACATCGATTGAATCCTTCGAAATCACAGGCGCTGATGCCGACCGATAATATGTTCTTGCGGGTGAATATATGCTAACAGCTTTCTTGATACCTCAGCATCTCAAGTGCCCAATTGACCTCTGCTAACCTGGCAGCTCCGGGACTTTCGTGTGATCAGAGTATGATGAGCCCACCCACCGCTTCCTGCTTTGTGTGTGTGAGGTATCAAAGTAGGTAGCTATTTGATACCTCAGCATCTCAAGTGCCCACTTGAATTGTGCTGACCTGGGAGCTCCGGAGGGGTGTGGTCTAAGAATTGCAAAAGCTGCAATAGCTGCATCTTGATTCTTAGTTTTCGAAGGAGGGGTCGAAGCAGGTAGCTAGTTGTGAGCTCTCCTCTCGAAGGTAGTATATCTTGATGCGACTTCCACAACTCCTTAAGCATTATCACAATGTTCAATACTATTCCACCTACATTCTAGTTTAGACTATCAGATACACTATCTTTCACCTTTCGTTGCACCCGTGATGGATCTCGGAGAGAAGTTGCAAGCTGCCGAAATCGCAATCGCTGCAATTGGCTTGTTGATCACATCGATCGGTACATACGTAGCCTGGCACACTGCAAAGAGTATACCGACCCGCAAAGCTTTCCTCTTATTACTATTCAAATTCTGACAATCACTCAGTCCAAATCCGACAATGGGAGCATAACGTACATGCGCTTCCTATGCATAACCGGCGAGCTCAAACGCCAGCGGCGAATCATCAACGAGCAACGATTCCAACGTCGAAGATCCGATGTCTATTCGCCTTTGCCAAGCGTATCATTGTCGCTGCCGAGTTCATGTCTTGACAGCCTATCTTCTTCCGGTAAAGCATGCATCCGATCTTGGACTGACACAACATCATACTAATACTCTTCGTTGCAGCGGACGCCCAAAATTGCTTCGAGTAGTGCACGATATGCGCTTCCGTCCGTATTAAATCCGCATCCCTGCTCAGACCATTTGTCTTGCGGGCCGTCGAGTGGTAGAGAAAGCTGAGAGCAAGCTCACAGCGTTAGAGATGCACAGCCATAGAATATGGGTCCGAAATCGCTCTGCCGATTACTAGATAAATCCATGTACGCGAAGGGTATCTCAATATGCCAGAAAACCACATTACCACTCATTAGCTCTCCCCTCAACATTAATTCGTCATTACCTTTTTAGTCCTTGTTGACAACCCTCAAGCTCCGTCTAGGGTTAAGCAAAACACCCACAAACGTCGGTTCCTGGCCCGCCAACAAATCCTCCGTCGAACTTCCTCTTCTCTCAGAAGGATAGCCGCTGCCGCTTCCGCTAGTGACACCGCTGTCTGTGTAGCGATGACTGTACTTGCTGCCTTCTCCGCTTCCTGCTTGGTGCGGGCTGCCATCGCTTCTGCGCTCGGAGCTCGTCTTACCGCTGTTGTCGGTGGCCAGTAGGCCAGCGATGGCGGGAAGCTTCTCGCCGCGTGCTTGGCGTTGTGACATTTCGACGTGCCGCTTGTAGAGGCCAAGTTGTTTGCGGTAGACATATGTGCAGAAGAGGAGGTAGCAGACGAGTAGGAAGAGGACGCCTGCGATGACGCCGGCGACGATTGCGGCGATATTGGGGCCGCTGTCTCCTTTGTCCGAGTCCGAACCAGAGCCATTGCCGTTCGTGCCACCGGTGCTGCCAGAAGTTTCGGTTGTGGTGGCGCCTGAAGATGTGACGGTGTAGGTGACCGGTTTGCCAGTTGCGAGTGGACCTGCTGTGGCTGTAGCGACTGGAGTGGTGATCGTTGCGCCTCCGTCTCTGTCTCCGCCAATCACTTTGATAACGGCTTCAGGCACCTGGTAGCCATACGAGCCTTGAAGTCCTCCAAAGTCTTGACCTTCGTACATCTGCGCACGATGCTGATTGAAAGGATTATTGGCGCCAGTAGAGTTGAAGCTGCTGTCGGTGGTGTCGCCTCCTGAAGAAGCAGCAGATGTGTCACTGCTGTCGTCATTGCCTGTAGACCCAGCGCTGAGAGCAGTGTACTGCTGCACCCATTCCAGCTCGCTCAGATCGAACACGTATATACCTGGGCTCTCACAGCTGAGCTGATCGCCAACATATCCTCCAACCATCACCATCTGTCCGTTCCAGATATCGCAGGTGTGTCCACTACGGCCGTAGGGCACGGACTGGCCGCTCGTGTCGACCTCAATCCAAGTAAACGAAGGCACTGATAAGATCCACATATCGTCGTATTGAGTTTGTTCTCCGGCTGGTATAAGATTCTGTCCACCGAACATGTAGATGTTGTAACTGCTACCATCGGCCGCGGCCGCAGTAACTGCACATGGGTTGACGCGAATCTTGGGTGTGGGACCAGAGGTGGACTGTTTGTACCATTGACTCGTAGCGATGTCGTATACATCGATGTTGTTCATTTGCGTCTGATGCATTTGTTAGCTTTGTGCATGAGCCAAGGCTAGGACTCCAAGTGCACTTACGAAGGTCTCGTTGGAGCCGCCTGCCAGCGCAAGGAGAATACCCTCATCGCTGAAGCCAGGGATGTAGATCAACAAACCTAGATTTGCTGTCAGTATGCTCCAAAAATTTTCAACGTCATAGCAAGAAGAACACACCGTCTGCACGCTTCGTGAATCCTGACCTGTCCTGGATGCCGCCCTCAGTAATGTTGCGATAGCTTCCGTCAGCGCTGGCTGTTTTGCCATCGCTCAAGGCCTCGACTTGTTCATTGCTGTAACCAGGGAATGTGTATTCTAGTAGAGACTGCAGGTAGACTCTCGGCACACTTTGCGACCATCCTTGAGTTGTGTAACCATCGAGATGACCGCCAAAGTAGAAGCCTCGGCCAAGAGACGGCACATTCACGCCAGCTCCCTCCGAAGCTCGCTGCACGCCGTCGCCGTTGCTGGGTGCACTTTCGCCTTTGGACGTTTGAGGGTTGCTGTGTTCGATCCACTCTTCTGAGGCCATGCTGTACTCCCAGGTCGAGAATGCTGTGGGAGACTCAGCAGGTTTCCAGGAAAACTGACCGCCATACAAGAATAAAGATTCATGTGAGCTCCACAAGTATCCGAGAGCGACCGCCGGTGGTGCCGACGAGCCAGAAGGTTGTGGGAGCTTTGTCAATGAAGGATTGGCGATATTCCAGGTGCGCGTGAGGTCGAGCGTGAGGAAGTTGTTGTTCCATGTGTTCTGGTCCTGGCCTTGTTCGGTAGAAGCTTGGCCGCCGTAGAGGTACAGCGTGCCGTTAACCAAGGCAGATTGCTGAGCCCATCGGAAGCACACGTCGGTAGAGGTGTCATCCTGTCGCGTTAGAATAACACCTTCCTCTGATTTGACGTCGCGTGGTATCGGTCCTCCCTCTACGCCTTGTAGAGGCAGAGGAGAGCCGACAGCTAGAGGAGAGCCTCGCAGGAATGGTACCAGCGAGGCGACTACCAGAGCGATAGTTCCAATGCGAAACATCATGGGAACGTTTCGTCCGAACAATGATGAAGTGCCCTGGCCAGTGGGCACTACCGCTCCAGAAGGCGACTGAGAAGATTCTGAGTTCTTTGGCGTGGTCGTAGCGTTTTCGTGTTGCTCACGCTCGAACAAATGTACCTCTGGCTTACTGTCAAAGCGTACAGCAGGACGCCGCGTGGCTCGCTGCTCTGGGACTGCAGGTGCGGAAAACTCGTATTCCAGGCCGACCTCACGGAACTTGGAGGACCTGTGCTGTGCGTTTGCCTCGGGCATGACTTAGACGCGCATGGATTCTGCAGAGGTGGTGCGTGGGGGAGATAGTAAGACCGCTCAAGCGCGTTTACTAGGTCGCAACGTGATCAAGCTAGGGCAACTTGGCGTGCGATAGAGACACGAGAGGATGCCAGATTAAGATATAAAGCGCATGGAGAGTCGTAAGTACTTGCGACGGAAGCAGATAGTCCGAGGTCGCTTCGAGGCGATGTTGCACGCAAACGCAGGTACTGGTGTTGAGATGGTACGAGATACGGCGGAAGACACGCGAACCGAGGGCAGACAAGGCTGTGCACAGGATGTTGTTGATTGCGAAACAAGGAGACGGCAGCGATTGAAGACCTGCGGACGTGATTCTGCAGGCCTGTTTGTGCAGATTCCAGAGCAAGGCAAATCATGATCTTCCTGGCTGGCGACTTGCTGGCGGTGATGTCGCCACATCATCACCATTCATCTAGCCGTGGGCGTATCGCAAGGGCAGGCTGTCACCAAACGACAAGGATGCTGTGCGGCATGAGGTCAGACGGGCTCGAAGCGAATGTCACACTCCATGTAGCTAGCCCGGAACAAGTAGATTCGCTGGAAATCGAAGATGCCACGGCACAGAACTTGCGATCTGCACAAACTCCCCTGCCACCACGCACCGACCCTTTTGGGGCTACTAGATATCTTGCCACAAACACACACATGTCCGAGTTCACGGGGGGCGCCACCGGGGTCTCAATCGCACCGAAGAATTCATTTTTTGCTATATCTTGTGAGATCTTGTCAAGATACCTGATACCATTCACACGCGCGCCCTTGACCCTGTGGATCAGTGTACGCAGTTCCATGACTCGTGGCTTGATACCGCGCTGAGCGCGCATGAGAGCTACAGTACAACAGTACAGTACATCGAGAAACGTCTTGTAGCTTTCAAGTACCGCAATAGAAGTCCCGTAACGAATTCATGATCGTCAAGAATTGTGCATGTTTAGTCTCTACACCCACACTTGAACGATCCCGCCTAGGTCATTGATCATGCACGCCGCAGCGAGTCATTATTCTAGAACCAGTGAACAACTCGCATCAGGCCTTATCCAGTTCATGAAATGACCATGATCTCTGATCCCACGGAGTAGTAGCTGGAGAGTGTCGAACGATCTCACGTTTTACCTCAACACTCACCCTCGAATCACAAATATTTGTGCAATTGACTCGTTCACTTGAATGTGAGTTCCACGCAACAAGATGATTGGTCCTACGTTTTCTGCAATGTTCGAGTGGAGCTGGCGTAGAGGAGCGTGACTATGCTACAGAAAACTGTTCTTTGGAACCCAGACACCTCGATTCATCTGACCGAAGGTTCACTTGCTTCGACCCATCATGCTGATATAGATAAAGCCTCCACCGTCACGCAATATACTCAACAATGCTTTTGAATGTTTTATTGAGTTGGCGTTGAAATCGTTGTATTTCATATATTGGTTATCATATAATTGAAGCTCGTTTGCAAAGATTCCGCTCACGAGCCGACTGTGCTTGAACAGCCTCGTCCGTTTCTCGTCCATCGCAACACCCTTCCACAGCTTTGGCATCTCGCGCTTATGCGGTGCGACGGTTCGAGGTGCTCATGAGCGTGATCTTCTTTCCCTTCTTCCCCTTCTTGCCCTTGCCACCGCCACCGACATTGCCATCAGCATCGCCGCCGTTCTGCATGCTCAGCTGCGCTGCCTGCGCGAGAAGCTCATCCTCTTCCCGCATCATCTCCTTCTCCCAGCCTTGCAACCAGCCGTCGCTGGGTCCGAACTCGGAGTCGGCCGGTAAATTGGAATACTCATCGCCCAATTGTACAGCTGCAGTGCCCCAGACAGTGCGCTGCGCGTTGGGCGACGTGCCCGGCGAGGCGAGAGAAGCGAACGCCGAGCTCGTGCGGTGTGGCAATGGCGGCGACGTGCCATGTTCGTTGCCTGACGAGTCTGTCGTGGACCCGCCCAGTGTTGGGAGATTGTCGGCTGAGAACAGATCGTTGGGAATGGAAGGACGCTTATTGCGACGGAGCGCTGAAATCTCCCTCTCTGATACTTTCTCGATGCGGACGCGATCCTTCTCCTCTCGTGCCTCCTTCTCTGAGTGGCGCTTTCGGCGGCGTTCGATCTGCGTGGCGAAATCCTTGAGAACCTCAGGGCTTACAGTGTCGGTCCAGTCACACTCCAAGAAGCCCACTTCGCAGCCATAAGGCAGATGACCAAGGTATTTAACCCTGCGTCGGAGTTCATCGTCGACCACATGGCCACTGCTTACTTTCTCAACACGAGGCAGAATGCTGGATGGGAAGTTCTTGTAGGAACCGAACGCAGCTTGCAGGATACGAATATCCAGTGGTGAGAGATAGTAATGTTGGAGGCCATGGTAAAAGAGATATTCGCTTGGTGGTGGCTTCTCAAAATGTTTTTGTCGCATTTCTGCGATGGTTTTGGGAACGTAATTTGCGTTCGTGGCGTGATTGTTAGGCGCCGGGTCGGCGGCATTGATGGCTGTGGCGTCGCCATTTGCCGGCATGTTGTCTTGAGCGTGTTTTGAAAGGTACATATCCGGTACGCCTTCGTCACTTTCGTTGAATTGTATCGGAGCTCTTTCAGGCTTTGACTCTGGCTTCTTGGCCTGCTCGGGAGGGTTTCCAATGCCTTTGATCTTCTCCTTAGATTCGCGAATCAGACGCTTCGCTCGGCCGGTCCATTCGGCATCCTCGCCGAACATAAGTTCATCCTCCTTCTCCAGCTGGTCGATAGCCGCCAGGGCCTCGTCGTACTGCTGGTTCATATAGTCCTCACTGCCCTTCATGAGATGAGCGTAGTCCATGACCTCTGTTGCGAGGTGCCACGGGATATGCTCGCCTTTGAACACCACCTCGCCGCTTTCACGAGGCATGGCGAGAGTGCTCCCAGGCTTCCGTGTGACTAGGCGCAAGACAACGTCACCACCTTCACGGGGCGCATCGCCTTCCTGGCCTTCATAGAAACGTGCAGGTCGCGTCTCAGAGACGTAGATGCGATCCCAGCAGATAGGGCATTTCTGCCATCGCGCTCGTTTCTCAGGCGGAGCACCAGCATCTTCGGAGTGCATGTATCGGATCAGACAAGGTGCGCAGAAGATATGTCCGCACTTGGCCATGCGTGGTGCAGTTGGCTCGCCCAAGCAGATTGGGCATGAAGCGGCCTGGCTCTTGGAAGATACAATGACTTGCAGGACATTATCCCAATCCAGATGAATGTCTGCATCCTCGGATTGAGCACGATAGTCTCCACGCGGATCGACAATGAAGCGATAGTTCGCATGGATATACCTTGAGCCGTGTCAGTATAGGGATTCCATATGCGTGTACGGTCTTATCTCCCACAACTCACCTCGCCTTATCCGTAGCATGATACCCACTTCCCAAGCCCCAAGTAGGGTTTCTCCTTTCTCCTCTTCTTCCACCGTGTCGGAACTGATGCGTATGAGACTGCGGCCTGGGTGGCAAGGCGAAGTTCATCAAGTGCGTAATGCTCTGCTGCCCGCGGCGACCATTTGGATTCTGCATACTGGCCATTTCTGCCTCTGCATCCTCATCCACAAGTCGATAGGAAGCCTTGCTCTTCGCCTTGTGCTTCGGCTTCGCCGCCTGAGCGTTGCGCGGAGCGGCGTTGCGAGTCGAAGAGTTGGCGCGGACGCCGCCGTTGGTGTTTGTGAAGAAAGCCTGAGTGGTGGAGATGGATGGAGCAGTCGAAGAGGCGCCGGGAATCTGCTTCGGGTTCGAGGCAGTCTTGGAGAGAGCGGGCGGCTGAGACGACATTGCCGTCGTCGCTATATGAGAAGAGGGTCCTAGTCGTCTGGTCGAAGAAGATGGGGTTGGCGATAGGCTGCGCAGGCTTGTGCAGGTGCCGGGGTTGACAGTGCCGAGCAAGGGCGTGTAGATGATGCAGTCGATGGTGAGCGGTGTAGTGGCGGTGATGATGGTGATAGACCTCCACAAGGGAGTCTGGTGGGAGGAGGAGCAGGAGGGCGAGAGAGAGGCGGGCGGAGGGTTATGATGGATGCGTCACTGCATGGGTCCAGTCTGAAGCAGCAGCAGCAGTTGAAGCGGGGAGAGCACGACAAAGCCTACCCAAATGGAAGATCGAGTGGCGAACACTCCTCGCCGCACGTGTGTTAGCTTCCGATGGCCGCCCTTCCGATATCTGCCTGTGTTGACTAGTGGTCTATTGTTGTGACTACTTTCGGTCTTCTTATCGAACATAAAACTATCCTCCACGAGGGTGGCGACAGACATCAACAGGACTGTTCTAGGTAACGTCATAGAGGCATCTGTTGCTCCATATTTCCGATTTCTCTGGAAGAGGTATCTTCGATTTTATTTCATCAGAAACCACATATAGCTCCTACACCTCTCATGCTCCTTTCTACTGCAAAACGAGCCATCAGATCTTTTTCCAATATGCCTTCACAAATCGATAGCGCTGTCGCCTCAGTGCTCAATATCGATCCAAGCAATGCGACCCTCGCCGGTACAGGTGGTGGTGGATGCTCATCAGCTTCAGCTTCAAAGATAAAAGCAGCCATGCCTGATGGCTCCGAGAAGTAAGCATCACCGTGATCGTCTGATGTGATTTATGCGATATCTTCTGGCAGCAAGCCTGACTTCAACATATGCCCATGCTTACAACCTTTCTTATACATAACGTGTTGCCAGGACATAATCAGTATACTCTGTCCAAAAGACCGCCAGCAACTAACACGAACGTAATCCAGGCAATTTTTCATCAAGATGGGACCAAATGACGCCATGTTCGCAGGAGAACATGCCTCCCTCAGAGCCCTTCACGATGCCGTTCCGAGCATCTGCCCACAATCTTACGGACACGGCTTCCTCGCAGACGGATCAGGAAAGTCTTTCTTAGTAACCGACTTTCTCGAGATCACATCTGGCCGTCGCGGCAAAGCAGCTGGCGACTCACTGGCCAGGAAGCTGGCAAAGCTACATACTACGCCAGCACCAGTGCCTCCTGGCTACGACAAGCCTATGTTTGGATTCCCCGCGCCCACATGTTGTGGTGACACCCAACAACCCAACAACTATAATGCAAGCTGGGCAGACTTTTACGCGGAGAATCGGCTGAGGTTTATTGAGAGATCATCACAAAAGTCGAACGGCAAAGACGAAGAGCTTACCAATCTGGTCGATCGTTTGTGCAACGAAGTTGTACCTAGACTCATTGGCGACGATCATCTCAATGGTGGCAAAGGAGTGCAGCCCGTGGTAGTCCACGGCGATTTGTGGAGTGGTAACGCCTCCGTCGGCAAGCTCCCGGGGATGAGTGAAGCCGAAGAAGTCACGTACGACAGCAGTGCATGCTATGCGCACTCGGAATACGAACTTGGAGATATGAAGATGTAAGTTGTGTTTTGAATATCATGTGCATAGCTTTGCTGCTGACAACACGTCCAGGTTTGGCGGCTTTGGTGGGGACTTCCTCAAGGAATACCACAGCATTTGTCCGAAGACCGAACCGGTTGAGGAATACGATGATCGAGTAATGCTGTATGAGCTGTATCATCACCTGAACCATCACGCCATGTACGTATATTGTTACGTTGTGCGATGGGTAACCATGTACTGACGTTCCAACTTGACTAGGTTCGGTGGTCATTATCGGTACGGAGCTGTCAGTATGATCAAGACGCTCTTGAAGAAGTATGGTGGGCAGGCAAAAGAAGAGCTTTGAGGATTGATGAAATGGATCCTCTCATGCTGACTGTCAACTGTGGCGTAATAATGGATAATCTAGACCTGGACGTCACGCATAGGTCTACATACAGCTTGCAAAACCCGGCCTCCTTAACGTATACTCTTGTATAGGAGCTACCCTCAATGTTCCAAAAGATACCACGTATTACTGTATTAGAGAATCGTTGTATCACAGAAAATGGATCGTCAATTATTCAAGTGGCCCATCAAACCAGATCTACCACGCTTGCTGTTGCCATACCGTACGCACATATATGAGCGTCCCCTCTATGCAGGGTCGAAGTGCGGGCGGGATGGCGTGCTCGCTGTTTGTGGCAAAGGCGACGACGGCAACATTTAATAATCTCGCAATCGCCTGTGGGTCTCTCCGTTAGCTTCGTGCTTTGTCAATTCATCTGAACGCTTTCTCGTCGATTTCGCCATCATGTCAATCATACCAAACATCGACATCTTCTTCAGGACCTTCTTGGCACGACTCACCGACGACTTCGGCTGAGTGATAGCCGACTTCGGATCTGCTTGTACTGCCATTCAACTCTATTAAAGAACAGCGACATCCTCTCCTTGCCATCTCGACTCCCATACGCCCGGACATTGCGTGCTCGAGCTGTCCTCCATATACAGAAACATAACTGGAGCCCTGGACGACTCTGCGACTCTGCGACCACCGTCCGGCATAGCTATCGCGGCGCTATCACCACTACGCTTACAGCCGGCGCAGCTCGATTAAACCGGCGCCTACCTGGTCGGTCCCTATCTCTGATACCTCTCCAGGATCACCGCGTATCTGTTTCTCCTTATTCGCGGCTGAGCACCTAGGCGTCCTGCACGTGGCTCGTGTCCGAGCTCTCATCCCACCTCCCGCCACTGCTCCTTGTCCTTGCCCGGGTCCGCTGCACGAGGCATCGTTCGTTGGCCCTCCATGTTGGCCCGACCCTCACATGCTGCTGCCAAACGCACTAGCGACGCGACTTTAAGGCATGTTGCGCGGCATTCGCGATTGCTGCTGTCAACACCTCGCTTCTACTGCGGGGTGGCCAGCAGGAGCTGCGTACAAGATGCCTCGCCCAGTACCGCAGTGCTGACCAGGCGAGCAATTGCTGCTGTCAATGCTTCATCGACATCAGCTTTCTCAAGACAATTTTCTACTCTCCCTATGAAATCGCCGGAACTTGGACCGAAACGCACAGCGGGCACTTCTCGCAACGCAACCACAATGGCTAGCCCCACCGAGTTTTACGAGGCGGTCGTTATCGGAGGCGGCGCCGCTGGTGTCACCGTCGTTGGAAACTTGCTCGAGCAGAAGGTCGAGCCCATCTTGTGGGTTGACAATGCTTTCGAAGGTGGACGCATCAACCGTTGCTATAGAGAAGTGCCTTCCAACACCAAAGTCGCGCTCTTCATCGAATTTGCCACGGCCGTTGCTCCGTTCAGGAAGATCGTGAGCAACACTCCGTCAAGATCACGCTGGGAAGAACCGAGCGAAAGTGATGGGGTTGCCGTGTCTGGAAAGCCTGATAAGCTCCAAGCTCTACGCAGCCTGGATCCTGTCAAAGGCTGCCAGCTCAGCCATGCGGCCGACATGCTCCTCATGTTGACCGAGGGCCTCTCAAAGACTGCTGGAGTGTTCGCCCGCAAGGTGCGCGTGACAGAAGCTACCCTCGATGAATCTGCTCAGAAGTGGACTGTCAACTTGGCCAACACTGCGAACTCTTCGGCAAGCACCACGCCAGTAGTCACCAACCGCCTAATCATGTGTACTGGATCATCGCCAAACAACTCACCTTTGCCAGTAGAGATTCCCAGCCTGCACAATCTCGACTTGGATTGTGCCCTGTCTCCGACCCAGCTCTCAACCGTACTTTCACCGCTTGGTCCCACCTCGATCGCAGTAGTCGGCGCCTCTCACTCCGCTATCCTCGTCCTCATGAACCTATACAAGCTCGCTAGCACCAGTAAGCCAGATCTACGCATCACCTGGCTCACTCGCCACAAGTTACGTTACGCCGAACAGCGCGATGGCTGGATCCTTCGTGACAACACGGGCCTTAAGGGCGAAGCTGCGGAGTGGGCGCGTAACAACCTCGAGCCCGATACAATGCCCAACAGCGACGTGTCCAAGTTCATCACCAAGGTCGCCTACGAAGCCGGCGCCGAGAAAGAGACGTACAAGCAACACCTTCAAGGAATCGACTTCTACGTGCAAGCCATCGGTTACAGCCGCGACCCAATCCCCACTCTGAAGACAAGCGAGGGCCGAGCAATCGAGCCAGTCTTCGACCACGAGAACGGTCACTTCGAGTACGCTGGTAATGGCGAAGGCAAGCTACAAAAGCTGCCCGGACTTTTCGGCGCCGGCATTGCATGGCCAGCCCGAGTCGTGGATCCCGAGGGCAACGTGGAGTACGCGGTTGGCTTCTTCAAATTCATGAAGCACATCAAGAAAGTCGTCGGCACGTGGATTTGATTGGCTGACAATTCGGCTGATATATATGATAGATCTCGATTTTGAGCTTAGCATAAGTGTAAATACAGCTTCTCGTTCCAGTCTATATCTCCTTGGGCGTCGGCGCCCTCCGGATAGTGGCATTGGTCTTGCGCGCAATTGATGCCTGAAAGTCGATGATCGCGAGTGAACAGTGAGAAGCGCTCTATCTCTCGGGATTCCGCAAATGAGGGATGCACCATACGGTGTGACGAGAATAGATATTTCACTCCAGGGCACCAAAAGACCACTCGAAAGGAGGCGCTGAAGGACCAAACCGTTTGAGAATCTGCATGTCTGCGGCCATCAAGACACTTTACCGCCCAATTAGCCGCTATGTATGTTAAGCGAGCATTAGTGGCTCAGCTCGCGGGGCGAGGTGCATGATGAGGCAGTGCCCCAGCTGAACCACCAAAATGCTCTGGAAATGTGGTTCTCTTTTGAACTTGAGAACATACCTCACAGTCCATGTTCGGGTGGGCCCTTTGCTGCTTCGCCTCGACTTGATTAGTGTCAATTCACGACTCTGTCTGCCATCGACGAAGTACAAAGCTCGACCGCGAGCTGAGGTACCTGAACCGAAAGACATCAATACAATCCACGAAGACGTCTAGGGTCGGCCACTGCCTCCAAATTACTCAACTTGTGTCTCAATCAGAAACAACATCTCTGTAAACCTGGGTCACGAAGATGGATCCCGCCACCGCTTTGGGAGTAGCGGCGGCGGCTGTCCAATTCATCGAGGTCGGCTTGAAGACCTTAGCTTTATGCAAAGAGATCCGAGACAGCGAAACTGACACGACTATGCTACACGCTGAGCTCCAGCAGTCAACCAAGCAGCTCGAAACCATACAAAATGGCGTCACACTGACCTCGTTCCCGCGCGACACCTCACGTTCCATCAAGCAATGCAGCCAAGACTGTTCTTCCACCGCCAAAGAATTGCAAGATTTACTCTCGGAGATCCGGGCGATCGCGCAAAAAAAGCGCTTTGGAGCAGCAAGGGCTGCGTTCCGCGCTTTGAAAGACCAGAAGAAGATCGAGAAGATCCAGAACAAGCTTGAGAAATGTCAGGCCAGGTTTCAAACCGCTGTCGGCGTGGACACGCGCGAAAAAGTACTCGCATTGCTCAAGACTCAGGGCAAGATGAGTCAGACTTTGGAGGATGTCGTGTATCCGGAGCTCAAGCGAATGCACGTATCAACGCAAGATCAAATCTCGGATGCACAGAAGAGCTCTGCGGCTGCACATGAGACCACCCACAAAGCCCTTGCCAGTCTTAACCAGACTTCTAGAGCTTCAAAGCGAGCCATTCTGGACGCTGGGGCAAGAGTGGAAGGTCGACTTGCCCGAATGCAAATGTCTCATACCCAGCGAGCTTTCCTGCAAAGTTTGGAGCACCCTGACATGTTTTCACGTCACCGTCAAATACATGCGCCAGCGACTGGCACATTCGAGTGGATATTCGCGAAAGATTCCAGTCGAAAACATCAGGATACAAGGACCAAGGAATTGCAAGGTCGCTTTGCCAAATGGCTTCGGAGCTCACAACCTGTCTTTTGGATCAACGGAAAAGCGGGCTCGGGCAAATCCAGCTTGATGTCGTTCATCGAAAGCCACGAGCGCACACAGGATCTTCTGAAGATCTGGGCTGGTGGACACAGATTGCACGTCTTCAGCTTCTTCTTCTGGCGAGCTGGTTCAGAGATGCAGAAAAGCATCTGCGGCGTCTTGCAGTCACTTTTATACCAACTTGCGCGTGCTAGACCAGAAATCATTGGCAGTCTCACCTCTAATGAGATTTCATCATTGGAACGAACATGGACCCAAGCGCGGCTGCACCGTGCCATCGAGAAGGCGTTGTCACACTTCAGCGAGGATCGCATCTTTGTTCTCATCGACGGTCTCGACGAGTTTGAGGGCAGTCATACAGCCTTGACCACTCTCATACTTGGGTTGCAGAACGGATCACACTCGAAGTTCTGTCTGTCCAGCAGACCTGAGACTGCACTGACAAGACAACTCGCCTGCTTCCCGTCTTTAAGACTTCAGGACCTGAATTACGGTGACATCGAGAGCTTCGTACATGGGCAGCTCAAGTCGTACGAAAATGTGTATGGCGATCCTTGGCGGTTCCGTGAGGTGATACGCGACGTCTCCAGCCGTGCCGAAGGCATATTCCTGTGGGCTGCTCTTGTCTGCAAGTCTTTGGTATCTGGATTCGAATCAAAGGACGACACGAACATGATACGGCAGCGTCTTGAGACTATGCCGGCCGGGCTTGAGGCCTTATTTGCGCTTATGTTTTCCAACATTGATAGGGAACATCGCGAGCATTTGTCGAAATGTTTCTTCCTTTTGAAATGGAGTAGTGCGAACGACAACGGTGCCATCTCGGATGTTTCGGTGCCTGTCGTCACTGCATTCTTGAGTGCGAGCCCGCACCAATCGCTGGCCGACTTTGTGCAGGACTGTCGTTTAGTTGAACACCGCGTCATTGCACAAGCCAGAGGCTTACTTGAGTTGTATCAGCCGGAGATGTCTATGTTCGACACGAGCCGCCCAGACCTCCAAAAATTTGGGCTATGCATTCTGAGTGATGCACTATCTGGTGAACCTGGGTACCGCTCCATCAGACAGGAATCGAGTGTCACAGAGATGTATCCAACAGCCTGCATTAGATGGGTACATCGATCGGCGTATGACTATATTACCGGCGACCATAGCGGCCATATCCGATCATGGAAGGTTTCTACCGACGAAACAAGTCTCCTGCGGCGCCTCTTGGACGCACAGTCGTGGCTGGCTCAGTACTTCCCAGGCCAGCACATGGATCTCGAATATGCGCCTGTAGCGCGCGTTGTAATTGTTTTTCACCGCTGCACAGGCGATCTAAGGGTATCAGGCTTTGAATCGCTCGACAAGCTCTACGACACAATTCAACTCTCTTACTATGGAGGAGAATGTGTTGGCCCCGACGGGATGCCCGCGATCGGTTCCTCCGAGCTTCGTTTATTTATTCAAGGCATAGACCCCCTTCGAGCTTTCTGGCGCATCTTGATTGGTTCCTCGCAGGGTGAATACCTGCATACACGCTTTGACAGGATTAAAAGGAGCGCATTTGCGGACATATTATGCAGTGGCATAATTAAAGACTTCTGCTTCTGTAAATCTTTCAATCACTTCGATGCTTCCCAGGAGGAATGCATGATGCCTGCAATGACGCTGAGCTTCGATCACCTCTTGCATCAAGGGTCTATGGGTTGTACTGCTGTTGCTACTCGCCCAACAACTGTGCCTAGTAACAGTGATGACACACTGTGCCTTTCTTGGAGCGGTAGAGGGAGGAGTATTGAGCGAATAATGGTGACTGACATATTTTCTGCCCTGCTTGATTCAAGGCAATTCCACCCTCGCTCAGTTCACGACGCCGAGAGACACCCACAAACAGGTTACTTCTTGAGCGCACAAGACTTTGGACAAAAGCTTATAGAGCTAGCAGAGCTCTGGCAGATCTACTTCGGACGACGTTTCGATTCGCCACCCTTTACACCACTTCATGTACACATATCAGCGCGGGAGTACAAGCGGAGCTATCTCCCTGATCCGCTTGACAGAGAATCTTCAGATTGCACAATCCCCACTTGGCGTTTTCTGTGTCTTGGATACAATGAGGACCGCAAATGCCAGTGGTCATCAGGCGAGCAAGTACCAATTGTGGCCTGCTTCGATGTCAAAGCACAACGAAGTAAACAGCTGTTGGACCGCTCTGGAAAGGTACGCTGTTCTGATCGCAATGCTCGCGTCGCTCTAATGGGCACATCAGAAGAGGAAACGTTGTGTCTCGAGACAATCCTTGAAGAAGTGTGGGCAGACGCTGATGGTCAGTTCGACAACGGTTGGCAGCAGCTGTATATGCTGGCATGTCTCAAGAAGCATTTCGGCAATCTGTGGAACGTGCCTGAGTCCTCTGACGTGGATATTCACGACTTTGACGACTTTTTTAAGTAGTTGCGGGTAGATAGTCGAGGGAGTCGCTCGCAGGGTCGCAATTCACGCTTTCGCACCTACTAGGTGCAGAGCACAAGTACCGCTTCCATCATCCTCCATGTTGTCGTACGTGTTCCTTCTAAACCTTGCCAAGCCGACCGTGTGTCATATAATTTGCTTTCACTCACAGCTTGGTTTCGTAAGTGCGATTTCAGTACACTGAGTCTTCGGTCGTATGGCTTTGAGGATCTTCGAAGCCCTCGGAGCTCTGGAGAATTGTAAAATTGACTTCTGTCATATGAGATATATTATCCGTGAAGATCCTCGCTGCAATACTCGCGAGCCCGCCGATCACACTTGGGCCGCCGCCGCCGCCGCCTCGGGCTGATACCCGATGTGTATCGTCTGAGCAGTCTTCATGCTGTCAAGATGCACAAACCCGCTTTGCGACTGATCAGTCGACTCTTCGCTTGCGTGACTCTTCTTCCGGTATTGGCGAGTAAAGCTGAGCGAGCGCCTGCCCACCGACACGAAGATCAAGCGGATTGAGGGAGCGCAGGCACAGATGATCGACAATTGAGTCTCCGCAACGCACGAGATGAGCAGATTTCCGCCTGTCCAGGAGCTATCGGCTTGGCGTCCCAGTTGCACTAGCCAGTAGGATCTCACTGCGCCGGCGGCGATGACACTGTAGACGGTCAGTAACACTGTATACGACCAGATCTTGGGCTCACGCCACGTACCTGATGCTCAGCAGGATGAAAAAGTAGGTCGTGCATTTCTGCTTCCATGTCATGTGGAGTTCGGTTGTCTCTAGTAAAGCAAGAGGCAGCGAGATGGCATATACATCCGAGGCCACAGACCAGATTCCGATCAAGTAGTTCAACCATTGACCGTCTGAGCAGTGCCATGATTCCTTCCAAGTGAAGTCCCAGGCCATCCAGTAGGCCCGGAGAGGATCGCAGATCAAGCAGAGCGACAATAGGACTGTGAGGAAAAGGGCTGCTTGGGAACCGATTGCAATCCAGATGGCGATACCGAAAGCTTTGTTGTAAGTGGGTGCTACGATACGACGATAGAGCAGGAGGACCGAGGTCTTGATACAGCAGGTGCTGCACAATGCCATGATGAAAGTGATCCATGAATTCTACACACTGACGGTCAGCCTCCGTGTTGCAATAGCGCGACCATTGTACTCACCAAGGCTCCGTGTGGAAACAAACTAGGACGAGTGTCCCATATGTGCCCGTCGATCCCATATAGTACTAGATCCAAGCTGGCGCATACCGTTAATCCAATCGCAAACACCTGTGTCGGATGTGAGATTGATTCTCTCTACCACGACTCTATGCGCATGCTTACCAGACCCAGAACGAGAAACACATCGTCTATTCCTGCGGTGTCTCTTCGC
Organism: Cladosporium oxysporum; assembly: GCA_035771495.1. Taxonomy (NCBI): domain Eukaryota; kingdom Fungi; phylum Ascomycota; class Dothideomycetes; order Cladosporiales; family Cladosporiaceae; genus Cladosporium; species Cladosporium oxysporum. The sequence goes on from JAWNKS010000006.1 coordinate 1,507,871, forward strand.
ATGCGTAGTCTTACATACAGGCGTGCTCCGACGCAGACGAAAGCGATGAGCTGGAAGATGATCGCATAAGGTAGTATCCATGTCCGCCGATACGGATCGACATAGTTCGGTTTTGGCCAAGCAGCGACTTCTTCGAGAGTCGGGAAGTAAATGTTTGCAATCATTATGCTGAAGCCGGTAGTGTAGCTAGTCTGGAAGGATTGAAGTCAACACTGCGTTCTTATATCATGATCGCAAAGTCCTCATGGTGTTTACATTTAGACATATATGTCGGGCTGTTAATGATTGAGCCTTGGGTCATCGTTCCCGCTCTGCAGAAGACGCGCCGTAGCTGTGTGGTTTGTGTTCAATCCAGGCCAATGATGAAAGATGGGTGCGCCCAGAATGCAAGTCAGAGCTCCTCGTGTCTCGGTTATAATCTGTTTTCACGACGTAGAGAACGCCCAGAGGTCTCAGATCCCCAGTCCAAACTGCTCGTATAGGACGCGGACCGTTGGCAACTCTGAGGGTTTAAGACATTCCCTCTTTCGCAAGCTTCAGCTCACAAGGTTTCGAGCTATTTGTATTACGCCTTCCGGTAAAAGCACCATTGGCTTGCCATTCCGTACGCCCCGTGCCACACACTCGGGAAGCCCATGACGAGCAGTACAACTTGAAGCCTATCATTCATCACTAGCTTTGATGCTGTGTATTGCGATACCGAGGCTCTCAAGAACGAAAGTAAAAGTCGCCTCCTTCGATGCTCAAATTCTCAAGAGACTGAGTCGCATGTTGGGCTCGCGTGAATGACACTCCAAGGAGATGTGTGAAGACTTCCCCGGAGAAGGGCTTTCCAAGTCAGCGGGTCCATGCAAGGATCCATGGTACGCTATCCCCGCCGTGCAGAGCGACCGAAGCAGGGTATCAAAATGTAAGGCCAACCATCTGGCCAGAATCCTCTCTCCACAGATCGCCACGGGTGCATTCGGACCATAACCTTGGGTGACTGGGCCGCAATAGTGCTTTTTGAAAGTCTGATTCAGGTCAATGGCGTCTCCCATCACAGCGATGGCAGGCAAGCGAGCATATTCACGGTGCTTGGAAGTCGGATGCACCCGCCTTTCGAACTCAACAACAACCCACGAACCGGTCCCTCGGATGAGATCTACATGTGTGCCTTCGTATGCTTTGACTTCGTATGCTTTGTAAGTACGAGATCATGACATGCATCAATCAGCTAGACCTGGAGCGTTCAATGCAACGCATGTGCCCCTCCTGCTGCCGCGATCCGAATACTCAGCCAGCCATGGGTTGTTGATAGATGACTGGTCTCTCTCCGATTCGCCCCACCGACTCCTATATCAGGGGGAATGCTCATCTGCCTGCCTTGTGATCGACGTGACGATTCTCGTGGGACCACCTCCGTCCTGCGCGTAGTACATGACTCTACGTCACAGATTGGGTGGAAGTAGCATACGGAGAGTGTCGTATACTTCGCGCACGACGGAGGCATTGAAGCAGCAAGACGTGACGTGACGACGAGACTCAATACTCATCGGTCGATTGCGCCACCTCCCACTGCCTCCAACGGGCCGACAACTCTCGCATTCACCCAACATCAAGAAAACCCAAAACCCAAACCATCAACCCGCTCTCAAAGTCCCATCAAGCCACTGCCTCAACTCCAACGCGAACAAACACCTCCCATCCTCCAACTGCGCCTGCACCCCAAATCCCCACTCCCCCTTCCGGATGAACAAACCGAAAATCCACATATCGAGCAAAACATCACTATCCCCCTGTGCGCTCAAATACTCGACGTGCGCGCCGTCCGCATTGCGAATAGCGAGGTGCGAATTGTCATTGTAAGCCATCGCCTTCAAAGGGATAGTGTACGTTATCGGTTCATCGCGCTGGCCATTCGGATACTCCGCAGACAGGCTGATCTTCAGCACTGCTTTGGCCAGATCGGCGTCGGTGACGGTAGCAGAGGCTTCTTCGGACCAGAAGCCGCCGCGGAGCCAGACGAAGAGGACTTGGTCGCTTTTGAAGGATCGTTAGCAGATGGGTAGCTTTGCCTGATATGATATTTGCAGGAGGCGGGGGGATATGCGTACACAAGGAAAGGCGACGGAGCGATCTCGAGAAACTCAATGTCAAAGAGCTGCTCGGCTTTGGGCACCGGGCCGTAGGTTGCGTTGTTCGTTCCGTATGGGCGATCCGCTTGGTCGGGCGATATAAGCTTTCCTGCGCTCTTGCTCGGAAGTTGCCTGTTATCCCCCTGCTGTGCCTGTACACTAAGTGATGTACAATAGCCCGCCAAAGACAAAACGAGCAGCGCGAGCTTCGTCCGTACTGAAATCATTCTTGGCGAACGGACTTGGCGGTTTGAGATAGTGTACGCAAAACAAGGTACAAGGTTGCTTAAGCGCCTTGGTATGCAAGACTGAGGAGAGAAGGAGTCACACCTGCATGCGTCCTCGATCCTACGAGTGGAGAAAGGGCCTCAGGTTCCTGAAACCTGCTGTAAAATCAGGATTTGCATGCAGCAGCTCATTTCGGTTGGCATCAAACCGGGGAGGCTAGGTATTCGGGAGGAAACGATGTTGTTCCTTCGCGTGCTTTTTGATTTTTCAAATAGGCAGGTCAATAGTCAGCGCTAGCTCCATTGTGCGGCTTGCTAGTGCAGACAAGTCAGCGAAGGAGTAACGATCCCGATCTTTCAAGAGTATTCAGAAAGGGAGGCGGTGACTAAACAGACGGGCCGCCGACCGACGAGTATATCAATCAGATCTGAATCGAGGTAAATCGAATCGTGGTCATCCTCACCAACACAACAAGACATCTCAGAGCTCCTCGAAGCTTTCGCTCCCTCCCACGCTGATATCATATTCATCATTCCTACATAGGTCAACCGTGTATCGGCCAAAGGGAGACGAAAAAAAAGGCCCGCTCTTCGATTCAATTCTCACAACGCCGCATGCCTACAGACATACCAACCACGGTTCCCTCAACCCAGAAACGTCAGCTTTTGACGCGGCCTCCGAAGCGACGGGAAGCACATTTCATAATCGCTCAACATGCATCAATCCGGACGCATCCTATTCGACCAAAAGAGCATCAAATCACTTCATCTCTACATCTGGAGCGTGTGATCCATCACCTTCAACAACATCCAACCCCAAAAGCGACACATCCTGGATCATGTCGTCAATAAATCGTAAAATTACTCTTCGTTACGGTCGTAGTGCTATGTATATTCATCCTGCCTGCCTTTTCGCAATGCTGCCTCGCTCGTGATATCTGTATGCTTGCTCGTAGTAAATGTGTATCTCGTGTTGGATCGCAATTCCTCCTCGAAGTTGCGGAAATGGGGGAAACAAAAGAGAGAGAGAAAAAGAAGAATGATAAAGGAGAAACCTTTTGGGTATAGAGCGAAGTCATAAAAGGAAAGATTGCCTCCTTCGTTCCTTCCCACTTCAAAAAACACCTTTTTCGGCTTGCAATAAGAAGGATGTACTAGGCGGTAGTTGATGCGGTCGAGGGTGCGCGTGTCATCAGGTCAAGCGGCTGTCCACTCTTGCTCGTGAGCTAATAGTAGGAATCCCAGATTCGAGGCCGGCAAGCTGGTCAGAGCCCCAGTCGAGTCCAGGTAAACGTCCGCCCAGCACGACGCCCGTGTCGACTTCCAATTTTCGCAGGAAGACCGCGTCTTGCACCTCCCATCTCCTGAAGAGAGCTTCGCGTTTGACTACATCGAGTCCCTCCGTGATCTCGAAACTGCGTTCCATCTCTGCAGCCTCGTATCGATGAGCTCGTTCCAGCGAGGCGATTTCTCTCTCCTGTCTGGCCATTCGGCCTTTCAGCCGCCGTCCTTGCTCGCCGCGCAAGACTCTGATTGCGCCTTCGTGTCTGCTGGCCATTGCTTCTCGCGCGCGACGCGTCTTTTCTAGCTCGCCGCGGTCTTGGTCTGTGACTGTGCGTCCGTGAGGTTCGCCGCCGCCAAGCGTGCCCGCACAGTAGGCTTCCATGTGTTTCAGGGCGGTCGCGAGGTCTCGGTTCTCGCGTTCGTGCGTCGCTAATAAGTCGGCTTCCGCTAGGACTTGCTTGTCCTCTGCTTCGGCCAAAGAGATGGCATGGGCGTCACGAAGTTCTTCGAGTGCTGTCGTGTGCCGCGTTTGTAGCAGGTTACGCGAGGAAGTCCGGTATGTGTCTAATGAGGTATGTAGGTGAGCAGACCAGGCCAGGAAGCGATCGCGTTGAGCTTGCTGGTTGGCGCGATGTGCGGGAAATCCAGGGAGAGGGAGAATTGTTTCTAGGTCGTGAGGTTTAGGTCGAGTGTCCAAGTTGTGAGGTGATACATTGCCTGATGCTTGATGATGGTGATGTTGGCGATTGTGCGTTTCTGAATGGCGAGAGATGATATGTGTAGATGCTGCTTCGTCCCACTGTTCTAGTCTGTCCAGAAGGCTACTCTGTTCTTCCTGTGTCATGACTTGCTCGACAAGCCTGCCAGGAATGGGTATACCACAGCAGCTAGGGACTGCGCCAAGCGGGCCTTGGTTGCCGGCAACAATTGTATTCCGAAGAGCCTGTGTACATAGTTTGTGGCCACAAGGCAGTTTGTGTATTGCTCTTCGTTGACTAAAAGGGTTCTGAGGGCAATGCGGACAACCTTCAAGTGGAAGTGAAGTGTCTGAGCCGGCTTTGTTAAGCTTGAGCATGTTGAGGCCACGCAGCTTGCGGAAGTGCTTCCTAGGTGATGCATCTGGAGGCGATGAGAGGGCCAGCGACAGAGTGGATTGAGAAGGCGTCAGAGGTGGAGTGAAGGTCAGCGAGTCGCGGCGTTCGCTCAGAGAGCCACGCGACAAAAACGAGTCGTAGTCGCGAAAGGACAGAGACGCCCTGGTCTTGCCGCGCTGGTCCCTGGAGAAGTCGGAGAAGTTGGTCAAGCCGGTCGACCGCGACGCTCTCGAGCCAATCGACTCGGACCTCCTGATGGCATTCGAGGAGCCGAATGTGTTGGTCGACGGCGCTTTCACACTGTCCGTCGACAACCGCAAGGCCTCGGCGTGTAGTCCCAGCTCTTCCGCCAGTATTCTCAGCTTGTCGTCCAGCGCATCCTCGTTCTCGCCGTAGTCGAGCTCCAGCACATCCCTTGCGTAGGATGCCTCGAAATCGCTCAGAGGCAGCGGGCGCTCATCGATGCCGCTCGACAACATGCTCGTCGCCGTCTTCCTCAACCCGTGTATGGTGGAGCGTAGGCGCCCCGGGACGTCATCGAAGGTGTGGCAGGAGGTGTCGGCGGTGGAGGTGGTCGCAGGTAGTAGGACAAGATCGGCCAGCATGGAAATGCCAGTGGCACGGCTGCGGGAGATGCGTAATGGCTGCTTGCGTGCTGCTGGACGCGAGTAAGCGCGACAGGCAAATCGGCAAGCAGGAGGAGGCTAGGTCCGATGGTGGTGGAGGCGAAGGCGATGCGGTGCAGGGATGAGGGCGGGACTAGGATCGGACCAGGATTGGAGGGAGTAGTTAATCTGTACCGACGCACAGGACTCGGGTTTGGCAGAGAGGTGCATGTAGAGGAGGTACGGTGCAGGGCATCCCGGAGCGCCAGACAACGGGAGAGGCGCTGGATGGGATGTAAGTAGTAATACGGTAATGGCAGGACATGGGTGAGCACAGATGGATCTGTCTGGATGTGGGCATGGGCGACAGCGTGACAAGTGCCGCCTGCATGCTAAGCGCTCCCGTTTGCTTGGTGTGAACAGTAGTATGACAGGACTGGTATAGCCTGCAGCCGCGGCGCCTGTCTCCGATCGAAGGATGCGGCGAGATGGGAATAGTGATGGGAAAGACAACGGCAACAATAACCGTTTGCTAGGCCACGGTAGACCGATGTCTAACTCACAAATAGCATATATCAAGCAAGCAACCGCCGCGTATGCCCCGAGCCAGAAACGACGACGACGAATACGACGGGTGTACGAAGAAAGGTGTGAACAGACAGGCAAATCACAGATGAGGTCAGAGCACTGCTGCGATACGCCGAAGGATTGGAATAGACTGGCAGCAAAGCATAAACCTTTCCCACGGGCAACCAGGCTGGCTGGCGTCAACGGCGCCTCTCGAAAAGCAAGGTAAAGCAGACCCCAGCGAATGAACATATACCAGAGACCGGCAGAGTGGACCTCACACCCAGCGCTACACACGCACACGGCAACTAACGCCTTCTGCTCATACCGCAACAGGCAAGCCCTCCGAAAAGGCTCAGGCCGCTTCTCGCTTACCTGCCTCCAAGGCAGCGTAGATCAGCGCTCCACTCCATAACACCGCTACAACTATACCTATACCACCCACCACTGCCGGACCACACTCCTCGCCAGAAGAACAACTCCACTGCATACAAGCAGATTCGCCTCATCGGCTTTGCAGGCATCTCACTATTACTCCCTCGCCTCGCCGCTATTGCTCGTTGACTCACATTTCTCCATCTTTCTTCTTAATGCGAACCTTGCCCTCGTCGAATCTTCCGTGCTTCCACGATCTGAATCATTCTATTTCGCGAACTCCCACGCATCGGCTTCCAACTCCGCTCCGCCCTCCCCAAGCGAGGGAACCTTCGAAAGCACAAGACATTTAGAATCTCCCCCGCCCGGGGACCACGGCATCACGGCTTTTTCTGGCTGAAACAATTTGAGCAAGGTCTTGATGTTTCAATCAGAAATAGCCAGAGACACGACAAGAAAACCGTCGGCAAAGAAACGATTGACTCTGGTGTGATGAGAGCAGAAATAGATTCTTCGTCCTGCGACGCTATTTTTCGAAGGACTAGAAACGTAAGACATTATTATCGAGTTGAAATCACCCAGCACCAAACCCGGTTTATTATTGTCGTTGTTGCTGGGAAGGATTCATGGGAATTCATCATCATCATTCGTGAAGCCCTAATCGCCGTACAAAAAAAACCCTCGACTCCATGCCGACGACGAACTGGACGCCGCGTGGCGCATTCTAGCGTCCGCGCGACTTGTAATATCAGACAGCCACATAATCAAGCCAGGCGCGATAGCATAATCAGTAAGATCCCGTTGAGAGATATCTCCTCTCAAAGAAGATACTCAACAGTAAGTCTGTATGGAAAGGATTGCCGGTGGACAGCCCTGCTGCCCAATATGCAGCCGAAAGGACCCGCACCGAAAACAAGCAATTATTCCTGCCCGTCTGATAATGGAGAGGTTGGGTTGATGTGATGTGCCGGCTACCTTAGTGTCCAGACGTGGCATGCCTTTTTCGAGGCGTCCAACTTCATGCGCGCGGGCTGGGAAGAACCGGAGGGTCGGGTTGCCTATGCTGTGCGATGCTGGGGGGCGAGGTCGGCTGTGACATCTTCAAGATACATGTAGGCGTGCGGCGCTGATCCCAACACCCGGTGATGCTGGGCTAGGCCTGGCGACGAGAATGTCTGGCTTTGGGCGTAACGTCACATGACATTTCGCGCTGAAGACGTGTGAGCGCTCTTGATTGTGATGACGGGTTGCGCAGCGCGATGCTCATCTCCGTGGGCAATACTATCTCGCACCAGCCAGGCGCAAAGCAGCGCAGGGACAATGATATGCTCGCGTCATTCACAAGCACAGCGACAAATCACTCGTAGGGACATCATTTGATTTCAAATGCATTCAATGCTCATAGCCAACATTACCCCTTCCCACCACCACAACAGAACCACCCTCTCCAACCCCGCCCCCTCCCAACTCCTCTCCCTCTCCTCCGCAACGGCACATCCTCATCGTCCTCGAAAAAGCAAGCAGGATACGCCTCTCCACTCCCCGGATCCCCGCCGACCAAACTCCCAAAACTCTCCCTACAACCCAAGACCGCCGCCGCAGTAGTCGGGCTCGCCAGCGCAGTGTCCTCGGACCAGCGACTGAGCAGCGGCTTCTGCTGGCTGGTTATCGTTGAGCCTGGAGAAGTTGATATTGAGGAGCGCGCGGTTGTGGAAGTGGCTGTGGAGCTCGAGGAGAGGATGCGGAGAGGGATGCGGCGGGTGTTGTCGCGTGAGCTGATGCTGCCGCTGCCGATGCTTGTGCTGGGGAGGCGGGAGGTGGTGCTGTTGCTGAAGGAGAGGCTGGGGTTACGGGGATGGTAGGAGGGGGAGGGGATGGTAGTCGTTGGCGTTGTTGTTTGCGTGGTCGTGGTAGATATCGTTTCTGCGCGGTGGCGAGCTGGTGTCGGTGTCGTGTTGGTTAACTTTGCCCCGGAAAAGAGCCTCGGACGCCAGCCGGGTTCTTGTTGGCGGCCGGGTGTTGTCTCAGCGATTTCATGAGAATCCACTGGGGAGTCGTTGATCACGCGCGCGAGTCTGTGAGTGGAAGGCGTGACTTCCTTTACTGCTGGAAAGAGGCTGTATTTTTTCGCTTGCGGTGGCCCGGCGTCTGTTTTGTCTTCGTCGAAAGGACGAGGCGACAGCGGAATCAGTTGCATTTCCTCATCCGCACCAGACCTGGCGTGAGGTGTCTCTGCAGACTGTCTCTGTAGTCCAAAGTCGAATCTTTCGATCGCTGGATCGACTTTAGGTGAAGCCTCAATTGGCAAAGCCGGACTGTGCAATGGCGATGGATCATGGATATAGTAGTCCAAAATCCCGAACGACATCTCTGATTGCCTGCTCGCCACGCTCGGCGGCCCACGCAGCATTCTTTTCGATTTCGGTGGTGGCGGAGGAGGTGGATAGTTAGGTGGGCAGACTCCACGCCTCGTCGCCCATGGTCTCGACGAAGAAGCCAAATCAACGATCTCTGGTTCGCGCAAGACCTCATCGCCACACTTCTGCCCATTCGAAACCAACCTCACGCTCCCTTTCGCTTGCGCCAACCTGATATTCAGAGGAAGAGGTCCCGGCTTTCTTGTCGAGCCAGCACCTCCGTTTAGCGGCCTCGCGATCCTAACACGTTCATCGCGCGGCTCCTTGGGAGGTGAAGCCCTCGTCGCGATCCTCGTCTGCATCCAGTCGTCATCCGGTCGAAAGCGCGGTGTAGTAGCAGCCATAGTCGATGATCCCAATCAACACAGTTCAGCAGCGATGATGGCAACAACAATCCGCGAAACGCGCGCGCCGGCGAGACAGCCCCTCTCGCCCTTTGTATATACCACATTTCTCACGGCCCTGGGTTTGTTCCCTTTCTTCCCAGCGGGGTCTGGGGACGTGAGGGGGTGGAATGTAGGGGTTTTGTGTTTGTCAACAACTTTTTTCTGGAGGTGGTGGGAGAACTTGGGGGAGACATGCAAGGGGTGACTTGTCCTTTTTCTTTGTTCGTCAAAAAGAAAATTTGACATTGCAGTTGGAAGGGCGTGTTCCTTACGATGTGTGATCGCTTACATGATTAGCTGGTTGCGTTGGTGGAAGTGACACGATTCAACCAGCGAGACTATGGAGTTCCATGATGTGTAGCTGCTGCAGACTCCGTTGGCATCCTGAGACAGACCTCACGTAGGCATACGCAGATGCAGCTCTCGTACTCTCTGGTGATCAGTTGGTAATTCGGTCGCTTCCCTAGACACAAAGGTGGTGTGAGGATGTACACTGGTTGTGAAGCTCCATCATGTCAGGAGACATGGCAGGTTCTAGGTAAGGTGAGGTCGATGGTGTCGCAAGGCACACCAGCTGTCAACGCAGGTGGCAGGGAGCATTGCTGATCACTGCGTGCGATCGAGCAGATGCTCAGAATGAACATGCATCCTCGTTGGTAGAAAGCATGATTTAGTACAGCATGGCAGGATACCATCCATGCTATTTTGCAAGTCATTTGCATGAGAGATGGGATCAAGAGGAAAGATCAAATGTTGTTGTTGTACAGAACAAACACTCAATTGCCGAGGTTCGGCCTCAATTCGACGTCACAGGTCTCGAATTATTCGAGTATGATGGTTTCTTCGACGCAGCAACAGTACTGACTGAACACGAAACAAAATCGTGACTGTTTCGCCCATCGCTTCGGAGCAATGGAAGTGGAAACGTCAGCAGATACCCGTGTCCATCAACTTCATCATCAACCACTCCCGCCAGACTGAGAAATCATAAAATCTGCATCACCGCAGTATACCTTAGAGTTGTTATCAGCCGACATCACCGAGTGTCTTATCTGCACAACACCACCACGCCAACAGGCGATATACCAGGCGATAAACGACAAAGTGCCATTCACAATCACATCATGCCTTCAGCTCAACAGCCTCACTCTAATGGCTCTTCCACCACTCCAGAGACGGACTACTTCACCTCAAACCCCGAGCCCGCCTCGCTCGACCAAACGTCCAGTCTCGCGCGAGACTTCATCAACCACCATGCCGCCAACAACCGCCGCGTAGCCCTAGTGACATCCGGTGGCACGACTGTCCCTCTGGAAAACCAAACAGTTCGCTTCATAGACAACTTCAGCGCCGGCACCCGCGGCGCCACCTCCGCCGAGTACTTCCTTGAAAACGACTACGCAGTCATCTTCCTGCACCGCCAGTTCTCTCTCCTGCCCTACTCACGCCATTACTCGCACAGCACAAACTGCTTCCTGGACTTCATGACCACTGGCCCCACCGGCGCCGTGGTCGTCGACGACTCCTACCAGGCCCAGATGTCCGCCGTGCTGCAGCGCTACGAGAAAGCCAAGCGCGAAAACGCCCTCTTGCTCCTGCCTTTCACCACCGTAAACGAGTACCTCTGGGACCTGCGCGCCCTCGCCACGCTGATGCAGCCACTGGGCGCCAATGGCCTGTTCTACCTCGCCGCCGCCGTGAGCGACTTCTTCGTGCCCGCGCAGCGCATGGTCGAGCACAAGATCCAATCCTCGGAAGACTTCACGCACGCCAACGGCAAAGCCGCCGCAGGGGAGTCTCCCAACGGCACAGCCGGCGCTTCCTCAACACCCGCAGCACAAATGGCCGGCAAATCGCTCGTCATCGACCTCGACCCCGTGCCCAAGTTCCTCAAGCAGCTGGTCGACGCCTGGGCGCCGCGCAGCATGATCGTCAGCTTCAAGCTCGAGACCGACCCGGGCCTGCTGGCGGAGAAATCGCACTACGCGCTGAAGAAGTACGCGCACCACCTCGTGATCGGCAATCTGCTGAACACGCGCAAGTATGAGGTTCTGTTCGTGTCGGCGACGGGGGGCGAGCAGTGGATTCGTGTCCCGGCTAGCAGGAGGGCGAAGAGCGTTACGTCGCCGAGGAACGAGGAGGGTGGTACGGTGGCAGCGTCGCGAGAGGCGCCGATTGAAATTGAGAGTTTGATTGTGCCAGAGGTGGCGAAGATGCATTCGGAGCTTATTGCTAAGGCTTGAGTACTTCATGATCAAGAAGAAAGAAATAGAAAGCTAAACCATCACAAACTCAATGAAAAATATCAAGTCCTCCCGGCAAGGAAATTGCATTGTTTTCGTTTCATCTAGATTCCTGAAAGATCAACACTGCTCAGGACGCCTCACAAAATCACCCTCCAGAGCGCAGTGGTATGCCTAATCCTCTCCCCAAACAACACCAGCGGAATCGCCAACGCCATAATCGCCACGTAAATCCCAGCCATTGTGCCAAAAGAGCTGACGTAACCCGTCTGCACCCATGCATCGACGCCGTGAAGGAAGCCGAAAGCCACGATGTTCTGCAGATGGTCGTCAGTCGAGTCACTTGTGTGGTGGTCCTGCACAAAGCAGCGTGGCATACCTTGAGCCCATTGACAAGCAGCAGCGCATCCGCATTGACGGGCAAGTAACAGTCGCTGACATAAGTCATCGTCGCCACAGGCACGAACGTGAGGCCCACAGCGACCATGCCGTAGCCGAAGAACCTGTTTTGTAGGTCAGCAAAAACCACCTCCCAACATGTCCTCCAAAAAGGGTTCCTTTTAGATAAGAACGGAGAAGAAGAACAACTCACAGCGCCGTCCAATGCAGCCCCTCCGCCCCACCATACCCAAAGGCCAGACACCCCGCCGGAACTATCAGCGTTGGAATCCACAGCAAATGCAACCTGGACTCCGGCTGGAAAACGCCGTTGTGTCGCTTACTGTATCGGTCCGAGTAGCGGTCGACGAGCCAGCCGCCGGCCCACGCGCCGAACAAGTTGCCCAGCAAGCCGGGAATGTTGATTAGGCCGATGACGGAGGGGCCGAAGTTGTAAGGGGCGACTTGGAGCAAAAAGGGCGAGAGGATGTTGATTGCGACGACCCAGGCGAGGGAGACGCTGTTGGGGTGGTGTGTTAGTCAGGCTTGCCAGTTGTGGGAGAGAGGGACAGGGGAGAGAGAGCTTACGCGTAGCCTAGGAAAGAGAATGCTACTGCTGGGTAGGCGATGAAGGGGAATGGGCGGAGGAAGAGGCGTAGAAGGCTGGTGTCTTTGGGAACGCCTGACCAGAGGCTGAGTTGCTGGAGGTAGGTCTTTGGTGGGGTTTGCGATGGGCGCTGTGCTTGCACTTCCCTCTCGTTCGAGCTCGTCGTTTTCTCGATGGGCGCTTCTTCTTCGTCTGACGCTTTGCCAATGGAGCTGCTGCTTGCCGTCGTCGATACTGGAAGAGTTTCCAGGTAGCTACGGTCGTACCTCGTCTCTGGACAGACAAATACGACGGCCAAGAAATTGATGGCTGTAAGGATGAACGCAAGCCACTTGTGCCAACGCCAGCCTACGCCAGACGTGATGAAACCGCATAGTAATGGTCCGATGGTGTTGCCTCCGCTGATGAAGTTCATGTACACGCCCATCAGGTTCGCGCGCTCGTGCAGGAAGTACAGATCATTGACAATCGAGGCGCCCAAAGCTTCGGTAGATGATGCCGCAAAAGCGGCGATAATGTTGCTCCAGAGTAGACTCTCAAAGGAATCGGCCACGGCACCCCAAAGGTAGCACAAACTGAGAAGCAGAGATGCGAAGACGAAGACAGGCCGTTTGCCTAGATAGTTGGCCATAGGTACCCAGAAGAAGTTGAATGCACCAAGTACCAGAATAGGCCAGAGGAGGAGTTCACTCGTCTGGCTTTGTGTTTTGTTGAACTCCAAGCTGAGGATGTAGAATGCTGGAGCGAGACCACCTGCGATGGTTGTCAGCATGTACACTCTTACAATTGAACCCACCAACATGCCAACACACCAATTCCAAAGTTTCCAAGAAACGTAAAGGCGCACACACTGCCGAAGCAGACATGCTTCTTCCATGTCGGCCACCTCAAGGGATCATTGGGGTCATTAGGATTCGGAGTAGGGTGCAGCACGAAAGTGCCATCGTTGCCGTCGGCATGGAGCTTGACCGTGCCCTCTGAGCTATCCAGCTCTTTGAGCGTGTGGAGACGCATGCTTCCTCACGGTTAAAGCGGTCGAGCTTACAAACTGTAGACCCAGGACTCGAACCAGGATGGGTGAGATGGAATGGGAACAGCAGGCTTGGGAGTCGGCGCTTCTTCCATTCTTCGCTCAAAAGGCGATAGCAAGGCAATTATTAATGAACGGAGCGAAGGATCGGGCGCTAGAGACGGTAGATGAAAACGATTCGATATGCAACTAGAGCTAGCGGTAGAAACGCTTTCCGAAAGGCGAGCGAGAGAGTGGAAGTAAGAGAGAGTATTTCTACCCGAAGGAATGATAGTACTTCCCGTGGATGGTCTCAGTGTCAGCCCACTCGGACTTGTTAGTACTACGGTATATGCTTAGCAATGCTTCGTGGAGGCCTGTGGTTGGCGCTCTCAATGGAAGGAAATGCGACATGTTGAGCTCATGTCGGACATCAGCTGTGTGCAACCGTTGCGAATCGGACTTTGGAGAGCCGTCCTTGCTCTTGCTCTTGCTCTTTCCACGCAACGATCATCCCGTGCGCGCCGAACCTTAACTCACTAGCGCCATTCTTCGAACCGAGAAGCTTCACTTACACGCTGCGCTACTACTGCAGCCAATGTCTTGTTGACAACCTCTTCCATACCAACCAACAACCACACATATCCACTCACAGGCCCTCATTATGCCTCCCAAAAAGCCCGCCGAGCAAGCCGGCAAGAACAATGAACGCAACGAATACATCCCCTCCTTCATCGCCAAAAAGCCCTTCTACATCGACGACGCCACAGCCTCGCAAGACGATTACCTCGAGCACCAACGTCTGCAATCCGAGAAATCCAAAGACTCTCTCGCGACTTCGCAATGGTACGATCGTGGCAAGCGCGCAGGCCCCGCGGCGACCAAGTTCCGCAAAGGCGCATGTGAGAACTGCGGCGCCATGACGCACAAGGCGAAGGACTGTCTGGAAAGGCGGCGCAAGCACGGCGCCAAGTGGACCGGCAAGAATATTGCAGCGGACGAGGTGGTGCAGGATGTGAAGTTGGGTTGGGATGCGAAGCGGGATCGGTGGAATGGGTTCGAGGCAGAGCAGTACCAGGAGGTTGTGGATGAGTACAATGCGCTGGAGGACGTGAAGAAGCAAGCTGGAAACTCCGGAGAGAAGGATGCGGATGGCGAGGATGGCGACAACGACGATGGCGCGAGGTACGACGCAGAAACAGACATGGGCCGCAAACAAGCGACCTCAACCCGCAACCTGCGCCTTCGTGAAGACACTGCCAAATATCTCCTAAACCTCGACCTCGACAGTGCAAAGTATGACCCCAAGACCCGCTCTATGCTCGATACCGCCACCAGCACCAACGAGCTCATCGCCGAAGACGGTTTCCAGCGCGCAGGCGGCGACGCCGCCGAATTCGAGCGCGCGCAAACCTACGCCTGGGAGACGCAAGAGCGCGGCGACAAGGACAAGCTACACTTGCAAGCCAACCCAACAGCGGGCGAGATTTCACGCAAACGCAAGTTCGAAGAAGACGCGAAGAAGCAAGAGGCGCACAAGAAGATGCTGCTGGAGAAGTACGGCGCGCAAGACGCCGTGAAAGCGAACCCGCTCAAAGACGCTCAGATCACATCCAACGAGAGCTACGTCGAGTACGACGAGCGGGGCCGCATCAAAGGCGCGCCGCAGGTCAAGGAGAAGAGCATGTACCCGGAAGACGTGCTCATCAACAACCACACGAGCGTGTGGGGCAGTTGGTGGAAAGACTTCAAGTGGGGCTATGCGTGCTGCAACAGCGTGGTCAAGAACAGTTTCTGCGTCGGCGAGGACGGCAAGCGCGCTATCGAAGAAGCGGAGCAGTTTTCCAGGGGTCACTTTTTGCCTACGGCCGAAGAATCAGGTGTTGCAGCTGTGGAAGAGAAAGAAAAGGCGTGGAAGGAGGAGGAGAGGCGAGAAGAGCATGTGCCTAATGCTGTTGACCGCCCAGAGAAAACCAACATGGACGAGAGCAGAAGGCGTTTAGAAGAGCTGAAGTCTGGTGTGACAGAGGCTGAGATGGAGAAGTACCGCCGAGAGAAATCGGCAAAGGACGATCCCATGGCGAAAATGCTGGGCAAGGACGAATTGTTAGGATGAGAAAGCGAACAAGGCCGACCAAGTGCTGGAGGCCTAGTGTATTAAGTGTGCAACACAATCTTGATGCTTTTGACCCAAGTATTATATCAATATGATTTGGTTAGATTACGAGAGGACGATGTCGAGTCGGCAAAACAAGCCTCCGAAATCTGGTCACCGAGCCGAACAACAGCCTGGGTCGACCTCCTGTAAAAGCCAAGCCAAGGAGAGAACTTCTGCTTCTACATATAATTGTACTGATTGGCGCTTTCTCCACGCTCGATTTGGACAAATGCTTTCCACCATGCGATCGACCGGCCGAACATCATACTGGAACAGACTGTTGATGGTCGCGCTTTTGTCAAACATGACAAGCATGTAGGGCTGAGCTAAGGTACTCGCAAGAGACCCAACATTGGGTCGGACGGTAGGCCAAATGCTCATTGTCTCCGCAATATCAAGGACTGCAGGAGAACAAGCCGCCTGCATGGCGGCACATGCAAGCCTCTTCTGCACTATGACTTTCTTGTGCGACAGCGCCGAATGCTTGTACCTCAGCCGCAGCATGAGGGCACATCTCGCCTCAGCATCGCCCTCCCTCTCAATTTCGGACACTCCTTGAACACTTGCAAGCCCTCTGAAGATAGAACGCGAGGTCAACCATTAATATGTTCGTCAGGCGAAGCTACACCGATGGACCCACCGAGTCCCAGAAGCTTTACGGCTCGCATTTGCCCCCTTCTCTTCGATGGGGCGCTGCCAGGAAATACGCCTCCGGGCGAGACGAAGACCTCGGGTATAATGCCCGACTAAATACTGCGGCAGGGGCCATTTCACCCGGAAACCCAGCTTTTCTCGGCGACGATGAATGGGCATACCGCCCACGGCGCCCGACAGCCCGCCAACAGTACAGCTCCGGTTACAACATGAATCTAGACCCAAATGCCTATCGAGACGCCTTCAACACAAGGGGCGCAGTTTTTCTCGGCGACGATGAATTGGGGTACCGCCCAAGGCGCTCGACAGCCCGCCAACAGTACAGTTCCGGTTACAACATGAATCTGAATCCAAACGCCTATCGGCGACATGATCCAAATGGCCTCTATCGCACGCGCTCGATGGGACGCACAACAAAACCTATTGTGAACGTCTACAATGATGTGTATCAAGGCCAAGACGCCCATGTTCCCTTGCCTGTGTATCCGAATGCACCTCCACCTGCCGTCCCGAACGCACCACCCGCCAATCATGACTTTGAGAACCGTCACCGGGATCGTCGCCGCTCCAACAGGGTACAGACGGATCTGGCTGAAGAGCTTGCCGAGATGCGCTTGGAGCGACGCTTGCGCTCGCGCAGTCATGATCGCCGCAATGCCAGATCATCCAAAAGTGACACAGACACATCAATCGTTGCAGGCGCAAGTGGCGAAGGGACGGGCAATGGTGGAGGAGGAGCGTCTGACAAAGTCTTTGGCGGCGATGAAGACGAACTTACTCGGGCACTCACTAGTGAAATGCAAGAAGACGACGCTCCAGGAGAGCCGGATGCTGAGAAGACCGAAGATTCCGACGATTCTGTGAATGATGATGGCATCGAGCCAGATACCGCGGCAGAGGCCTCCCAGACATGGGAGCCATTTCCATCCAGCGACTATGATGAATGGGCCACCCGCCCACGGCGCCCAGCTGACCGCAAACGCCACTCTGAGAGTAAATATCGGCCACCTCATCGAGAAAACCTACGAAGGGACTCGATCGACCCTCCAGAATATCTGCAAGGATACAGATCGCGTAGTTCACGAGCTAACAGCCCAGGGAGCGAAATTTCAACAGAATCGTATCATACTTCGGCGCCTCGTGTTTCGACACCGTGGTTCCTTGAGAGCTGGAACGTAAGAGCTGCGAAAGGGCTCAATGTGCAAAATATTAGATCTAAACAGACGTCGCCGGCACCACCAACGATCGTGACCGAGCTATCTTCAGAATCACTTGCACGCGTTGAAACCAAGCCCACTGCGCCATCTGCCGCTTACAACATCCGGCCCCGGGCATACGGTCGACATGTTCCAAGCATCAAGCCGATCCTGAAACGTGTGTTATATGCAACGTACGGTGACTCGCTCCAAATTGAAGCGCTGAAAGGCGCTGATCCGCCTGGCTTCGTTGCTGTATCTCAAAATTATGGCTCGCAGGGCGATACGCTCTACCATATATTGTAGGTTGTTCGGCTCCCAACTGGTATCGGATGAGCATCTAATCTGCGCAGGAATCTTCGACAGAATGAGCTCGATTTTGAAGAGTTCAAGGTAATCGTTAGACAATGACAACCTTTGGCCTGTAGTCGCTGACGATGAGCCTGTTAAGAACACTGTAGTGGATCTGCCTGAGCTACGCAAAGTCCGCAACAGTGTGAGCAGTCATTTCAACGGAGCACAGAGGCTCTATGAACAGCTGAAGCACGACGGAAACTCCGAGCGCAGTATGAAAGGTTTCTGCCATCACACCAAAGCAGGTGCAGGCCAAGCCGGTATGACGCTGATCGGGCTGCCGTTTGTTCAACTCAAAGAACACAAACACCGTACTGAAGCAGAGAGGAACTCAGTGGCGATCATCAACAGGCTATTAGGCCACTCGCGTTACAATCAGACGGGCAAGGATGAGACAGTCTCTTGTCCGGACACCGTCCATGCTACACGCACATTGTTCCAGTATCTGAACCCTAGGGACAACAGTCGAAGGGATTTAAAGCAGGTGATTTGTCACATGCTTGGCCCTCATGACAAGCGATATTTGTGTGTAACACAGATATGGGTGTTTGTTGTAAATGAAGGTGAGTTCTATTTCGTTGCACACGAAGGTGACCTGGAAGTTACTGATCCTGACAAACGTATAGAGCTTATCATCACGAGCTCGACTTTGTCCGAGCCAGACTTATGCGGCGACCTACTCCTGCCTCTGACCCACGCTACACCTCCCAAACAAAGCCTAGTCAACGTACACGTTGTATCCGAAGACGGTCACCAATGGCTTTTGAAAGCAGCTGACTGCCTTTCGTACATCGTGAGTGAGTACCACCAAAGAACGACAGCGACATGTACTGATGTGATGACCGTGAAAGGGTCTTGCAGCGCACTTTTCGGATATCACGCATCAATTTGCCCATGACTTCATAGTCTATCACGATGAACAGGAATTAAAAGCGAGTGATTGGACGCAGACAATGCATCAAGCTCGTGAACGTACTATGCGCCTCCATCTCCGACGATCGAGGCCCTCGGACTTTGCTCAATGGAATTTGTCGGTCTGGTCCGATAGGTCTGGGCGTTTCAGACGGAGACCCGTACCGGTATCGCGAGTTGTCGATGAGAGAATTGAACTCATGAGGCGTAGCTCCCCTGGCAGAACCCTTGGGTTCGTTGGTCAAGACAAACACTCCTCTGATATGCTCAGACTGTTCCGAAGGTATGTCAGAGGAATCCGACGATACCAATACATGAGACCACATCCAAATGTCGATATGGCGAACGGAGCTACTGCCAAAGGCCACGAACAAGGACAGTCGTCAGCGCAAGAGACTTCAAGGGGCAGATCAAGCGACATCGGCCGTTTCGACACAGTGGACGAGGACACAGAGCACAGCGGGATTGCGAAGACAGGCACTGAAACCGCACCCAAAGATGCAGACTCCGATGGAAACTTAAGCAGAGATCGAAACAAAATAAGTCACAGACCTGACCTGATATATGTGCTCCCGAAAGCTGCGACACAGGCAAGGGCTTTAGTGAATCTCGGCATTCCTTTCACTGAGCAGGCACACGACTTTGCATTTGCTTCAGGGCTTGATGAATCGCAAACTTTTGATATTTTTCACATGACACGCAGGCTACGCGAGTTGGATGGCCTCTGGAAGATGACTCGCGATTGCCTTCTTCGCACTCCGACAGGTGGACAAGATTCTTCGCTTCTGGGGTCAGATACCCATTCATCAGCGACTGCAGACATAAGTGGGCCACCCTACCCTTCCAAAAACAACCGCGCCGCAGAAAACATATTTGACGAAGATGTCATGTACGCAAGCTGCCCTCGCATGTCAAGAGACACTTTCCACGACAAATTGAAGACATGGAAGGCCCTGTCGCAGCTTGATACCTCTACTCACACAGATCACGCCGTAGGTCTACCATCACCAGAGGCGAACCCGTGGAGGCTCGAACATTTACTTGGATGGACATTCCCGCAGCACACCAACATCGCAACCGGCCAGACTATGACAATCGCTCTAAGAAAGTACGATGGGTTTGAGAGTTTCTTGGATGGCCTTTGGCTCGCTTTGAGCATGTCAAAGCTTAGCAAGCGTTCTGGCGAGCTCCAAACAGCAGATGAGAAGCTTCTTGGCGCTGTGTTTACCCTTGTCACGACACTTCATCGACTCATGGAGCGCGCAGAGCAGCTTCCCTATCACGCATTCTACCACGACGTAGCGCCGGAGCCATGGGATCAGAATACTCGCGATGTCGCGAACGAGCCCTCGCCTCACGATTATAGGGCAAAGGGTTGTATGGAGAAGCCATGGGAGGAGCCATGGTATCAGAATGCTCGCGATGTCGCGAACGAGCCCTCGCCTCACGATTGTAGGGCGAAAGCGGCCGTCGCGGCCGTTGAGGCTTGTTTTGGCCCTCGAGATCTTGATTGGGTAGTCTGTGTTGTCTAGACTTAAAAACACTCGAGCGCTGCTCGCTTGTTGCTTCTGGTATATATTCAGGGGTCTCCAGCGATTTTTTGGCATACTCTAACGGCTTTCTTCCTGTGTCGTCTGACTGCCTGGGAGGGTAATCGCGGGCATTCCTAGAGGAACCCTTAGCGGGAGTCGTGCGCTGTTTACTCTTTCCTTCGCCGTCTTTGAGAGTCTCCTCGCCTGAGCCATTGCCATCGTCACGTTGCGGAGCATAACTGTATCCTTTGTCGGGAACGTGGGATCCTTTCTTGACGGTGGCGCTTCCTCCATGAAGGGGGGAATGCACGTGCTCGACTTTATCGCTTAGTCTGGCGCCAATTTGCGATCCTTCTATTCCGTAGGGGACAGTTGTGGGAACGGGTAGCTGATCGCTCTCCACCGAGTCTTGGTCGCCGACGTACGGAAAGCCCAGTGCGCCCTCTCTTTCTTCCAAGACAGGAACGTTCAGCAGCGAGCGCAGATTCTCGACGTTCTGCCCATGCGCCACTGCAAAAGCAACAGCCCGATGCTTGTCTGCTCTTGCATCCACTAATATAGAGATAACACGTCCTCTCTCTTTCTGCGCCGCAAGGTTCAAAGGCACGCCGCGGTGTGTCATGGCGTTGACATCCGAGCCCCTGTCGATCAACTCTTGCACGCAGTCCTCGAAGCCACTCAAGACAGCGTGGTGGAGCGCCGTAAACCCGTCGTCGTCCGAGAAATCAATATCGACCCCCAAGCGGAAAAGATGCTGCATGCGCGGCAGCTGGCCTTCCGCGGCCGCTCGTAACAGAAGGAGATTGCGTTGGTCTTCCCTCAGCGTTTCGTCGGATCGTCGAGTACGAAGGCCGTAGTTGTAACGGTAGTCTGTGGGCTGAGAGTTAGTACAACAGGCTCAAGAGCGGGATGCGGTATAACGTACTGTTGGTGACGTTGCCGTTGTGCTGAGAAGCATATTCCCCGGCGGATACATTGTCGTATCTTGTCTGTGCCATGCCGCGATATGGTTGTAACCACCGCACGCAGTCCACGTGCACGGCATCGAGACCAGGTGGACTCTTAGCATCAGCTACATGTAGCTTTCCGAGTGTTCTTATTGACTGTTTGGAAGATCCGATGTGCATGCGAGGCTGAAAGCATGGTCAGTCGAGGCGCAGCTGTTCGGCAGTGGCGCCGCGCCTGCAGCTCATACCTCATATCAGGGCTGGGGTGCATGAAGTGAGTCCCGGGAACATGTTCGTATACGAAGATATACGAGGAGGTCGCTTCATTTAGTGCGAAAGTACGAGAACCTTTCAATCAGCCTTGATCGAGAAGAGGAAATGATTTGCACAGCCATCACAATTCTTCTAAAAAGTGGGATTTGCAATAGAGCCTTGCAAACAGCGACAGATATAATACATCTAGCGTACAAGTATACATAGCAGGCGACGCGATGCTGCGGTTGATATGATTAAATACATACCGTCGAATGGAACGGCAATTTACCACGACTTGTTCTGGCGGACTCTGCGACTGGTGCCGCTCGCGGGCCTCTTCAGTAGCATCCACATCATGACTGTCGTGGCAGCACTCAAGCTGAACCATGTGAAAATGTACTGCGAAGTGTTAGCCTTATGCGCATCTCGAGAATCATAGAGGCAGAGCTTACCTGTCCGTGGTTGTTCCTCAAGTTGACCTCTGGCGGACGACCAATGGGCACTCCCTTGTCTTCACGGGCATAAGACTCGAGCAAATCTGGCCTCATGGTCTCCTCGACCCACACGGGCTGGGAATTGGTATGCGCCGCCATCTCGTACACATCCGGGAAGTAGAATTTGCCCTCTTCGGGTTTGTTCTCGGGCGTGAACATGTTCTTCTTCCAGGGCTCTCTCAGAAGACCTTCCACAACGACTGTGCCTTTGGGAAGACCATCCGGTCTCAGTTTGTGGTCTGCCTTGTCCTTCGGTATCCAGCCGCGGTTGATCAGCACTGTAGTGTTTCCCTTGAAGCCTTCAAACTCCGCCGATCTATCCAGAGGTGTCACAACTTGGTACCCATCCACGCCATCGTGCATTCTAGGTCCAATGAGCATCTCTTGATCGTGCCGTAACACACCCCGCGCCAACACACGCCTGTAATCAAAGTCCTTGATCGCATCCGGATTCACCTGAGGAGGGAGAGGTAGAGGATCCTTGATCAAGCGGTCCTCAAACCGCGCAATCAACTCCGACTTCCATCCTAATCTCTGCACCTGCCAGCAGCCAAGAGCGAACGCGGTGATAGGAATGGCGGCCAGGATGAAGAGGCCGATCTTGTTGTGTTTCTTTCCGGCGCGAATGAGCTGTGGAGGGTTGTCGACAATGGATCTGAAGAGGGGATCATCGCCGGGTTGCGAGGACTGCTTTCGGCGCTGCTGACGGAAGATGTTGGAGGGCTTTATTTGCTGGCGCATGCAGTTTGTGCAGACCCATGAGGGGCGTTGTGTTGCGGTGGATATTGACCGCTTGGAGGCGGTGTTGGAGAAGGCTCTCCAGACTGTTTTTGATTTGTCCATGGTGGTGGAGTTCCCAGAAGGGAAGAGTGTACTGGGTGAAGTTGTCGCATTCGAGCGGCGAGAGAGTTCAAGTGAAGCTGCCGAGTCGAGCGTCTGGGGAAAGCAAGGGTCTCTCTTACAATGACGATCCGCTGTCTCGAAGACAACACCTGAACATATACATACATGAACATTGTCCGGGTAAACAATTGGATGGTATAACACAATCACCAATAATACAAAATAGTCCACAGCCATGTTCCACGAAGGCGACCTCCAAAGTGGCATCAGCACAGCCATACAGCAACAGAAGCTCGTGGCTTGCTTCATCCGTCAAGGTACCATCAGCTGCCTATAGCAGACATGATATACAGCAGTATACTGATTAGTTCACTATAGACAATGACGAAACATCCGCAATATGGGAGAATGAATGGCTTGCCGGAACCCACCAAAGCACCTCCGACACTGAATCTACAGCCAACATCCCAACCGTACTCAAGTCCAAGACTGTCCTCTTGCGCCTGGACTACGGCACCCAAGAGGCAAGCTTCCTCAGCGCGTTCTGCCCGATCAACGCAGCTCCTACTCTGGTCATCATCCATAACGGCACAGTCGTCGACAAGCTTGAGGGCAGCCTAGCATACTCGGAATGGTCGCAACGTTTACTGAAGGCATGCGGAGTCGATGCCGAGGGTGCGAATGTTGAGGCACCGGCACAATCACAAGAACAAACTGCAACAACACCTGCTCCTGCTGCCGCGCCAGTAGATGGCGCGACCAGCGAAGGAGCCGCCTCTGCACCCGCAGATCCTACAGCCTCACATTCACCAGAGCAAGTACAAGCTCTCCTGTCAGAGCGCGGCGCACGCCTAGAAGCCGAGCGTTTGAGACGCGAAGCAAGAGAGAAGGCAGAACGCATAGCTCGTGCGAGAGAAAGGCGGGAGGAAGAAGAGCGAGCACAGGCAGCAGCACAAACAGACAAGGGCAAAGGCAAGGAGCGCGCCGATGGCAGCGAGTCTGCGCGCAACAAGGCTCGCATTGACTGGATACAGCAGCAGGCGAAGAGGAAGACAGAAGCCAGGGAAGAGAAGCAACGGATCATGGCACGTATCGAAGCCGACAAGCGCGAGCGAAAGAACAGAGACGAAGAGCGCAAGCAAGCAGCAAACGCCATGGCCGGCGAGCCTCTCCCATCGTCCTCCAAAGCAGCAGCATCAACCAGCACACGAACCCCTCCCACAAGCGGCACCTGTGCCATCCAAGTCCGCCTCTTCGACGGCTCCAGCATAAAAGGCCGCTTCGCCCACGACAGCACCCTCGCCACCGCCGTCCGCGAATGGATCAAAGAGACCAGCCCCGCCGGCGGCGCCGATATCCCTTACAACTTCCGCCAGATCCTTACGCCCAACCCCAGCCGCACGATCGAGATCAGCGAAGAAGGCCAGACGCTGTCAGACGTAGGTCTCATGCCCACCGCAACCCTTGTGCTTGTGCCGGTAGCGGGCTACACCGAAGCATACAGCGGCACTGGCAGCGGAGGCCTTCTCGGCTCCGCTTACGGTCTGGTATCCGGTGCATTTGGCCTTGCAGGTTCGGCGCTTGGATACGTCACTGGGTACGGCTCGGGCGTCAATAACACAGACGGCAGTGGTGGGATTTACATGGGCGGCACAGCGGACGAGCAAGAGCCTTCGAATGTGCAAGGCGCGAGGATGGCTAATGCTGACTCGGGGACGGGGCAGAGCGGGCCTTCGAGGATTCGAGTCAAGACCATGGCGGAGCAGAGGGCGGAAGCTGAGAAGGGTGCTGAGTTCTACAATGGCAATTCTTTGGGCACCGAAGGCAGGAAAGATGATGATGGGGAGGACAAGAAGCAGTAATCCAGCGCTGCGTTGTCCGGGCGTGTAATAAAAGGGATGAGACCGACCGATCTCGATTGGCGAATACTGCTTGCACAATTACATTTCAACTCGAGCTATGCTATACCAAATCGCAAATGCCAATCAACTTCACTCACGAAAATGCGCGTTCAATTGTTGCGAAAAGAAGTCAAACTCAAACAACGCCATGGTGTCAAAGGACCCTCGTGCCGAACTAGCGACCAATGCCATCTGGCAAGTCACTGACGCCTCGTTCCGCTGGATCACGCCGGCGTCCATGGCTTCCTCCCCAGCACAATCGGACACACAGCAGGATTGGCCTCAGTGCAAATCTCCACTCCAGCAGACGGCCCACACCCGCCGCTATTACCAGCCACGCTCACCGGCTTCCTCGTTGGCTCTGAATCCACGGCCGTAATAGTGGAAGCAGGCGGCCAAACCGTAGTGGTTGAATGAAAGATCATCCACACAGGGGAAGTGTCTGTGTCAGTTGGAGCAGCGTTGCGCCCCACGAGCATGTCGTCGATGATCGTGACATCTTTCTCCAGATTCCCGACCGCGAGCGACGGGGACAACAGGAAGAATCCCATCAACAGGAACGGGATCAAAGAAAAGAGCGAGTTGATAGAGGTCCGATCCGACGAGTTGGGTGGGATCCAATACCATGTCTGCGGTTTGTCCTTCTCTTGCAAGTCGAAAGTCAAGGCCGTCCCAGTCGCGTTCAAAGCTGTGGTGCAGGGCGACGAGGACGGCAGAGTTAGGGACGCAGATGGCATGCTCGTGCTTGTTGGTTCGGCGAATGCCATCGGGACGAGCATGGCGGATAGAACCAGCAGAGCTAGCAGGATGGCGACCCTTGTTGCGCCCGGGTACTTGTCTGGGACGTTCGTGGTGGCGTCGATGGCTTGCTGCGCCTTGGTCTTTGGGCGCTTGACCTCGACTTCCTCGGGCAATAGACGTCCGGCGAGGAGGTGGTAAGAGATAGTGGACGATCGCTCCTCGTTGACTGCTGGGAGAGCTGCCGTGGCCTTCGATGATGCCGAGATCGTTGCGTCGTCGTTCTGTGGCGGGCTCAAAGACGATGCGGCGGTTCCACTGGCAAGAACACAGCAGCAAACCAGAACAGTAATGCCCACCAACCATAACCCAGGCAGTGCCACTCGCCCCTTGGCGCCAGACTGGCTGACGCAACGTTGATCAATGAACAGCGCACAAGAGGGATCGCACGCGCAGTCCCATGAGCGACTGACAGCTGTCGCAGCTGATATCGACAGGTTGCTAACGATCGACGACGTTGAAGAGGAACTCATCTCCAAAACGTTGGTGATGTGGTAGGAAGAAAGATAGATTGCAGGCGGAGTGCGGTAGATGATTGTGCTAGTGTGACACTCGTTGGAAAGGAAGTGATGAAGACGTCGCGGCGATGGAGGTAGCGAGGGTACAGAAATGGTATGCCGAGGGGCGGAAAGAGAAGGTAGGAAGAAGTCTGCATCAACAGCCCTGAAATACCCACCACGCCATCGTAAGACCATATGCCATATGGTAAAATGATTTTAGGAGTTACTGCTGGGACATGTAATGACCATCAAAAGAATGAAAGGTGGTTACGTTGCTACCTATTTGAGTATGATACATAGAAGTGCAGAGGTGACGAAATGGTGCTTGCGCAACCATGCCAGCGTCGTTTCCAGTCAATGCCAGCGCCAGAAGATGAAATTCAGTCAAAGCATGATGGTAGAGGGACGATCATAGGCGGTACCCATCAACGTCCAACTTGTCTGCCCATTCCTCTGAGCTATTGCAGTGTCAGCACTTGTATTATTGCACTTTGATGGATGCATTGGTGCTGAAACTTACGTGAGTGATGGCTCTGGCATCACCGGAAGACTCGCTTGCGCGGGTAAAGGGACATTTGTTTCTGGTGTGCTGACAGTGATTGTGGTGGTGCCTCCGGGAACAGTTGAAGTGATTCGGCGCGTAATAGTGCTTGTAACGTCATCGTTATCGCTATATGGACGTCAGCAACTGTATTCCTGTTCAAGATCGACAATGCGATGACTCACGATACTTCCTTCACAGTCTGCGTTTGGTAGACCGTTGGTCCGGTTGATATTGCCTTGCTGATAACTTCGGTCGTTTCGGACTCGGTCACGTACTCCTTCTCGATCGTTGTCGACATGCTGTAAGTGACCAAAGTCTTCGTGATGTTGGCAACAAAGGTTTCAACAATGAGCTGCGAAGGGCCTGCGATAGTCGTGGAGAAGTTGACGCTGAGTGTTGAGGTTGCGTTCACAGTCACCAAGCTTGTCTTCCAGATCTGGTATTCGCGAATGCAGTTCTCAGTGCCGTTCGCGAGAGTGGCGCAGACTTTGAGATCGACGTCTTCTGGTGGGCCAGCAGTGGTCAGCTGTTGCCATGGAGCAATGAAGTAGGTGGTCAAGGTCTTGATGACGGGTCCGGGTGTGATCAAAGCGGACGAATTGCCATATGTGCCTGTTGGGTACCTTGCGGTGGCGTTGGCAGTGGCAGTCGGCGTGGCAAGGACGTATCCTAGTTGTGTCGAGAAGGTGATATCCTGAGGGCATTTCGTCACGGTGTATGACGTGATGAGGTCGCTGAGAACGGTTGCACAGACCATGGTTGCGGTCGTCTCGTAGATAGTCGTACAAGAGCCGTTGCCTGGTGGAATAGTCATAGAGTAATTACGGTACGGCGCTGCCGATGGGATCGTCGTAGGCCTTGACAGCGGGAAGAATCCAACAGGTGGTAGATCGCAAAGCGTGAATTGTGGGATATATGTAGTGACAATCTGGCTCTGACTGGTCACCTCCACAGGTGACGCGCCGGGCGACGGCGTAATGACAGTCAGAACGCTAGCTGGTGTCTCCACTGCTGACACGTCCAACGGCTCGGCCTGGCGAATCTGCACATCAAATGCTTCGTGCCTGTACCCTGCCAGACGTCGAGCTTGAACCAACATCAGTGATGTGGACAGCGCACATAGTGATCGCATGAGAGACATTTTCGTCGCACACAGAGCTGGCAATAGTCGTCGAGTGATAGTTGTGTCCAATTCTCGTTAACGTGTGGTGGGTGTTTGTGCACTGTATAGTCGGATTGCATGGCTTTCATGCCAAGTATGTCTGCATTCCTACCAAGCCCTCAAAACAAATATGTGGCGATCGACTTCTCTGCGGGGTTTTAGGAATGTAGCATGTCCAGATGACACCTTGCAGATCTAAACTTTCCTGGAACGAGTATTGAGAACCATGCTGCGTATCGCGCGCATGGCTACTCGCTATCCTCGCTGGAAGACATATCTTCGTCCTCGTCAGACGAGGCTTCCGAATCAGCTGCATCGGCCTTCTTCGAACCGCTCTTCGCCTGACCATTTTGAATGGCCCGTTGCTGCTCGTTGACCTGTGCCTGGAGTTTTTGAATTTTGGCAAGAGCAGCCTTGTTAACCCTCCTAAGAGCGTCAAGTTCTGCCTTGTGCTCAGCACTCTGCTTCTTGGCGTCAGGTTTCGTCGAGCTCGCGGCGGAGTCATCTAGAGCCATGAAATCATCTAGCTGGCTGACCTCTTTGGCCTTGGTTTCGGGAGGCGGCCCTTCGCTCCATGCTGCCAACTCACTCAGTCCTTCATCGAGCAGTTGCGAAGGCAAAGACTTTCCAAACAAAGCTTCTGTGAAGATCGAACTGGGCTCGGATTCGCTAGTGATGTTTCCCAGTAGCTGTGCATTGAATGCGTAGTTGCCAGGAACCGCACCATTTCCGGCTCCGCTGTCCTGGAAGGCTCCAAACTTGGGCTTGACAACTGCATCGATGCGTACCAGCTTCGCAGCCTCAGATTGGAAACCAGACACAGGGAGGAACTTGAGGTTCATTACAGGTCCAGGCAAAGGTCCTTGCGGTAAGAAAGACTTCATGTGACCGGTTGCAACGTCCCATCCGATGATGGTACCAGATTGGTGGCCAGCAAGAACAGCAGTGCCGTCGAAAGATAGATCGAGGCTGAGCACAGATCCAGTACTGGCATCTGGAGGCGACCAAGGTTTTGTTTTCGGCTGCACAGGAGTCAAGGCATCAACGCCAGTCTGTATACTCTCGAGCTGAGACTCTTCCTTGGAGAGCAAATCGATGCGGTGAACGCCACCATCTTCATAGCCCACGTAGAAGGCACGGTCAGCAGCATCGATCGCGATCGATGTGGGTACAGATGGCAGGAGGAATGTCCGCAGTGTGGCGTTGGTGTGATAGTCCCAGACGAGACAAGTCTTGTCCTGAGCTGCAGTGATAGCAATGTTCTGGAAGCTTTCGCTGTGGCCAATGGCAAGTGCCTTGATCGATGCTCGGTGTGTTGTAAAGGTACGTAGAGGTGCAAGCGGCTGGGCACCATCGTTGGAGAAAGAGAGCAGAGCAGGAATCGACCATACATGGCATGTCGAGTCCGCGGAAGCCGAAACCAGAAAGTTGGAAGCAGCATCAACAGCAAGCTGGTTCACGGGTTGCAGATGGGACTGTGCAGTGGTGACTTGCCTTCCAGTGGCAACTTCCCACAGGAACACTCTTCCCTCTGTCGTGCCCATGATCAGAACGGCATCATTGCAGGCGAGCGTCAAGCAATTGATTCGCTCGGTAAAAGGAATGGTAGCCTCCTGATTACCCCTCTCTCTGTTGTAGACATTCACGACAGCTCTCTCGGCCTGGGCGGCGAAGATATGAGTGTCGCTCACAGCCAAGCAGTTTTGAGGAGTGGCGCTTTTCTTGAACATGGTCCGCTGGGTGCCAGAAGGCTGGTATTCGTGGACGAAGATGGCGGCATCTTTGGCAATACTCGTTCCTGTGGCCTTGAACGGCGCGCCTATAGAGGCGACAAGATGCTCGGAGAGCATTTTGTTATGTAGTGAGTATTTCTCTGTCTGGTGATTTGCATGCTTTCTTCTCGAATGTGTAGAACTTCTTCCGCCTTTCTTCCAAAGATTGGCGCTAGCCGTTTTGAGACACTAGCTTCAGGAACGCCGGCTTTGAGGCTGGAGCACACATGCACCGCATACACCACAGACATCATTCATTCCATCTCATGTCGGCATATACCATTCGCGCAATGTACTTCTGGTACTCGGGCCAAAGCACGGCACTCTAATTACTATCAGGCATTATCCAACATGACGCAGCACACGACTGAGTTGATGATTCCACCAATCTCTGGCCTCCTTGCCCACTCTGCAATTTAGCCGCAGGCTCGGTATACTTTGTACCCCTCGAACCGGATGGTAATTGCTAGCCACGCATGCCTCCACTATAAAATGGCCAAGTATCATTATCATGTTCCTTGCGTCTATCGTCAGTCGTTTGCCTCCGCCATAGCTCCTCAATATGGTGAGCTTCAAGATCGCGCAGCTCGCTGCGATCGCCGCGTCAGTCCTTCCAGCATTGGCAGCACCACCACCCTCTTACGGCGCAATCACTCCCAAACCACGCGATGGTCATTGGGTTGATACATGGGGCACGATGCCTCAGTTGACTGAGCCTGCCAATCTTCCACCTGCTCCATTCGTACGGCTCGCAACAGATTGCCAAGCAAAAGGACGAATGCTAACACTGCGAACAGAATCAGACAGGTCTCGTTTTTGCGGACTCCTCCATCCGCCAGACTCTGCACATGTCCATTGGTGCCGAGCAGATTCGTGTTCGCATCTCCAATGCATTTGGTCTGACCGATCTGCCCATCACAAAGGCTACCATTGCCTACCCAGTGGCAAGTGGCGGCTACAACAAGACCGGCTCGCCCTTCATCGACACAGGCTCTCTTCAGACTCTCACTTTTAGCGGAAACAGCTCCATTGCCATTCCAAACGGTGCACTTGCCGTCTCCGATCCCATCAACTTCCCCATCGCACCCGAGTCAGTCATTTCCATCACTTTGTACCTTGCCAACGGTCAGACAACCAACTCCATAACATCCCACCCAGGCAGCCGTACAGGCTCATGGATCTCTTCGGGCGATCAAACTGCTTCCCGTAACTTTACAGGCCCTAGCACGGTCGAGTCTTTCCACTGGTACTTCCTTTCTGGTGTCGAAGCCTGGTCGCCACGCGCTGCCGGCGCATTCGTGATCGTTGGAGACTCCATCACCGATGGTCGCAGCAGCTGGAACAACGCCAACCAGCGCTGGCCCGACCTGGTGCTCAGACGCATGCAACAAAACGGCGCGACCAAGAACATTGGTGTAATCAACGAAGCGGCCGGTGGAAACAGAGTGCTTTACGACGGCCTCGGACCCAACGCCTTGGGCCGCATCGACCGTGACTTGCTTGCTCACAGCGGCGTGCAATACGCCATGGTCTTCGAAGGCGTCAACGATATCGGCGTTGCGGCCGACACCGCCTCCACCCAAGCGCAAACAGGCGACAGGCTCATCCAGGCCTA
Source organism: Cladosporium oxysporum (assembly GCA_035771495.1). Lineage (NCBI taxonomy): Eukaryota > Fungi > Ascomycota > Dothideomycetes > Cladosporiales > Cladosporiaceae > Cladosporium > Cladosporium oxysporum. The sequence continues at coordinate 1,538,817 of JAWNKS010000006.1, forward strand.
CAAGCAAATGATCGCGCGCGTGCACGCTCACGGCATCCCCTTCTTCGGCGCCACCATCACGCCCTTCGGCTGCTACAACAGCTCAATCCAGGCCTACTCGACTGTCTTGCGAGAGCAGACACGTCTACGCGTGAACGACTGGATCAGGAACAGCGGCGCATTCGACGCTGTGCTGGACTTTGATGCGGTTCTGAGGGATCCCAAGAACCAGACCAGGCTTCTTCCGGCGTACGATTCGGGCGACTGTCTGCACCCGGGCCCCGTGGGATACCAGCGCCTCGCAGATGCGTTCCCCTTGGACGTGTTTGGGAAGTTCAAGAATGGGGTCAGCGGGTTCTACTAGACTAGAAATATATCGTGTCCAATTTACAAGTCAACGGTTTTCCACTATGTCGACCCCGCCTTGTCTCCGTGACATGATAACAATGAAGTCACCCACTTGTACGAGTACACTTAAACCCGTGAATTGGACAGTGCTTCCTCACGCAAACAAGTCATTCTCAGACTTCGATAGTGAACAAGTCATGGTCAGGACTTGGTCGCCTCGATAACTAAATGATGTCCCAAAAGCTTGGTTTCGACTAAACCAGCGGATACGCATTGAGCTGACAGACAGTACCCTCGAATGAGCTCCATCAATAAAGTTCCAGCAGCGACGAGCATATACTCAAGGAAATACTGCCATTCAGTATCTATTTTTGTGCATATTCCATGATTCCATCGAACAACTCATATAGTGTTACTAGGGTTAGGGTTATTTTCTCTCCCGTCTCGATAACAATTTTTGGCTATCCTCGGAATGCAGAGCACGTGCTTGATTGCTGCAAGGTCTCATCAACCACCGTTGTTGCACTCTACGTGTTCCATTTCTACTAACATCAATGTGCATGTAGGCCAAGACGAAAGTGCTCAAATCGAGCTCGGTCGCAATTCTTCAGCATACGATTTGGGCCGGCTACTGGAGATCAGCGCACGCGGAGAGCGGGTGACCACTCTTGTGCTGCGAAAGACTTGAGGAAACCTTACTGAAGGCAATGGAAACTTACAAAGAGCGCAGTTTGCATGATGAAGGAACATTGGACTCGATGCGAGTCTGCACGCATGGTCGCAACTCGCGTACCTAGCTTGTGGGTTCAAGCTTGGTAAGTGACAGATATGGCACGAACTGCCTGTGGTCGTACAAGGTGTTGGGCTATGGGAGGAGATGGAGACACGCCTGAGATGGCGATGCCTCTGCCTCAGTCTCTGTGAAGGCAGGGGGTTTACTACACATGAGGAGCACGTTTCGATATTTCACGCGCAGTGAGGTATTGATGGCTCGCCGAAGGACATCACAGCCAGGTGGCTCATCTTGTCTTGCAAGCGCAAGTCGTGCACAGCATAGACCCTTACACGTCCACAGCGATGGGGTGTGAACCGGTTGTGCACATACAGACAGCGAAACATTAGTAGGCCAGTTTAGAACATGCCCATGCATCGGTTGTCATTCCATCGAGTCCAGAATGGTGAAAAGGCAGACGGGTCCTACTGATCTCAGAGTCTGATGATATCAGGTTGGGCGAGAGCATTGCCAACGAGCGTTGTGCTTGATGAAATTTCGTGTTCAGTCTTGTTGCTGGTTCTGGACCACGCATCCTTGCCATGATGCCAAGTATAAAGGAAGTTTCGATTCGTTGGGTTGCTGTGTTCGGCCGGTTGCACGTGCGATGGTTTGCCGTATTGGGCTTCCAAGTGAAAGTCGAGGCCAGGACCGGTATGTCGTGATACTGTGGTCTAATGTCGAAGTCTCCAGTCAGAGGTGGGGCCTTTGTCCTGCCAGGCACGCCTCCCTTGGTCTTGGTCCATGGCCGCTGAGGTTGCTAAATCTGGTCAGTACTCGACTCCGCCTCATCTCCAACTCATATACCAATCGCTTGTGATCCATGTATTGAGGCATAAAACTTTTTGTTTCGGTCGTAATCTGGCGGAGCAGACGGCTGGTATTGGCATTTGAACATGAATGCTTTGCTGTTCGCTACATCCCCTCAGCTACTGAGCGTTCTCGTCCCCAAGGGCTGGTAGGGCTTGCATCTCGCTTTTCCGTTCCAAGCGCCCGCCGCCCTTTGCATCAAAGCTCCAAAAACTCCATCATGCCCCTGCCGAGTGTTCCACCAATTTGCACAGAGAAGGGTCGCTTAAGCGGACTTGACGCCGCGGGCACCCTTGGGGGCACCGCTCTGGAAGCCGTTGGAGAACTTGCGGTTGACAGTCTTGAGGTACTGCATGCGGCCGGAACCAGTGGTCTTTCTCCTCTTGGCCTTCTCGCCCCAGTTGTCTGCGGTAGGATGTTAGTAGTATTCTCTTATCTCGCTGCGGCCGAGCGAGGTATTGTCGATGTTGTGTTCAGGTATCGGTGGGCTGGAGAAGGGTGATGTGCGACGTACACTTCCTGACGGATGCGCTAGGGTAACCGCAGTTGGCGCAAGTGTGCTTCTGCACGTGCAGAGAGCGACGACCTTGAAGGTGTATTAGTATCCTGTTCCACAGCTCTTGAATGTCCCCAGTGCGATCATACCGCAGCGTCTGCACAGAACGTGCGTCTTGTTGTGGCGCTTTCCGAAGCTGGACGTTCCCTTCGCTGTTGACACACTGTCAGCCTCCCTGTTCGTCCTCCAAAATATTCGCAGTGGCCGGCGGTGGATGCGTACTCATTTTGTCGGTGTTGGGCGAGGGTTACTGGTCGGGTTTCGTCGATTTCGTCGTCGCTGTCAAGGCGGAGGGTCGATTGGGCAATCTCCAAATTCTCGGTCGCGCCTGGCAGTGCGAGATGCCAAGAGCAAGCAAGTGCTGAGACGCACGGGCCAGCTCGAAATTCGTCACGTGAACTTTGACCTCCCTCCGCTTGCGAACTGTAGCCGAGCGAGCGGAACATCAAGTCCGGCTTGGGCGGGACTACTTGCAATGCAAGACTCCCGTGATCATTCGCATATGTACGTGATGCAGAAAGGAAATATCATGTGATGTTCATGTCTTATGTTCGAGGGTTCATAACAATGAAAGCTTCTTTGGAGTCCATGCGTGGGTAGAGGTACTTCCTCTCCAGAAAGCACGTCAACCGAGATAATAGCCTCGAACTGGTCGCATGAATATAATCGTGCCATGATTCAAACGTCATAGAACAAGTACACTTCGCCGAAATGTGTGCTGACTGCGGCTACTAATCATGCTGGTTCCCAAAAATCCATATCACATACTCCAGTGCTCATGCAAACGCTCACAGTGAGGGACCAAAGAGAGTAGTTCGTCAACAAAAGGAATTCGTGAATATCGCCGACAACACTCAACACAACTCACTCCTCCTCGATCTGACTCTTTCGCATCTCCTTCAAAGCAGCAGACAGCTTGGGCCAGAAATCACGATTCATCACCGTATCAACAAACTCATGCTGCCTGATGATCTTCTCGCCCGTTTCGTCAAAGTCCAACGTCCACATGTACTCGTTGACATACTCGCCTACGAGGGTGTCAGCGCGAGCTTTGAGCCACATGACGATGCGGTGAGCTTCGCGATCTTCGACGATGTCGTGCACGGTGAGGCTGAAGTTTATGAACACCGCGATGAGTTTTTGAAGCTGCGTTTGGTACTCAGTGTTGTTCATGGGTGCTAGGTTGAGAGTTGATGGGAGGATGTGTCGCATGCATCCGGGTGAGCGGTGCGAGATGATGCTCTCCACGTCCATGCTGTTGAAGGCTGCTACTACCGCCAGAGCTGTCTGCTTTTGAGTTGACGGTGTCATATTCGAGTTGGAATTGTTTCTAGCTGAGAGCAGTATCTAGTGTCTGGTATATGCCGATTTGGATTAGTTCAGGTATTTGGGAGTGGCTTGCGAGGAACAAGCTGCCTCGTGTTTTGGAAGCGTCTCCACTGCAACAAACAGCTTGCGCTCGTAAGTTTGCATATCATGAGGCCTCGATGCTGAAAATGCGCGTGAGGAGACCTGTATGCGCCTTGCTGCTGTAAAACCCAATCTCAAAATGACAGGTCTGCTTTGAATACTGAAATATTGATCTGATAATTCGGGTTGGTGTATGCTTGGCCACCACTAGAGTATTCAAACTTTTATCTACACGAATAGCCCCACCAGTGACGCTCTTGAAAGAGGCTGGAAATATACATAGACTGAATCATCGACTTTTAATCTTAATCATTCATTCTTGCACCTTTCTCCGATTCAAGCCATCGGTTACACGAAAACTTTCCTGCTAGACAATTCAGTGCTCATCAAACTTGCGCAGCACCTCAACACAACGCACCAGCAATGCCCGGCAAAACCCTCGTCATCCTCGGATCCGGACCTGGCATTGGCGTGGCCGTCGCCAAAGTCTTCTCAGTCCGTGGCTTCACCCACGTAGCTCTAGTCTCTAGAAACAAGGAGCGTCTTGCCCAAGACGAAGACGGCGTGCTCGATGCAATCCAAGAGCGCGGTTACAGTTGCCGCGTCAAGACCTGGGTCTGCGATATCTCCGATCTGAAGCAGCTGAACGGCACGCTCAAGGAGATCGAGTCTTTCGGGTCGCTGGAGTGCGTGCTGTTTAATCCTGCGAGAGTGGCTGGAGAGCCGCCGCTTGAAGAGAGTACGGAGGCTATCGAGGCTGATTTCAGGGTATGTGTGCTTACATCGCAAAGAAGGAGTCACAAGACTAACACGAACAGCTTACAAACCTTGCGCTGCTCGAGACCGCCAAATGGGCTATTCCGCTGCTCAAGCAGGCGCCCGAGGACAGCTTGCCCTCGTTGATCGTGACTAGTACTACTCTGCTCTACAAGGAGCCAGTGCCACAGCTAGCGTCACTGTCCATGGTGAAGTCCGCCCAGCGCTCTCTGGTCCTATCTTTGAATGCTCTACACGGCAAAGAAGTCCACATTGCTCTACTTAGCGTGGGAGGTGTGGTGAAGGACGATGCGCCCAACGTGAACGCAACTAACATCGCCGAATACGCATACAAGCTGTACAGACAGCCGCGAGGAACTTGGGAGCGCGAGATTGAGATTCACGAATAGCCTGACGATTCATGATAGAGCTAGTATATTTGGATATAAGACTGATCAGAGCGGGTATGCCTTTGCCAGATTGTTCGCGAAATTGGAGTCTTTGAAGGGTACGTTGGCCGATCCGAAGTCGGTGTTCGTGAGGGCAGTTTTTGCGGCTGCTGGCAAACTCTCCCATGCGATCAGTGGCTGCTGACCGCCACGAGTGCTCGTGAAGCCCATTCTGGAATCTTGTCAGTATCTGCTCCCACAAGAGCGAGTCACGACAAGATAGGGAACTTACTGGTGATTGACCGGCCAAATGCTGTAGTATCTGATCAGCAGACTGTTGCCGCTGAGGTTCGGCGTGGTGGTGGTATCGAATTCGCCGTGAGCAGAAGCTGCTCCACCGACAATGCTCGCAGTAGTGGACTCCGCCGAAAGCCACACAACAGCGCTCTCCCAATCGTGTCGATGTCCTAGGCCAGTCGATGGCGAGTCCTTCGGCATGTACCAAGCGTACATGATGGCGAATCTGCCATTGTACGTGCCGCCACGAGCGTAGACCTGGCCGGTGCTGCTGCTACAACTGGCGGAGGGTGCACCTGAAGGGTTGAGACCGGCACTGAGAGGGCTTGTCAGCTTGGTTGTTGGATGGGAGAGGGATACCGGTGCTTCTACCCTGTGTTGCCACTCGCATCCACAGCTGGGAAGGGCACGCAGCCACCTTCGACTTTCAGGAACGGCTTGTACTTTAGGTACAGCGATCCAAGCGTGCCGCTGGGAACTGTCTCGGCAAAGCCAACAACCGCATCATGATTGATTACTGCGCGGCGCTCAAGAGGTGCTGCGAGTGACGCAACCGAGTACAAAGCGAGTGTGAGATATTGAACGAGCGGCGCCATGACTTAAGCGAATGACAGCGGAGGTATGAGTGTCGATATTGAGTCTGCGTAGACACTACTCTGCTTGCATGTGGTAATACTTATACTCAGTCTCGGGGTCTAACATCTTGTGTTACATTCAATGAGCAGGCTTCTGCATGGCTAGCATCAACATAGCGTGAGAACATGTTGTCTGATGCGTGGTAGCCATTGGCTGACCTCGACCATCTTACCGCCAGATACCTGCAGACACTATATACATGCCTTAGTCAATATTGAATTGCAAGCTTAGGCCGTAAACAAAACATCGGCATCGCAGGGGCAGAAATGCTGCAAGTGTTGTTATTGCTTGTTCGACTACCACGTGCACAGAAAGACTTGTCCCGGAGGGAACTCTCTAAGCGAAACGACCGGACCGGCTTTAGCGCGGGCAGAAGGAGAGGGCGTCGGCGCGTATCTGCACGTGTTTGGTATTGATCGACAGATTCGACCATATAAAAATCACGTTATCTCAAAGACGGCTTCCTGATTGAGAACCTGGCTCCGATGCAAGTGCGTGTCTCCCAAGACTACCGTAGAGAAAGCGGAGGGCCTGACACGTGCATTCGTTGACCGACGGAGAAACTTGTCCGCGACGGCGTACTCTGCTCGAGAGATCTAGCTGTCCTAGTAAGTATCATATGAACGCGGCTACGAAAGTGATATAGCTCAACTTTCCATTAACCCACTTCCATAATATTCGCGCCCCCTCAACCGTTCAAATCCCTCTGCACCAAAACATCCCAAACAATACAAGTCTTCTGACTGTCAGGACAAACCTTCTTCCTTTGCAACTGCTTGAAAGTTGGTCCGGTCGGGCCGTTGGTATACTTGCACAAAGCGTCGATCCCCAAGAAGCAGGACTGGTCCGGGTCGTTGTCAGGGTATTGTTTGTCGCCCCAGTGGCCGTTGAAGGCAAGCCAATCGATGGGATCCCTGAGTTCGCTGTTAGGAACTTGCAGTGAGCTTATACATGCATGGGAAGGTAGCTTACTTTGAATTGTAGGCTGTGAAGGCTTTAGTCTTGTCGTTGTACGAGTACCAGTATGCGGACAGTGTGGGATCCCAGCGAGGACCTTCGTCCGTGTGGTCCTCGATGATGCCTTCGGGGAAGTTGAAATTGGGGATGCCATAGGCATGGTCTCCCGTGGTGGCATAATTTGCGTGAGAGCCATTGGCGCTGTAGACGACGGGCTGTTTGAGTGTCAGCCTGGAAGGTCTACCATGCTGGTCTTAGTCAAACCCGCTCACCCTTAGGTTGCCGATGCCGTCTTCGTACTTCTGCACTGCGCTGTACTTGAAAGCTTGCCCGGCTGAGTGCTGCGAGTACCACAAAGCGCTCGGCGTCTTGTTGACGAAACGAATCATCGAATGTTCCCAGTCGCCAACATGGTTTCCGATGCTGAGGGCGCCACGGTCGAAAGCGTAGAAGTAGAAGTAGAAGGCGTCCACAGTGCCGTCGCCGTGGTCGTTGACGATTATCGTGCTACTAATTGCACCCTCTGTTTTGCCTTCGCCGTTCGGCAGCACACCGAAGAGATATCCAGGAACAGGATTCGCGTATGGCTTTACTTTTGATGTAAGATGCACCTTTTCGCCGCCGAGACCATTGAGGAAAGCGAGATTGTCAAGAGTCATCGGCTGGTCACCCACAACCTTGAAGTCGACTCTCGGTTCCGTGTTGTTCAGCTGGGTAGCTATATCTGACGGCCTCCAAGGATCTCCAGAGTATAGGTAAACGATTGGAGCATACTTGACGACGAAGTCAGGAACGCCATCAGGCGCTCTCTTGACAACTTGCGTCGCAAATGCACAGGTGGTGAAGAAAAAGCTGATGAGTAGGAGCATACTGACGGTCAACTTGCAGATGCACGACTGACAGACCAGAGCGTACACGTACAACGGCTTCAAGTACTTATACCTGTCCGCAGACAGTACCTCATCGGGTCACCCGAAGGCATCCTGCTGCATTAACGGTTTCCAAGTACAGATGGTCATGTCAACGGGTGCGCATGTGTACGGTGTGCGCACCTATCAGCGTTTGTAGGACGCCTTGCGCATGCAGTGGGCTCGGAGACCACCATGGCCGTACTCGGTAAGGTTTGCAACATGCAAGTGTCGTCCGCCAGCCCATTTCAGGGACTCCAGCGGATCATCAAGCCTCGAGTAGGAACTAGTTCATGCAAAGGAGCATCGTGCAGGGCTTTGGAATCAAGTTGGCCATCGTGAATGGGTGGCAGTTCGACGCGGTGTATGCACTAGGATGTAGGAGCCGGTGCGCGGGACAGCTGAGATGCAGGAAATGACCACCATAATCACTGCTACAGCAAATGATCCATCAGCAGGCGATTAAAGTTCATCGTGTCTGGCGTGATTTTGGGGAGGTACTTGCTTAGTGTCTCCGGCTGCGATCATGTCCAGTCGGAACGCAAGCCTGGCCGCGTGCCAAGCTGATTGGTCGAAATATGGCGAGACATAATACGCACAGGTACTTCGTGATATGGAGCGGTATGGATTGAAAGAGAACTTGGAGACGATTTGAGTATTAGAAATGATATTCTGATAATGGTATGTACGCGTGATATGAGACATCCCTTCCACTGCAATGCGAGAAAGTGAAGTCAATTTTGCACGCATCCAAAACAGAAACCCAAGCACAAGTGCGAGGATTCCCACCCCAGGGTTTCAATCTGCCTCACATGACAAACGAGTCTCTCATGGGTGGAGTAAGACGACGTATACTGAGGAGGGTGTTGGTGATTACAAAGACGTATGGATCGCTGTGAGAAAGCAAAAGAAAGAATCGAGAGGGGGGAGATATGCCCAGGGAAGGACCACGATGTGATCACGTCTGGCTGAGTAGCTCCTCAAACGGTAGAAACCCGTTCGTACCAGCCCTGGTGTCATTCTCGATAGAAGAAAAGTATTGCATCAAGGAAGGCAGCTCCAGCTGCTCGTAGCCACCACTCACGGCGGTAATGGACGCGAGCGATGGTAGAGGCGCCGGCACATTACCACCAGTCGGATGATTTGAAGTTGGCGGGGGCATATGGCGACGTGAGAAAGAAGTGTCAACTTTACCGTTAGTGGTTTCGGCGGTGCCAGTCTTGGTCGCATCCATGGCCCAGTCTAAGATACCACGATCAAGGACAAGAGGCTCGGTGTCCATCTCCTCGTCATCGGCAGGTAGACCGAAGAAGACATCGCTGTCAAGAGAGACATGCGGATGGACACCTCTGTTTGCAGCTGACGACTCCGTGGGATGAAGTACAGGCTGGTCTAGCACGAGCTCCTTCTGCGGCGCTACACGGCGCGCAGTGTGGTTGACTGATGCTGGTGGTTCCTCCGTTGCGTCCTCTTGCGGTCCCCGATCAGGAGGGCGAGGAAATACATCAGGGCGGGGTGCTAATCCTGTACCAGCATACTCCTGCGGATGTCGCAGTCGGAAGCGATCCCTGAGATCTGTCGACGTGCGTTGGGCTAAAACAGGTTCGTCCTTTTGAATGGCAGCCCAAGACTTGCCAAACTTTCGGAAGCCTCTCAGTAGTGCCTCGTCTTCTTCCTTCGTGTAGCCATGTCGAGAGCGCCGAGAAGATTTCTGAAAAGGCTCCTCGATTCCTATTTCAGCAAGCTCGGAAGTGCCCTTGCGATCTCGAGGTTTCGACGGTGTCTTGTTCTTGGAAACAGAGTCACCGCGATCAGTCTGAGAAACCACTTTGGGCTTCCTGTAGTGCTCTGGACAACACACTCGGAATCGATCCTTGAGATCTAAAGCAGTCCGACGATCAAAGCTGTAGTCCTCACATTTCAGGATCTTCGTCCAGCTGCCGATACCAAACTTGGCCACACCTTTAAGCAAGTCTGCAGTCTCCTCTTCAGACCATTTGTTCTTGGTGTGCTTGACAGACTTTGGCTTGCCGCTAGGCTGATCAGAGGCGGCGGTCTTGCTGATAGAATGAGCAGTGTTATCCGGAACCCGGGTGCTAGGAGGATGCTCGACGTTCCCTGGCTGTACAACGAGTGCACCAGGATGTCGATCAGGCTGCCTGGACTGCTGAACGCTGATCGAAGGTAACAGTCCAGCATTTGGTGGCGGTTGATGTAACCCACTCAAAGTTGGTGGCAATCTCCGCCTGCGCTCTTTTGAGCCACCGCCTCCTCTGACAGGTAGCTTAGGCAGAGATGGCAGATCCCGGGCTTGACTGTTGCCGCCACTGCGACTATGGACCTCATCCTCAGGTCTTAGCCGCTTCGATGCTGCCTCGCCAGTAGCATCCCTGGGCACAGTATCTAGCAGCAGGCGACGAAGGTCGTGCGCATAGCTATTATGCAGCTGTGCAGGGCCATGGAGAGGATGTTTAGGCGGTGCCGCCAGCGGCTCCACAGGGTTTGGCCGGTTGATGAAGTCCAGGGATGTCGGCGGATATGCCTGGAAGTCTTTCCTAGAGGCGTCGGGAGGCATGAGAATTTCGATCTTTTGGCAGCAGTGCTGCCCTCTTGCAAAGTCAAGTCATGAGTGTTCACGAGCTCGCGCTTTGTCAAGTTTCGTGGATGAGATGAGATGAGATGGCTCGAGTTTTGAAGTGGCACCTCTCCTCCGCGGGATTTCTCTTGGCATTCTGCCTCAGGCTCAGGATAGATAAAATAGATAATACAGGACTCCGTATACAATTTCACATGCACACATCAGCTCGGTGAATCAAAGGATTGACTCTGAAGGCTCTGATGGTATCAACAGTATCATTTTTTGCTGTTCGTAGAAGCCTTCCGCGGCGACTGGTAACCCGGGTATCTCTTAGCCACCCAAAACTCCAATCTCCATCACAGAAACATTAAAAGAAAGAAATTCGTAAAGTCCGTCACACCTCAAGCATTGACCTCAGTCCACGGTCAACGCCCTTCAGCCACCTTCCTCTCTCTTCCAACTCGTCTCCCAATCCTCCATTTTCTCTTCCTCGCTTCGCTTCGTTCGCACTTTGTACAGCTCCGTTCTTCCGAGCTTCCAGAGGTCCAAGGTCGGCCTCGAGATCGGCTACAGCACGCTTCTTTTCTGGAAGAGCACGCTGCAGAGCTGCGATTTGGCGATCGAGATCTGCGAGCTCTTGCTCCTTCTTAGCAAGCAACGATAGCGTTGGTTGCAGCGGCAGATTGAGCGACGGGTTTGCTGATTTTGGCTCTTGCGAAGCGCGAAGGTTCGCGATTGTCGATTCCAGATGTGTGATTTCTTCGGGCAGTGCTGCTAGCTGTGTCGTCTGGAGTTCGACTTCTTCGTAGCCTACGTCGCGTACTCAGTATATGTCACCTGTGAACAATAGTTTTTGACACTCACGCTTAGCCAACACTTTTCCCTGCTCCTCCAAATCCCCAATAATACCTCTGACCTCCTCCTTTCGCGCTTTCAGCGCAGCCTTGTCCGCAGCCAGCTTCTCGCCCAACTCGCGATTCTCATCCCCGTCCACAAACTCTGGCTGTTCGGCCGTGACAGCGCGTAGAAAACGTTCCTTCGTCACTTGCTCGACGTAGCTGAAGCGCAGCTTCGAGAACAATTCGCGGTAATGCTCCAAGTCCGCTTGCAGGGCGGAAGGCGTGCGTTCCTGGTCCGAGGCATTGGAAGATCGCTTCGCTGAGGCTTCCGGGTTGAGGATTGGCTGTGCGATGTTGAGGATGTAGAGCTCGGTGGGCTGCTGGAGCTGTTTGAGGGCGTCTGCGGTGTCCATGGCGATGTTGGCGCGTACAGTGGAGTTTGTCGCAAGGCGAATGTTTATGTCTGTTTACCTTGGAGGCGGGGGCATTTCCGCGTCGGCGGCGCTTGCCCAAACTTTGCGTCATGTGCTTGTACTCGCGCTTTCACATGCCAATTAACACGAGCAAAGAAGGCGTCGCATCGAATATAGACGCAGTATCTGGACAGACTATAAAAATATCCTCTGATTTCAAGGTATCGATAGCTTCCATGGACACTCCCCTCATCGACGACGACCATATCATCGCTCTTCTCCGCAAAGACGCCCAAGCAGGCCGACTCGGATCTTCCTTCACAGCGCAAAGGCGGGACAAAAATGCGCCAAAACCCAATACTCGATTTCTGAGGAATCTCGTAAGAGACGCGGATAGTCACAATGCAGCTTTGCTAGCGAAAGAGAAAGCGGAGACGAGGGCAAGACTCAGAGGCCTGAATGACGGTGCGAAAAGAAGCAGAGAAGATGTCGGGAGCCGCGATGACGATGATGGCATGAAGAGACAGCGGAGAGGCGGAGAGCGAGAGGGGAGGTGGAAGGGAGTCTTGTCTGGGCTAGGAAAACCGAGTTTGCGCGAGAGGGATGGTGAGAGCAGGCCAGAGAGACCACATAAGTCCAGAGATCAGACGACACGACACCGAGCAGAGAGGACTGATGCCGAAGAACGCACCCACGAACACAGCCGCTCACATCGACGAAGACGTTCACGAAGTCCCGATTCGCGATCACGGTCGCCTGAACATCGCAAACGCAGCGACCGCGACCGAAAATCTCGCCATCGCTCCAGAAGTCGTGAGCCCATAGAGCGACGACGCAATCGCAGTCGAGACAGACGCTCGAAATCTCCCGACGACCATCACCCGCGACAATCAACAACAAGAAGCAGACCATCAGCTCCTCAAAAAGACCGAGCCCCTAGATCTCCACCGCCCACCAAATCCAGCCACTCAGACACAGACGACCCTCTAACATCCTTCCTCGGACCCGCACCTCCTCCCCAAACTCGTCCTCGCGGCCGCGCCGCCGCATCATCAGCGCGCTCGACCATGGACCTCCGCTTCAACGACCCATCGTACAACCCGCGTGCCGACGTCGCCCTCTCCGACTGCGGCGACGAAAGAGGAAACGACGACGACGACGACTGGTCGAACTCCCTCGAAGCCCTGCGAGACCGCGCCGCGTGGCGAGAAAAAGGCGCGCAGCGGTTGCGAGACGCCGGATTCAAGGAGCGGGATGTGGCGAAGTGGGAAAGTGGGGGTCGAGAAAGGGATGAACGGGACCTCAGGTGGAGAGGGAAAGGAGAAGGCCGGGAGTGGGATGCTGGCAAGGTTGCTGGCGAGGAGGGAGATGTGAGGGTCAAGGCTGCTTGGACAAGAGGGTTGGGATCGTGAGATTTCGGGGTTAATTGTGATCTTAGGAGAATTGGACGGGCTAGCAAGCAGGATTTGGGTATTGGTCGTTAGCCCTCGACCTTTCTCGCACGCCTTGAGCACGGAGTATGTGAATTGATCATCTTTTATTTCCACCACCACGATCATGCGATTAGAACTTAGCCTGGTGTATTGAGAAATGCGCGATTACATGGGCACACTGGTGTCCTATAACCAACATCAAGAAAAAAACTCACGAAGCAAGCAATGAAAAACGACCCAAAAGAATACGCATACCCATGGGAATCTATATGGGAGAATACAATTATCAGGCGAGTGAGCGAGTGTGTGTGAGAGACGCCATGACTTTTGTTCTGATGTGATGTGATATGGGAAAGATCTCCGTGATCTATCATACAAAACCCCTTCCTCGATTCATGATAATAAGCCTATCTCAAAAAACACAAGGGAAAAACAAAAGAAGAAGAAAGAAGACCAAAGAAGGGGAGGGGTCTTTTCATCTCTTCGATCAAAGCTCCTCCTTGCCAGTGCTCTTGCTCGCATCGCTCTCAGGCTCAGGCACCTCAACGCTCTCCTCGACACTCTTCTCCTTGCTGACGTCGTCCTTGGCAGCGACCTGCGGCGGAACGGTGTTGGCCTCAGCCTCGCCCAGCGGGTCCTGTGTGTCGGGGTTCCTGCCCTCGGCGTAAGAACCGGCCACACCCTGCGCATCAGCGCCTCCGTCTTCTACAATGCCGTCGTGGATCTCGTTGCCGGCCTCGTCGACAAGGCGCGTACGAGTCTCGTAGCGAGTGGAGAAGGAGACTTTGCCTTCCATGGCCTTGACCTGTTCTTCGTCGAGAAGGTTGCCGTTTTCATCGCGGAACTCGACCTTCTCCTCAGTGACGGCGCCTTCGGGGATGACTTGCTGCTCGCGGGGAGTGGCGTTGACGTCCTTCTTGGGGTCTTCGGCGACGGGTGGGGGCGGACCGACGTGTGCTTGCGAAGTGGCTGCAGGGCCGGCGGCGGGGACGTCTTCAATGGCGTATTCGGCATACTGGAGTGAATGTGTTAGTTGATCATCATGTACGGTAATAATGCAATCCCATGCTTACATTGTTGTAGAAGTTGTTGCAGTCCCAGTCCCAAGTGTCGAAGAGCTTGACCTTCTTGCACTCTTCCTTGGTCCACTGGTTACCGTAGCCGAGAGGAGCGTACAAGTTGAAGACAACAATGCTAGCGGCGAGGAACACCACAATGCCAGCGCGGCTGATGATAGGGTTCTCCTTGATGCCGAAGCCGCCTACACGAGTGGTGGCGAAGTCCCAAATCTGGCAAAGGGTGATGATCGCGAAGAAGAGTGCTGGGAAGTAGTGGTGCAAGAAGAGTTGGCGCTGCATGAGGAAGAAGGGGAAGTAGTGGAATGCCCAGCCGAGCACGGACATGCCAATCTCATAGTCGAAACGCTTGAAGACAGCGTTGTTGTAATCATTGCAGCTACGTTGCCATCTCAGGACTGAGAGTGCCTTGAAGACGGCATACAGTCCGATGGCGGCAGTAGAAGACCACCAGATGAGGGGGTTGCCAATGAGGTAGATCTGACGGTGGTTGCGGCCCCAGAAGTTGATACCACGACGAAGGATGGGCCACGACGCAGGACGAGAGTCCCAGGCGTGTGAGTCGACAAGACCGGCATTGGTGGTCCACATGACACGCTGCAGCTCCCAGAACTTGCCGAAGAAACCAGGGTGGCGGTAGTTCACCTTCTCGGCGTCCTCCTTGAGTGCCGGGTGCTTGTTACTCTCGATGTACCAGATGCTGTTGGGAAGAGTGCCGCCCTTCGCGCAAGTGACTTCTTGTTGCTCGAAGCCCCAGTCAGGAAGCTTGACCTTGTGAGAGAAAAGGACGCAGCCAGTCATGAGGTGGACAAGCTTGAACTTAGTTTGGATAGTTCGCAGGCGCTCCTTGGCCTCCTTGCCGTCGGACATAGACTTGACAATCTCAACGCGGAAGAGATCGTTCGCGTCGCCCTCGAAGTTCTGGTATCCGTAAGCACTGACTTCATTCTGCCAGTCGGCTTCAGTGACGGGCGGGCGGTGGTCGTGAGAGTGTACGCGGCGGTCGGTGATGACATGGTACAAGCGGATGACAGATCCATCGACAACCCACTCTGGGTCGAACTTATCCCATGCCATTGGGCCAGCAATGGAGGTGTTGCCAGTGGGATCAGCGGCCCAGTCGATGGGCTGCGTCTGGTTCTCGACAAGGAACACGTTGTTCTCGTCCTTGTGCGGGTAGAGCGTGATCTGCTGCTGCTTGCTGCCTGTCGGGTACATGTGCTGGTGAGAGTGAAGGTAGCCACCTTGAGTGTTGTGGTGGCGGAGGCTGATACGGGCACCGAAAGCAACATCAGCTGGCACATCAGCCATTCCCTTGGTGTTGAGAGTCGACTGGAACTCGCTGCTCATGAAGCCATCTCCATCACCAGGGTTGACCAAGCAGACAAAGTGGATGGCGAACATGGCCATGTAGAAAGCCAATGGGATGATGATGAGGCAGAACGTGCGGGCAAATAGATGCTTGAACCAAATCCTGGTAGTAACGTTCTTGGTGTCACCGAGCAAGACCCAGAGTTGAAGGACAGTCAGAGAGCCAACCCAGGCGATGGTGAAAAGACCAACCCATTTGACGCTAAAAGTGGCTCCAAGAGTGATTCCAGATGCAGCCAGCCAGAACCACCACGCGGGTTGGAAAGCGTACTTCGGCCCAAGCTCATGCTGGTTTTGGAAAGAGGTCCAGGAGAGGGCAGTCATGCCAGTGAAAAGGACAAGAGGAGAGTCCAATAGAATAAGTCGAGACTGGGTAACCAGACCGTTCTCGAAGATGACCAAAGCTGAGCCGAAAGCGGCAGTAGCTGTCTTGCAGCCGGCAGCTTTTAGGGTCAGGAACATAACAGGGACAGCCAGCACACCACAGACGGCGGGCAGCAGTCTCATGGCGACATAGGGAACGCGAGGCTCGATGTAATCCTTTCCAATATCCTTGAAGTCAAAGTTGCCATCGAAGCCGGCCAACCATCCAGCGAGAGTGATCAAGAGCTTGGCGAGCGGCGGGTGTACGTCCATGAAGAACTTGCCCTTGATGTACTTGCTCGCGAAGCCTCCGAAGTGGACCTCATCGAAGACGACGGAAGAAGGCTGGTAGATGCGGAACAGGCGCACGAAGAAGGCGAGCACAGTAAGCGCGCCGAGGAACTCCCAATCACTGCTCTTCAAATAGGCGATGTTGTTGTCCTTTACACCCTCGGATGTGTAGTCGGTCTTGCGGTTTGCGGGCTTGTTGGGGCCAGTGTGGGCGGCATTGCTGGAGGTAGGTTTGACCTGGTTGTAGGCGGGCACGACGTCGTTGGTGTTGTAGACGACGCCATTGACGGGCATTGGTTTGGCGCCTTTGGCAGCCATGACAGCGGTCAGTGAGGGTTGGTGTAGAGTATATTAGACACCCATGCGGGTTTGGTGGTGGTGGTGGTGTCGAGAGTGGTGGTGTAATAATTGCAAGCTGGAGAGTCAGGCGAGTCCGAGCTCCCCTTGTAGGCGTCGATCTCGTGAAACAGCAGTGCAGTGCAGTGCAGTGAGCTTGCACGCGCGCTGGCAACGTGTCAATGAAAAGTAGAGACAACAATAGGGAGTGTAGTTGTTGTGAAGGAGAAGAAGTAGAATGCAACAAACAGTTCGGCGACAAATGGCCAACACTACGAGAGCAGTAACACGAGCTTCAGCTGGCGTCTACGTGGTCAATCGCATTACGCGGCTATAATTAACCTCCTCCAAAAGGCAAGGGGCAGCAGCTTCAGCCATTCATATTTCACCTGCAGTGAGCACTCGCTATTTTGCATACGCATGGCCGTTGTTGAAGGCAACAAGAGTACTTGAATCATTTGGGTAAAAAATTCACACTACATCTGTGACGGCTGAAACGAATTGTATAGCAATCGAATTATAGCACGCATATATCATACTGCCAATACAATTGGGTAGCATGAATGAGTAGTCGACTTCAAGATGCATATGCATATCAATTGCGTAGTCGTATGCACACTTCTATGCAGCGTCTGCAGCTCCAATCTCCAGCAGCGCTAGTCAAGCTCGCCAGAAGTCGCGCGCCGAAGCATGTGAAGTCCAATTCTTGACATCGCCATCCACCAAAGCTTTGCGACAACACCCTCTGCAACACCACACCAACACCTCACTCCCGACAATACATCACGACACTCTACTACCGACCAATCTGCTGCACTCCAATAACTCAACCACACCGGCGTTCCCACAACATACCCGCCGCCATGGCTGCCACCAACGGCGAAATGGACCTCAACGAAGTCGTCAAAAGGGCCCCCGAGGGCACAATCATTCCACCTCTAGGCCTGCGCGACGTCCTCGAGAAGACTGCGGGCTACGTTATCCGAAATGGTCAGCACTTTGAGGATCAAATTCGCGACAAGAACGGCTCAAATCCAAAGATGTCTTTCATCTTCGACGGCGACGCATATCACGCCTACTACCTCTGGCGCAAGAGCGAGATCAAAGCTGGGAGGGGTAATGCTGTCAGCGCTGGCCGCGCAGGAGAGGTGAGCTTCCAGGGCAGAGAAGAGAGGAAGGGTCCGGAGCCGCCAGAGGAGTTCATGTTCTCAGCCCGCGTGCCCAACATTAGCGCACAGGATCTGGATGTCGTGAAGCTCACCGCGCTGTTTGTCGCGAAGAATGGCAGAGGATGGATGACACAGCTTTCGCAGAGGGAGGCCGGCAACTTCCAGTTCGACTTCTTGAGACCACAGCACACTCTCTACCAGTTCTTCTCGCGACTCGTCGACCAATACCAGGATCTGTTGACTGGCGACTCGACAGATGGTGGGAGGCCGCAGAAAAAGCGCATTACTTCGCTGGAGCAGAATGTCAAGGAGCGCTTCCAAGTACTGGACAGAGCGAAGAAGCGTGCAGAATGGGTCAAGCACCAAGAGGCGCAAAAGGTAGCCAAGGAAGAGCAGCAAGAGAAAGAACTTGTCGAATACGCTCAAATCGACTGGCACGATTTCGTCGTAGTCGAGACTGTCGTCTTTGACGAGCGCGACGAGGACACCAATCTACCGCCTCCCACAACCGTGAACGACCTGCAATCCGCGTCCCTCGAACAAAAGGCCGCCATGAGCATCAACCCCAATAGACGCCTCGAGGAAGCCTTCCCCTCATTCAACGACCAAGAACAATTCTACGGCCAACAAAACCAACAACAACAACAATACCCCCAAGCACCCGCTGCCCAAATGCCACCACCCGCTCAACCATACTACCCCCCACAACAACCCTACCAACAACAAACCCCCGCCGCAGACGATTCCTTCTCCCGCATCAACACCCTCCAACAAGACCGCGACCGCGCCCGCGCCGCCCAAGAAGCCGCCCGCTCCACCGCAGCCCCCATGCGCATCCGCTCCGACTACGTCCCTCGCGCGCAGCAAAAGCGCCAAACGGCAAACACCTCCATCTGCCCCAACTGCAAAGAAGCCATCCCCAACGAGGACTTCGGCGAGCATATCCGCATCGAGATGCTCTCGCCCGAGTGGCGCGAGCAGTCCGCTCGTGCGGCGCACCGCTCGTCTACGACCAACCTGTCCACGCAGGAGGTCGCCAACAACCTGAAGAGACTCGCCAGCCAGCGCACGGACGTGTTCGACGGCACGGGCCACGCTGTCGACGAGGAGGAGGCGGCGAGGAGGAAGCGCGCTGAGGTCGGCGCGTACGACGGCGTGAGCGGCATGCCTAGCCAGGCTGCTCTCGCCGGCATGTCGCATCCGGCTGGCGAGCAGAGCAAGGACGTGCAGGAGCAGATCCGCCAGCTGCATCAGAAGTTCAAGGGTTGATTTTGTGACATGGATCAATTCTTCCAAATGAACCGAGTGTAGATGATGTAACAGTATCGATTAATGAATACCAAGCAGACGACCGATCGTCGAGTCGAAAATCCTGGGCATTTATGGTGCTATGTCTCCTTGGCCATGGTGAAATTTGTCGTTCGGAGTTCACACTGCAATTGCATGCCATGTCATCAAAGGTACTACTTTTTCAAAGCCCCGGTCATAATTCACAAATGCTGGTACAGGTAGATACTACAGATTTCCAACGACAATATGTACAAGGAGAAGATAATAACAACATATCGCCCAGAGTGATCTCCCCAATTATTTGAGAGCAGAAATAATCAACGACGCTTTCCTTCCCAAAAACTCGAAAATCCTTTTTTTTTTTTCTCCGATCCCCTCCTTTTTCTGATACAACCGATTCCAATAATGTTCGGAGAGAAGCGATACTAAAAATTTAAGGATTCGTCTCCCTCCCTTCGCTCGGGATCTCGCCCCGGACCTCCCTCTGCGTCATCGTGCTCTTGCCGATAACCATCTGCATCGTCGAGTAGTTGACGACGCACTTGATCCCCATCTCCTCTCCGCGCTTCACGATGTACCCGTTGATGTACTCGACCTCCGTGCGCCGGCCCGCGCGCACGTCCGCCAGCATCGAGCTAATGTTGTCGCGGGTGGTGTTCGCGACGCTGACGACGAGCGTCTCGAGGCGCTGCGCGCTGAAGCGCGTGTGGACGTTGGGGATGTTCTGCAGCTCGGGCAGGGAGCGGATGACGAGCGAGGTTTCGGCGAGGAGCAGGCGCATGGTGCGCGTGATGGCGAAGTTGTACAGGATGCTGCCGTTGCGGTTGTCGAGCAGGACGGTCAGCGGGTTGAGGACGGAGTTGACGGCGAGTTTCTCCAGTTGCAGTTGGAGAAGCTCGGTGGGAGTGAAGCCGACGGCGCAGAGGACCGGGGTGCGTGTTAGGGTGCGGATTAGGTAGCGCGATGAGGAGGCCCAGAGTTCGGACTGGGTGTCGTGGACGTCTCCAGGGGCCCGAATGAGGTCTCTTGGTGTGCTCTTGGCTTGCGAGGATTTGATGAGGGAGAGGGAGAGGGTGCCGTGGCCTGCGTGGACGGCGTAGAAGGCCCGTTTTGCTTCTGGCATTTCTTGTGGGACGTTCACGCCGTGGGTGATGATGCCTTGCATGTAGTTTGGCCGGTCTTTCTCGTTGGGATAGAGTTTCTCGTTGACTTCGTCAATGACGCCCATGCCGTTCTGCAGGAAGCAAATGGTACTGGCAGGCGTAAGGCGGTGCTTGATGTTGGACAGAGCGCTCACTGTGATAGATGCTTTTGTGGTTACGATGAGATTGTGTATCGTGTCGTCCTCCTCGGCCTCGCGGTTCTTGGGCTCGGCGTCAAGTTTGTCGTATGCAAACACATCCGACGACCTGGGAAGTGAAGTGCCCTGTTCTGCGTATATCTTCGCGAGCTCGTGAGGCTTTGGACCGTCGTGATCATACAGATCGGCTTCGTCCTCCTTTATCTCTATGCCGTGCTGTTTTCGCCTAAGCGGCAATTCTTCGACGTCGTATCCGCTCCTCTTGACTTCAATGCCGTCGTCTGAAATTGTGATTTCTTTCGTACTTCTCTGCCAGGCTCGGAATAAGTCTCCCCTGTGCAAGAGCAGTGTTATAGGAGGCGGGTTTGCGATCCCTCGCAGCGAATGCGCCACCAGCTTTCCAATGCTGCCCGTGCCTAGTATGTGAATTCGTCGTGGCACCGATGTCTGTGTCGCATACTGGCGATCCATGGCGCTGAGGCCGTAGTTGAAGTCTGGGTCGTCCAGAGTATCTCGACTGCCCTCTCCAGGCTCGATCCCGTCTTGCTCGCGTGGTGTCGAGGAATGCTCGCCGGCGGATGGACTTTTCGCCTCCATCGTGCCGTCTTGAGGTCGCCACCACGAGGCAGACCTCTTGCTCGTGTGCTGGAAGAAGAGCGAGGCCACCCGGCCCGCTTGAAGGCTATCGGCCAAGCATGCTCGGTTGGGCCGCGGTATTCTTCGCGGGAGGTGGTAAAGGGCTGTGAAATACAGATTGGCTCGCGGTGCTATGAGCCTAGCATAGCAAGTCTGGGAGGGAAAGGTGTATGCGCCACGATGGCGAGGAGGAAAAGGGAGAAGAGAGGAATTGCCGTAGTGGTTGTCGCTGGGAAAATCGCTGTCGTCATGAAACGAGCAAGTCTGGGAGAAGTTCGAAGTCTGGATGTGACCCTGGCGCTGCCTGGCGCTGTCGGAGGTGCTGAGCTCCGCAGCGATAGTCGAGCTTGGTAGCTCTACAGATGGATATGTGAAACAACATCCTACATCGGTTGATCTCTGAACAATCTAGATATCATGGCCACATCTCTCCCGACAGTACGGTCAGGTCTGGCCTTGAACAAACTACTCCGTCTACCACCACATCTCCGCCAGCGCACCTTCTCAGTGCTAAACCGTCCTCGACCCAACTATCCCGGCCATGTCCCCCTCAACTTCATTGAACGCGGCGCATTAGCAGTAGGCTCTGCTTTTGGATCGCTAATCGACCCATACCGCCATGATCTCATCGCTTCGCTCGGCGAAGCAACCGCAAAGCCATATTTCGTCACCCGACTCCGGCATGCAATGATCTCAAATCCTACGGGACGCAGGATCTTGCGCGACAAACCGAGGATCACATCCAAGAGTCTATCCCTGGAAAAGCTTAGGCAATTGCCAGAAAACACTGTTGGTAGGGCATATGCGGCATGGCTGGACAGCGAGGGTGTTACGCCGGATACGCGTGATCCTGTGAGATACATTGACGATCCTGAGGAAGCATATGTCATGCAGCGATACCGCGAAATCCATGATTTCATTCACGCGATTACTGGTCTACCTATTATCATCGAGGGAGAGCTTGCCGTCAAGGCATTCGAGTTCGCCAACACTGTTCTGCCTATGACTGGACTCAGTCTGGCTGCTATTGTCCGACTCAAGCCTGAGGAGCGCAAGCGTTTCTTTGAAGTTTATGGACCTTGGGCTATGGCCAATGGTCTCAAAGCTGAGGAGATGTTGAATGTGTATTGGGAAGAGGAGTTGGAGACAGACGCGGATGAGCTGCGCGCTCGTCTTGGGATCGAAATGCCGCCCAATCTTCGTGAAATAAGGAAGAAGCTCAGAGATCAGAAGAAGGCTGAGAAGGCAGCGCGTGAGGCAAAGGCGTAAATGTGCAGCCATAAGAGTGGAAGAATGATCATGACAATCTTTGCTGGGCAGGACGACATCTATCGAATGCTGAACGAAGACCGATCCCGCCCGGTTGGTCTGCACTTACCCGCCTATAATCCCGAACACAATTCGATCTGATGTAATCAATAGCATCCTGATGGATGTGCCCTACTCCAACTACATCAACAATTATTTGAGCCGCAAAAGCGCGGAGATCAGTCGCCGGCAATTCCAGCCGTGCTAATTTTTGAAGGAACCAATCACAGTCCAAAGACTCGATACGCCACTGAACACGCATAGGCCGCTGTGAAGAATATTCCGCAAACCGCTCACATGCTTTCGGTCCGCCGTAGATCATCTGTGTGCCACTATCAAATCAACACTTCAGCATGCGTCCCGTCAGCCTTGCGCCAGGCGCGTGGCACTTGGTGGCGCAGACGGCTTGATCTCAAACTTCACGCCAAACCTAAGCCGAACTTATACATGACCGCACGCACATAATCTGCCCTGTAAGATAGATGTCCTGCAGGGGCGAAGACTCTCAAATGATACTGCTTTCCAATCGCATGGTCTTCCGGGGCTGTCGCTTATGAAGCTTGATCTTGACTTCATCAGAGCTCGAACATCCGCCCTACCGTGCCGGTCTGTTTCCACGGTCTGGCCTGGTCGGTGATCTGCTATGCCGCTTCGATATTGAACGATGAGATCCGATCGCACACGCTTGAGCCATTTCAGGGCCACGTGTTCGCGGATATCATATGGTATTGTGCCGTCCGACGGAGTGAAAGGGGCGCGACACTCGGTATAACCGACGATCACGGGAGAAATAGTCATCGACTGAGTTGAGCAGACCAGCCAATTGAACGCGTCTATCCGTGAGTGGCTTTCACTTCCATTGCCAGAACTGGCAGTGTATATATATCGGGTCTTGCTCCTGACTGACATGGTCTCATGGTCTCTCGTTGTCACCACCCAGTCGCTCTTTCAGATCTACTACATAATTCCTTTCCTTTTACACACTCCTTCGATCATCAAGACACTAATATCATAAACTCGCATTATCATGCACGTCTTTCCTCGACTATTTGCGCTTGCCGCTGCTGTGTCACTATGCGGCAAAGCTTTCTCTGCACCCATCAATAGATTCGTTCCAGTGTCACCGGGAAATGTCAACGACATCATCATCACCGCAGAAAACACCATCAATGCCACTGCTCCTCCTCCTGTGGTTGGACTCGACAGCTTGAGTACTCTTGTCGCAACACCCTCGAACGAGAGGCTTCCTTTGGCACTGGTGAACAACTTCCCAGGAGGGAATATAAATGCATACGTGACAGGCCTCGATTCGCAGGGTCGTCTCGTCATGCTCACGCCGGATGGAAACTTCTTTTATCCATCAGGCACACCTGGTGAGCCGATCCCACAGCCGATCAATGCGAATGTTGCTATTCCTTTGGGACCCAGGGGTAGCACAACCTCGGTCACCATTCCGGGTTATATTACATCCGCTCGTGTCTGGTTCGCAGCGGGTAACCTACACTTCTACACTACTTGGCAAACCGGCGCATCTGGCCCTTCGTTGACGTGCCCCTCATCAAACAATCCGAAAGATCCAAGCTCCGCCGTCAATTGGGGATTCGTCGAACTGACCAACAACGCCTCCGGCGGCCTGTACGCCAACCTTTCATATGTCGACTTCGTCGGTCTTGTCCTTGGCATGTCAATGGTAGCCGAAGACGGCAGCACACAAACCGCCCTAGGACTTCACGCAAATGCGATCCCAGCAATCTGCCGGCTACTAGTCGACCAGACTGGCAGAGACGGACAACCGTGGGGCGACCTCTGCCAGGCGTCGGCACCGGGGCAACCACTCCGTGTCATCGCACCCATCGATTACATATCCATCAACCCTTCCTCTTTCCAGTCGTACTTCGACAGCTACATCGACCAAGTCTGGTCCCACTACACAACCAACACCCTCACCATCGCGACCCAAAGCCCCGCCGGCAACGTCGCCTGCAAAGTCACCAACAACGCCCTCTCCTGCGCCGGCGACAATCGCGCCTACGCTCGCCCCTCCGCCGCCGACATCTTCGGCTGCAACAGCGGGCCTTTCGCCATCGAAGGCAGCGACAACGGCGTCCACCGCGCGGTCGTCCCGCGCTTGTGCGCCGCTTTCAACCGCGGGACGTTGCTTATCGGTGGTGGAGATGTGCAGCCTGGCGTGCACGCGGATCAGTATTACAAGCAGGGGCCGGCGAACTGGTACAGTGCTTTTGTGCATAGGAATCAGGTCGACGGGCGGGGATATGCGTTTTCGTATGATGATGTTAGTCCCGATGGGGGCGTTGATCAGAGTGGGACTGTGGCGGGGAGGAATCCGAGGGTGCTGAGCATTGTTGTTGGGGGGCCTGTTTGAGGATCTTGGTCGGAGGAAGTGGTTTGGTGTGGTTTGGCCTTCGGTTGTGGATTTCCGTATGTTGTTGTCTGTACTCGTCAGCACGATCGTATACGATTCATCAATTAAATGTCATCATGAAAAGAACAGGCAAGCAAGTGAAGCGAACAACTGTATTGGTATTACGTTCCAGTAGCGTGACCTGACGCCCTGCACGCTCGGCTCAAAGTACAGACTCTCCCGGCATGAGGCCATTCCGCCACTTCTCCGCCGAGTGCTCGTTCGCCCAGCCCAAAAGCGCATCGTAGTCTACACATTCGTGAACAGAGCCCCAGCCGGGACCAGCCTCGGTCTTGCCCTCGAGCGTAGTGTCGCCCGCACACATCAGCGCCTGGCGGATGTAGTCGAAGCAATGCGCGGAGTGGTGCGCGACTTCTTGAGTGAGATTCGTGCCGCCGTAGCCTTGCTGGAAGTGTTGCACGAGGTACGACTAGGGTTGATGGTTAGTATGGCTTGGTAGGGAGGTGGGACTCGCGGACGAAGGGAGGTAAAGATATGGCGAGCCTGCCTTGGGGGAAGAGACACTTACAAGACAGTGAAGCTGATGGAAAGCTGACAGCATGTATCCGGGTCCGTCATGTGTCCGATTTATCGAGACCGTATAGGGGTCGCTGAGATCGTAGGACTCGTAGTTGTCGAAACGCACATAGCCTCTTGCATCTGGTGGTCGGTGTTAGTGGTATTGCCCTATGATCGCCAAGGTAGTTCGAACTCAGGATCAGCCTTACCAGAGCTTAGGGGTATCCACTGATGTAGGGTATGCATCGTCTCGGCCTGCGAGTTGAACATGCCCTCGTTCAGGTAGCGCTCATCTCCATTGAAAGTGTATAACTTCCTTGGTACTGGTACCACAATCAGCTGCTTACTCGGATGCTTTCAGCGAGGGACCTTGCTTACGTTTGGGTATCGGTGATTTACGAAGGCTATCTGTGGATTCTCCGTTGCTTGACTCTGCCCGCCACAACGAAGAAGAAAGCACGAAGATGCAAAGCACCATAACCACCTCAGCCAGCAAACGAAGGTACGGCCATAGTCTCCTCAGAATTCCAGGTTTTTTGGCCGGGTTTCCGCTGCGATCTTGCTGAGGCGGCAGAAACGCCTCGTGTTCGTCTTTGGATGCTTCCATCGTGGCGCCTCAAATTCACTCACACTCTCGACGCGCGTGTGCTCTGAATCAAATGGTTCACCGGCAAGGTCAAAAAAGGGGTTCGCCACAGCCTGGACCTGCTCACGGCATCAGGTGCCGTTTGCAAGCATCTGCGCAGATGGTGACGAAGAAGCGGGGCATCTGTTGTTCGTGCTCCATCCGGTGTAGCACTTATAGTAGTTTGGATACGCAGAAGCGTGCGAGGCGTGCTTCGTCGGCTCTTAGGCTAATACGGAGGCGGAGCGTGCTTGATCTAGCCTCGCGTCTGCGCAGAAATTCGCTAAACTTGAAACGGACCGTTGTTTTGTTGGTTCCGCAAAACCAACGGATTTAACAAATTCGGGGGAGAGAATCCTTTGGATCCTGCATTGCTTGGAAAGCTTGTCAGCTATTCTTAATACGAGAAAGTTCGGTTGTGTTGGTCTACAGTAAGTAACTCTGTTCAAGCAGTCTATAATGTCCAAGATCTAGGTTGACAATGCACATCGATAGAACTCTCACATGCATTATGGCCTCAAATCTACCACACCAATATGGCGTTACCCGCTAGGGATCACGGCTTTGGACATGACATGTCATTGACTTGATCGAACTACTCCTAGTCCGCCATTGGCAAACTTTAACATCCGTGGACCGCATAGTGTTTTTTGTCGCACGTCAACGCCAGGTTAATATGGCTAAAACCCGAATGCCATAACTCCATAGCGTGAGGAGCAGGCTGGAACATTTGTGGCTGTTATAGTAAACTTCATGACATGGCACTCGGGTTTCATGCTCCAATCCGACGTGTCACCGCCGCCGGAACAAATGATCGACAGTACCCGAGCCATATTGTCGTAGCTTGTTGTCGTCAAGCTAGAGAAAAGCATCCACTCTAGCCTGGAGATGATGAGCTTGTTTCTGACAAGCTCACGCAAGCGAGATCATCTGCCCTGGGTAGCCCGGTGAGTGAGGTACTACATGGACTAAAGAAACACCTATAAGAGCCCTAAGCCCTACTCCAAGAGCCCTCTTAGATCATCATCCAACTCCATCTTCACGTTCATTACTCGTTCATTCTCTCAAAACCCTTCCCTTCAACTCAATCATCATGAAGTTCACTGCTGCTTTGGTCGCTCTGGTTAGCGGCCTCGCCATGGCTGCTCCCATCGAGGAGTCTGCTGCCGTCGAGAAGCGTAACCCCAGCGGAATCAACTACGTTCAGAACTACAACGGCAAAGCCGCTGGCTTCCAGTCCAACTTGGGCACTGGCAAGTTCTCCCTGAAGTGGAACAGCGGCACTGACGTCGTTGCTGGTCTCGGCTGGACCACTGGCAGCGCCAGGTATGAACTCTCTAATCCGGATCAACATATGCAATGGCTAACGTTCGGCAGGACCATCAAGTACTCCGGTAACTACTCTCCCGGTAACAGCGGTTCCTACCTCGCCGTGTATGGATGGATCAATAGTGAGTTGCTATGCGTAGCCCCTCTCCTATTCGTCGCTAAGAAGGACAGACCCCCAGGCCGAGTACTACGTCGTTGAGAGCTACGGCTCCTTCAACCCTTGCTCCGGCGGCGTGACCAAGCTCGGCACGATCACTTCTGATGGTTCCGTCTACACCCTCTGCACCGACACTCGCACCAACCAGCCCAGCATCACTGGTACCTCCACCTTCACCCAGTACTGGTCTGTCCGTCAGAACAAGCGTACTTCCGGTACCGTCACAACTGCCAACCACTTCAACGCCTGGGCCAAGCACGGCTTCGCCAACAAGAACTTCAACTACCAGGTCGTTGCTGTCGAGTCCTTCTCTGGCTCTGGATCTGCTTCCATCACCGTCTCTTAGATGGTTCACTGCGCAGGCGCATTGGAAGCTGATAGGCGAGGTTGTAGGAGCACAGGTGTAGCTGGTGAGATGGGAATTGCCCCTCCTTCTATTTCGACAATACTTAGTTTTGTTGTAGTCAAAATCGAGCTTGACGTCTTGTCTAGAACAAGAAAGTTTTGCCAATATCGATATTATCACGTTTCAAGCTGGTCGTTGCATTTTCTTGACGATGCAGGCATGTATTGTCGGACTCATGAATCGATGTCGTGAAGACCCCGATGAATGATGGAAACCTCTTTACATGGCTTCGATAACGTTCATCGAAGACGCATCAATTGTTGACGTTCGGAGATCTCGCCAATCTCGCCACACAGACCCGGCTTGGTTGTGGGGCATTTTCCTGCCATCTTGCGCGTCTCGCGTCGTGGCAGTCGTCAACACTTTTGCTGAAGCGATCTTATCTCCCACATGCGCGCGCGATTCAACACTAGCGATGCGGAACACGGCCTTCTCGTTCGTCGGTCTTCCAGTGTGCCCTGTTCTGGCGATGGGTGTCGACGGGCTCTCCATGGCCCGCTCCGATTCTCCAGACAAGACGGGAAAGAACGTCTTGTAGGGCAGAGATGCGCCTTCTGCAAGAGCGTGTCTCCATCGTGCTATCTTTTCTCTGCTTTCTCTTGCTTTTCACTTCCTCATTCATTTCCATGATATCTCACAAGCATAGAATTAACCCGTAATATTTGGTACATCAAGCCAGTGCTCGACCAAAGCGCGCTTCGGATAATCACGAAATGACGCCAGCTTCCAAGGAAAATGCAATCAAACCAGCGTCAACATGGAGTCCACGGTCGTGGACGAAGAGAACAAAAGTTTTGGTCGCCATTGCTATAGTAGCCGTACTGGCGATCGTAGCCATTGTTGTTGGTGCTGTGCTAGGCACGCGCAATAATAAATCGTACCCGGACTACAAGCAACTGGCATATCGCCTCGAAGATACCTATAGCGGACCGAACTTCTTCGACGGTTTCAACTTCTTCAACCAGGCCGATCCAACCAACGGCTTCGTGCATTACGTACTCGAGGATGCAGCGACACAGCCCGCGCATAACCTGACGTATGCTTCGGAGAGTTCCGCCATTCTACGAGTAGACACGACATCAGACGAATATGATACTAGCACAGGTCGCTGGTCTGTTCGTGTGTCTTCCAAGAAGCAGTACGACTCAGGTCTGTTCATCTTTGACGTACTACATTCGCCGGTCGGCTGTGGGACCTGGCCTGCTTTGTGGATCTGCGATGATGAAAATTGGCCAGACAATGGTGAGTTCAATCGATTGCAATCATGGTCATAGTTGACAGCTAACGTTTTTCGTAGGTGAAATCGACGTTGCCGAGTCTGTCAACCGCGCAACTGCTGGCAATCAATTCACGCTTCACACAACCAAAGGCTGCAAGATGAACGTACGTCGCAAGCAGACTGGCGAAGCTCTTGAAAAGGAGTGTCTGTATTCAGCAAATGGCAATGCAGGCTGCGGTGTTCAAGCTCCCACTGAAAGCTCAGGCGCAGCGTTCAACGAGAACGGCGGTGGTATCTATGCCACGGAATGGCGGAGCGATGGAATCCGCATGTGGTTCTTCGGTCGCGGCACCGAGCCGGACGATCTTGCAAACACTACGAACACTGCTCCCGATCCATCGATGTGGGGCGAACCAACTGCTGACTTCCCCAATACTCATTGCGACATCGGCAACCATTTCCGGAATGCCAGCATCATCATGAACATCGCTCTTTGCGGCGACTGGGCTGGAGCGACGTCGATCTACAGCGGTCAGGGCGATTGTCCATCGACTTGCCATAATTTTGTTGCGAACAACGCCTCTGCATTCGAGGACGCATACTGGGAGATCAAAAGCTTCAGAGTCTTTACGGCGGAATAGATAATCTTCGTTGAAGTTAATGCGCTGACCACTACGCTGGCCGTCTGATACTCTTTCTCGAAGTAAGCGATGACCAAGCCCTCGCCGCCAAACTTCTTTGCTCGGAGCCGTGGAGATCAGGCCAATATCTCGACTCGGTTATATGATGACGAAGCCAGGACAAGTTTCTCGGGAGTGCATAGAATACAGAACGTCAGAGCCCATTGCCTTACACCGTCGGCCAGCCATTGTTCCAAGAAATCTTGTTCCAACCAAACTGCTTCTGACCATCAGCGTACCCGATGTCCGTGTTGACATAGTGGTAGTAAAGGACCCAGCCTTCAACCGGATCGTTGTAAACACCTTGTCCGCCAGGCGCGTAAACATTGCTATGCGACTCGAGGACAATAGTTCCACCGCCAGTCAAACAAGACGTGCCAGCAGCATCGACCTGCAAACTATGATCAGCACAAATCTCACATCACCACTCATGATCAAAGGACGACTTACGAATCCACCAGTGACCGAAGACGACCTGCAGACTTTGATCTTATACTCCGCTCCAGGAGCAGGTCGGTCAGTGTCGAGGTGACAACAGGAGCCCTCAGACCGGAAAAGGTAGTAATAGTTGCCGTTCTTGACCATGTACGGAGCCTCTTCGGGATGAGTGCCCGCTGGCTGGAACGCAAGGTGGCGGTTGGGGCCGGTCGATTTGAGAGGCGGGTTGTTCATGCTGACTTGGTACAGATTGCTCCAGAAGGATCCGAACTGCATCTGGTAGGAGCTGCCGTCCTGGAAGATCTGGCTGTCGATTGCATTGTAGTTGTCGCCTGCGTGGGATTCGACGCCTGTGGCTCCGAGGTCTTTGAAGGAGCCGCAGTCCATGGTATCAGAGGTTGCCAGTCCAATTGCGCTGTCCTGGCCACCGAAAGCACTCACGGTGTAGGACACGTAGTACGTGTTGCCGACCCGAAGGACGTCTGGAGCCCATAGGTCTTGATTGCCGTTGAGCGGGATGCTTGAGC
The DNA here is from genome assembly GCA_035771495.1 of Cladosporium oxysporum. Taxonomy (NCBI): domain Eukaryota; kingdom Fungi; phylum Ascomycota; class Dothideomycetes; order Cladosporiales; family Cladosporiaceae; genus Cladosporium; species Cladosporium oxysporum. The sequence continues at coordinate 1,569,360 of JAWNKS010000006.1, forward strand.
CTGATGGCAGCATAGCGCACTTGTACGTCCATGGGCCGGAGAGAGAAGGCGCAGTGTGAATGGCTATCTTGTTGCCAGTCGAGAAGCGGAAGTAGGTGCCATCAGATTGGCGGCGAATGATGCTAGGATCATGAGCATTGTTGCAGACTCCAGAACATGCACCGGGAGCCGCATAGGCAGAAACGGCAGGGGAAGAAGCCAAAGTCGCGAGCCCGACGGAAATAGTATTGGAAAGACGCATTGTGATAATTGTTTGTGATGATTCTGGTGGTCTTTGGAATGCATTGCAAGGACTTACTCTTATATACACTTAACGAGTGGCCGGACTGGGTCGTGCTGAGGACATCGCGTCGAAACGTCAATGCCGTATATCTCCTTCTGTTTCGAGAGTAGTTACAGAGGCGAAGGTTGACACCAAAGGGACGTGTTGTAGATATTCGCCCCATTTTACCGCCAATCGCGATATATTTGGGTTCAGCTACTGCACGCGTGTAGATGCTACTCGGTGCTACAGTACACACGATGGAAGGGCTAATGCTTTAGCGCAGACGCACTCGGTCTGCACTCGGCCTCGCGACTACACGAGTGTTTGGGCTATATAACCGAGGCATTGACTTTCTGTCGATCTTCTTTGTACTGTACATAGCTGTATACTTGTACAGTTGTACAGTGCTTTGCTATCTGCTATAGCTCTTATACACGGCTTGAGCTTCCACACCTGCTTATTTGCTCACCTACAATAGACCGTGTTGCCTTCTGCCTCTGCCTCTGTCCGTCTCGATAATGGTTCTCTGCGCCGTGAAAGTACAGTCTCATTCCTGTGATCATACCGACACTCCACAGCGCCGCCTTTCTTAACATCGACCCATGCAAGATAAGCTTTCTTAGCCTGTCCTTAAGCTCATGTACTGACCGGCCTTATTCCTGCATACAGGCAGACGAGGCAGATCATCTACATTCTGCCTGTTCCTTCGGGCCAAACTCCGCATACCTCCACATACCGACGACCGAATAGGACTTCCTAGTCAAGGTCGCTGTCGAGGCTTAACTTCGCGCCGGCTTTTCCAGCCAGCTCCTCATCCTCACTCTCGGCGGCAGCAGCAACAACGGATTTGTCCTCTGACATACCTCGGTTAAGACCAAAGAAGGATTTGGCGTTGACACTGCTTGTGGGGCTTTTAAGGGGACTGTCGTAGTCTCCCTGTGATGGCGGTGTTGGTGAACCCGATACGTTTTTGCTCTGCGAACTCTCGCGCTTGCCTTGCGGCGGTGAGACTCCTCGGACCCATTCTTTGAATTGAAGCTGGACATAATGCAGAGGGCCAGGCAATTTGCAGAACGCTTTGCCGCCTCTGTATTTGCAGTCTGCCTTCTGGCAGACGTGACCATTCAAGCACGTCAGATTCTTGCACATACTCCTGCGCGTACATGGGGTGGCGGCAGCAATAGAGCGAAGGTAGTTGCGAAGATCTGCATCGATTGGCGAATGGTCGAACGGGCAGTCGCCATCCGGGCAGTCGCCGGCGAGGTGGGATTTGTTACACAGCTTCTGATTAGCAATACGCTTGGCGAAGCGGTTGCGGACTTCCACTGAAACAGGCGGCATGTACATATCCAAACGTTCTCCTCTGGCATTGACCGCAACGTAGCCAGGCGGAACACTGTCCGCGTGAGGTAGCAAAGCGGAGAAGTCGGGATCTGTTTGATCACTATTACTGTGAGCAGTTGATAGTTGCGGCTTATGACCATTAGTCCTCATAAATTCGTTGTCGTTGGTGGAACCAAATTTAGATTCTGGCGCAGCGTTCCGCCATGAAGCGTTTGTCGACGACGGTTGGTCTTGCGTAGCAGGACTTCCGCTTCCGTTCGTCGATCGGACATGCAATTTGGTGCAGCTGTCGCCGTATTTGCAGAGTCCCTTGGTGAAGTGGTAACAAAGCTTGGCATTTGATTGCTCAGATGTGTTAGGCATCGATGGGGCTTTGATCGCTGGGGTAGGAGCATTAAAAGGCTGAACATTCGGAGGCTCTACGGGTGTGTTGCGGAATACTCCTGGGAAATCCTCAAGCCGCATACCGAGTTTGGTGAATTCGGGATGAGTGGCATAGTTCCTTACAAGGGTCACCTTCTCACGGTTGTTCCTATAAGGGATGAGCTCATTGATGTAGCCTACATCATGGCAGCCAGCAAAATAAATGTGTCGGCACTGTGTATTGTCGACAAATTGTCGGAACAAAGCGCGGATCTTAGAGTCCGCGTTTTCCTTCAATTCTCCAGCATCGACGAAGTCGAACAGTTCGTTTGATCGTGTAAAGTTGGCGGCGAAGGACGCAAGTGAACGCTTCTCTGCTCCGCATAGCTTTACCCTGCCGAGTGTTTTGGATAGTCCGGCAAGATTCGAGTAGACACGAACCATAATGCGACAGTTTTCCAGACCACGCGTACGTAAGCTTGACAGGATTGTCTCGTTGAGCAGTTGTGCCGCTCTCTGTCCTCCCTCAGCACCATTGCTGACAAGATCGTCGTCAAAAATGTATCCGTCACCATCCACGAGTACTAGGACAAATGGGTTGCGCTCCTGTGCCCTAGCCATCTGCTTGTAACGCTCCCGAGAGTCTCTCTCTTCCTCATAGTCGCTCTTCAACCGCTTGTAGCTTTCGATGAGTGTTCCATATTTCTCCAGCACCTCGGCCAACGTCTCTTGCTGCTTTGCGTTTGCCAATTGGAAATCTTGTAGCTTTAAGCTGGTCTCGGCCAGCTCATTGTCGCTTAGCATTTTGGTGGGAGGATCGCTACTGTTGGAGGATCCTAGATTTTCGATTGAACGAGAAAGGCGCTATTGTTTGATGAGCCGCAGTACTGGTTCTCACGATGCAAATGGTACAACGCCTAATTTATGTCCGGACGTGTGTGGTTCAAGGCTGGCAAAGTGTCGCTGCAAATGGTCAGAAGCAAACGCATAAGCTCCGCACGACAAAGAGAGCCCAAGCTGACATGCACTGTCTCAAAGCGGCCTAAATGCAAGCTTGTTGAGTTTGACACATGTGCAGACCAGCTTGCACTGAGAAGCAAATGATGCTTAGGATCCCGATGCGTGGGTGCTAGAATGCATGAACGATTGAAATAATTTATCGGATGTGTTGTGTGTGTCGCGGGGAGAGAGCTTCAGAGCTTCCAATTGCTTTCGGCTTTCTTGGTTGTAACTTCACGCTAGTTCACGTGGCGTCGTGGTGGCTATCTACAGTCACTTCTATTCTTTGAATCTGTTTGACAACCTACATAGTAGCTTCCAACATTGCGGGACTAACGAAATACATTGTTAACTCGGTTTATCGGTCCTGCGACCTGAGAACGTACAGATATGACTGATTTTGAGGAAGTCTCGAATCGATCATTTGTAGGGTTAGTGCTTATGGTGGATGCATAGGTCCTTCTTCGTCCTAACCGTCACATACAGTGTCCTTGGAATCTTCTATTGTGAATTTCCGCGACGGAATCGACTTGAGTGGATAGCTAGTCCGTTCTTAATATAGTAGCACATCGTTCTGGTGGTTGTGTAACGATATCGACGAAGTGAAGCTTGATCTCAGAAAGTTTGACTGGAACCAAACATTTGAGTGCCAGTATTCATGGGAACGAGACGAACTTGCTAATTCGGTTCTACCAGCTTACAACACCGTTGAAGCCGTAGAGCAAGGTAGACTGGTCCGAGATGATCGCTTTATCCATTTTGCTCTTCTCAGAACGAGAGCTAGGTAGCACAAGGACCACATGTATAAGATGCTCCTGTTGGTAGCAGTAGAACGTTACTAATGCGTCTCGGAATCAATGGTTGGATAACGATATTTCTATCGAGTAGCAAACCACAATGCTAGAGCAAGAAGCTTACTCGACTCGGGAGATGGAACACTTTCCCATCTTGCTCTCTCTGGGACGGGAACGATCATACGATCGAGATCGACATGTGGCATTTAATGCAAGCAATATATTTTTCTTGACTGCCGTTTGCACCGTCGATTACGATGACTTCAATCGATGAACCAAACACGGTTCTATAGTGTAGCGGTTATCACTTCCGGTTCTGATCGACACCACATTGTGGTGTAGGACATCCGGGCGACCCCGGTTCGATTCCGGGTAGGACCTTTCCTTTTGCTCTTTTGCGATATATGGCCACGTTCTTTTGTTCGTTATCTTGGAGAATGCACTATACAGGGCGCTGCTCTGACTCTAGCGAAAAAAACCAGTCGGTCAGATTGAGTATATGTAGAGCACCGAGCATTGCCAGACAGAGTCAGCAAGCTCTTTCGGTGGACATGAGCAAAATATCGATTGTACCTCCTAAACTGGAACATTGTTGGTCTCGATGCACGTATCACGACGTTTGTTCAACTAATCCATCCGGCTAAAGGTAGGCCTGATCCACGACCTGCAACAATGGATTTTACAGCTTCGCCTCTCCACTGATCACATCCCTCAACAGCGTCAAACCCTCGATAGCAAACTGCACCATATTCGCAACACGGTCTTCTCCAAGCCCCGTCTTGATCTCCCTAGTGAAAGTTCCCCTCTCACAATCTACAGCCAGCGCAACATACCCCGGCCTCCGGTTCTCAGTCGAACCACCCGTGGGCCCAGCAGTCCCGCTCTCAGAAAGCGTATACGTGCTGCCTAGATCTTTCCGGACATGTTTCGCAAGGCCAGAAACGATATCGGTCGTTGGGCCCTTGTAGTTGGCGATGCTTTCTTGAGTCCATCCGGCATAGGCGATTCGAGATGGTAGAGTGTATAGGGTCAAACCTCCCTGGTATATTTTGGAAGCGCCCGGCGTGGAGAGGATTGATGAACTGACGAGGCCTCCGGCGGCTGTTTCGGCGATGCTAACGGTTTCGCCACGGGATTTGAGGAGAGATGTTACTTCTTCCAGGATTGGGCGGATGGCGCTGGGTGGGAAGTCTGCGACTGATGATGTAGTCATGTTGCGTTGCGGGTGTAGAAACTGCAGTTTCTTCGTATTTATTGATGTGAGTACCGGAGTTCTGGTTATTGAGCAGCGGGTGGTGTAAGTTCGCGTGAGGGAACGGATGGGATCTGTCACAAATGATTTTCTAATGAAAAAACGATACGATGCAGACATGTGTTCTGGACGCAGAAAACTGACAATGCCAGTTATTTCGACCTAAGGCAGATTACCAATCACTGCAGGCCGGCACAGATGGAAGTGAGCGAAGAGTCCACATCAAACATCATCATCGAGGTCAGCCTCGGCGCTAAAACCCCGCGTCGCAAATAAGCTTTCGCGATTATGCAAGATAAGAAGGGCCATCCCGCGCCTAAGGATCGCCGACGACTTTTTGAGATCCAGTCCCCGAAAAACCATACACCTTGGGATCACGGACTATCTTTCGCTATGGTAAGTCCCAGATGACTCGCCCGATGAAGTCGCACTTGCTAATAAATCCTACAGAAGATCAAGGCCCTCACACGATCTGCATCGTCCGCCCAGGCGCCCGGTAGCGATGTCGCTCGCACGCCGCGAAACCTGGATCCTGCCCTTCACCCATTTGAGCGCGCGCGAGAATACACAAGAGCTTTGAATGCTACAAAACTTGAGCGCATGTTTGCCGCGCCCTTTGTTGCCGATCTCGGACGAGGACACGTTGACGGAGTGTACACAATCGCGAAAGACCCAAAGTCATTAGAAAGATTCGCAAGTGGTAGCGGTGATGGTGTTGTGAAGGTCTGGGATCTGCCCAGTCAGGACGAAGTCTGGCAGGGACAAGCACATTCGAACATAGTCAAGGGTGTATGCTGGACGCAGGATCAAAAGCTCTTGTCATGTGGAACCGACCGGACGGTGAAGCTATTCGATCCGTACAACACGCCTTCAAAAAGCGCGCCTGTCGCTACTTGGCTTGGAGACTTTGGCTTCAACGCTATCTCTCGCCACCGTAGCGATCCTTCGTTCGCCGTGGCTCACTCTGGTATCTCCGTGTACGATTTGAACAGGCCCAACTCAGGACCTACGACAAATCTGGCATGGCCTACAAGCGTCGATTCGGTCACCTCGCTCGCCTTCAACCAGACGGAAACCTCACTTATCGCCTCGACTGCCTCAGACCGCTCTCTCGTGCTCTACGACCTCCGCACAAATACACCTCTCCACCGCTCCGTACTGACCATGAACTCGAACGCTGTCTGCTGGAATCCCATGGAAGCCTTTAACTTTGCCGTCGCAAACGAAGACCACAACATCTACATTTTCGACTCCCGCAATCTCTCCCGCGCCCTCAACATCCTCAAGGACCACGTCAGCGCCGTCATGGACATCGACTTCTCCCCGACAGGCGAAGAGCTCGTCTCGGCATCCTACGACCGCAGCATCCGCCTCTGGAAGCGCAACCAAGGCCACAGCCGCGACATCTACCACACCAAGCGCATGCAGCGTGTCTTCTCCTGCGCCTGGACGCCCGACAACAACTACGTGCTCTCCGGCTCCGACGACGGCAACGTGCGTCTCTGGCGCGCCAACGCCTCTGCCAGATCGGGCATCAAATCCGCCGCGCAGCGCCAGAAGCAAGAATACGACGAGGCCCTCAAGGAGCGCTACAAGCACATGCCCGAGATCCGTCGCATCGGCAGGCACAGACACGTGCCGAAGCAGGTCAAGAAGGCCGGCGAGATCAAGGGCGAGGAGATCAAGGCGATCAAGCGCAGGGAGGAGAACGAGCGCAAGCACGCGCGCAAAGATCAGAAGAAGAGACGCAGCGAGAGGGAGAAGATGGTGCTTGCCAATGAGCAATAGTGGAACGATTCCGGGGGGTTGTAAAGCATAATTCTGTTCTGTCCAGCGCTTCTTTCTATACGAGTCTTTGCACTCTATTTGCATCCTGTGTGTGCTGGGAGGAAGAATGCACACACTGCGGCGTTTGTGGTCTCTGGGTGGCTTCGGGTGGCGAAAACTATTTTACGGCGTCTATTCCTCCAACCTGCCAAAAATATGATCTGTCACTTTTTTGTGAGGAATCAATTTTTCGAAAAAATGAAATGTTAATTATAGAGTCGAAGCGGCATTCCGTGAATCGAGAAGGGAGAAAATCACTCCGACTTCACTGCTGCCAATCAAAGAGACCGAATCGTGACAGCCATTGCTTACCGCCTATGTCTGAGCCTCTTTCGAGTCAATACGGAAGGTCGCACCAAAGATGAATATTGTGGTGTGAAGAAGTGGCCTCCTGGGACTGACATGCGAGAACGACACGTCGGTCTGAGACAATCACTCACTCGTGTAAGTCGAGCGTACAAAACGAGAGATAACCGCGTGCTTGTCAGTCTAAGACAACCATCCACCACGAGTGGGAATGGCTAATTTATCTTTGCGTTACGATTTTTGTATTGAATTGTTTCGTGCCACCATGGTCGAAGGATTATGCTCGTATTCTTTGGCGAGTGCGCTGTAGCTGTGATTGGATGGAGGGGACGGTGTGGTGGGAGGTGAGACCGAGATGTTGCGCAAGGTGTGGTGTGCGTGTGTGTATGTGTGCGGTCCCTTGCTTGTTGTTGGTTGCGCGGAGAGGAGACAATGTGGCATTGTGTGGGAGATGGTCTGCTATCGAGGCGAACAAGGCCTTTGGGAGATGGTCATGGATTCGAGTACGAATGCCTGACGTTCAAAAGAGGCACTATACATAGCTGGAGGCAGATTTGGTTTGCATTGATGGGCGACCCAAGAATACATGCATCCGGTTGACCCGGCAGACGACGCGTACCGACGCAGTGTTTCCCTCCGACGGACCTGCATATGCTGTGCGATGTCTCGCGCAGCTCACCCACGGCTACGCGCAGCAGATCGCAAGTTGTTGACGGACACGACACGGCCTCGCAATGCATGTACTTTGCCTTCACCCCAGCAACTCCAATGGCGTAGCGCATGGAACAGTAGCAGCTCGAGCATGAAGAAGTCACACTCGAGGTGATCCGTGGTACGGAGAAGTGAGGCGTGGCATCTGGAAGCAGGTTTCTTGGCTGTGGCGCAAGGCGAGGAGGCGAGCACGCTGTAGCTCACGACGACCATGCCGTGACGCTCACATGGATGGCTGGTCTTGCAGGCGGTGAGGGGTCGATATCTCTGTGAGGTTCAGATGTCGGAGTGGAGGATATCTGGGAGGAGGTCGACATGCTGGGCTGTGATTGGCTGCAGGCTCCAATATTGGCTTCGTTTACGCATGTCTGCACGACGCCTTTGCGTGGAAGGTGGTCGGACGGGCAACTTGCACTTTTGTTTTCCATCGCATTTCTATTTGCGGCCAGAGGTATGTTTGGCAGTCAGTCGATTGACGCCTCCAATGTAAGCCCCATGCCATCTGGCGTGCTCCATGTCATTATTGCCCTGGTCAAGCCACCAGCACATGTCTCGCACGCTACCATCCCGCCAGTCCACACGATATGCCACGGTGTAGCTCGTTTGCCGTCAGCTGGTGTGTGGTTCTGCGTATGCAACTATCCTCTATCACTGCATTGACTGTGATCATTGATTGAGTGGATGAACACGAACTCGCAGGCGCTGCGCACTGCCCGGCGGTTCATTCATTCCCTTACCAGCCTCTTTCGCCCTGCATCCACCAACGAACGACTCTTCGTAAAATCAACCTCGCCTCAGCCCTGCAACCCTGCGAGGCATTCGGCAAGGTGACATCAGCCGCTTCTTCTTATGTGTTTGTCCCGTCCTGCTCAACCTCCATTTCCGTTTCCCTTGCGACATTGCTCCTTTCTATCCCATTCCTCCCAGCTTCTTCTCATTCAGCCGTCTCTTTCGCTCTGCGCCAGTCGTTCCTGCCTCACTACCCACATTGCGCACTTCACGCGGCATCGGCTTCCCGAGAGCTGGCAGAACAACACCCCAACAGTCAACAAACGCCACGCGGCGCTGCTGCGTTTGCACTCTGCCACCTCGACCTCATCAGACATCACTCTCCATTTCACATCCTGACTTCATTCTTGCACCCGCCACGCTCGCGCCTGAGTATCCCTACGAACCCCACTTCGCCCGCCTGACCAGGCCTGTACATCAACTTCTGGATCCAGACCGAGTTCTTTTCCTGCACCACGCTCACTTACTGGGAGCATCCGATCGTTCAAACTCCTGCGAACATGCGTTTCCCGGCGGTCCTGTCGCGTCTACTGGCTTTTGCCATTTTCTTGCACTTCGTCTCTGCGGCTGCTGTCGCGCCTCTGCTCAAACACCAGATCGAAGAACTCGCCCGCAGTGAAGGCGATGCCGAGCAACTGCTCAATCGTCGTCAGAGCCCTGCAAACTCCTCCGGCTACACCGTCGTCACTGGCATCCAAGGCACCGGTACTCAACCCAGGCTCGAGATCCGACAGCTGGAGAAGAACCCTGACCAATGGAACATCTACCTGCTCGGCATGAACCGCTTCATGCGTTCCAACCAGAGCGAGAAGCTGTCGTACTATCAGGTGGCTGGCAAGTCGCAATGCTCCAGATGCAGTCATGTGCGGTCACTAACTCCTGGCAGGAATTCATGGCAGACCGTATATACCATGGGACGGCGTCGGTCCGGCGCCTGGTGTTGACCATCCTGGATACTGTGCTCACTTGTCGCAACTGTTTCTCCCATGGCACAGACCGTACCTGGCGCTTTACGAGGTTAGTGTCCAATTCTTCTAATTAGTAGGATTTCTGCTCACTCATATCACAGCAAGTCCTGTACTCCCACATTGTAGCCGCTGTCAACGAGTTTCCAGCTGGCGCAACCCGCAATAGATATGCTCAGGCTGCACTCTCCTGGCGCCACCCATACTGGGACTGGGCTGCTCAACCACCAGATGGCACAAGTGTGATGCCGACTAGCATGACCACTCCGGAAGTTACTGTCATCATGCCGAATGGGTCGGCGATGATCCCGAACCCGCTGTATGCTTATCGTTTCCACCCAGTCTCGATGGGTGACTTCTACTACGAGCCCGTGAGTACCGAGGATTACACAAAAGCGAGTGTTACACGAAAGCTAACTGTCGCATAGTGGGGCTACTGGAACACAAGCCTTCGTGCCCCGAATAGCAACGGTGTCGATGCATTCAGCCAGGACGGCGCCATCGGTCCCATCTTGGACAACAGCCGTATATCTTTCAGAGACAGATTGTACAATCTTTTCACCTTCTACGGTAACTACAGCGAATTCAGCACCGAGTCCTACAACTTTGGCGGAGAGTTCAAGAATGCGGACAGCCTGGAATCCATTCACGATGTCATCCACGGTGCCACGGGTAGCGGCGGACACATGACCTACTTGGATTACTCAGCCTACGATCCGATCTTCTGGCTCCACCACATGATGGTTGATCGAGCCTTTGCTCTGTGGCAAGCTGTTTATCCGGACAGTTACGTTGAGCCAAACATTGCGTGGCAAGGCTCGTACACTATCCCCGAGAGGGCGAGCATAGACATGGATACTCGTAGGTCTCTTTCGGAGCGAAAAGTCTTCCCATCTTCAGCACAAAAATGCTAACAAATCTTAGCTCTCGACCCGTTCCACCGCAACGCTAAGGGCGACAAGTGGACGGCGAGATCGGCTCGATCCACCAAGACCTTCGGCTACACATATCCCGAGCTGCAAAACAACGCAAGCGTATCCTCGGTGAAAGCAGCTATCAACAAGCTCTATGGTAGCAACCCTGGCAACGACAACCTGCTTTCCAAGCGATTCTTCGATTTCGATGCGCCAGAGCCGGCATCAGGCCTGAGTGAGCGTGACGCTGCCGCTAAGAAGGGTCCACCAAAGCGTCGCGAATATATCGCCAACATCGTCAGTGACAAGTTCAGCTGCAACGGCTCGTATGCTGTCTACGTGTTCTTGGGCAACTTCGACAGCTCCGATCCCAAGTGCTGGCCTACACAGCCGAACCTCGTGGGTACTCACGCTGTATTCTCGATGATCCCTCAGGACATCAAAGACGATGCACAAAAGGCGAAGCGCGACGCCATGTCTGGCATCAAAGTCACAGGCACCATTCCCCTGAACAGCGCTTTGCTCGAGAGGTTCAAGGCCGGCGAGATGCGGTCCAGACAACCGGGCTCCGTCGAAGAGTACATGACCAACAACCTGCAGTACAGGGTGGCGAAAGTAAGCTTGATCTCCTCGATCTCTCCAAATGTCCAAATATACCAGCATCCCGCTAACCACTTCCCTTCCAGTTCGACGGCACCGAGATTCCCCTCGCCGACGTCCCGAACCTCTCGGTGAGTGTTGTCGGCGCAGACGTCACGCCCGCAACCAAAGACGACCAGTTCCCCAAGTGGGCCAATTTCCAGGCCCTGCGTCGCGTCACCGACGGCATCGGCGCGAGGTGCACCCGATCCCGCGTGTTGTAATCGAGACCTGCAAGAACGACAGAGAAAAAAAGCTTTGCATATAGGCGTTCCTTTTCTTGCTTGTGGGGGAAATTTCTCTCTTTCTTGTTTATTGAGTGGGTGAGATTGAACGAAGTGAAGATGACTCGGGAAACATGCGTTGTTTGTCTTTGCCTGCAACGAAAGTAATCATAGGTTTCTTTTTTTCGATGAGAGAAAAGATCCAAAAACGAGCAAGTTGAAGGAGAAAATCACCGGGACAGAACAGAACAACGAACGAATCAATGGCCAGACCTGGCGTTTATTTCCTTTTGAAAAGCCATTCCCTCTTCTTCAACTTATGTAATTCGTCCGTCCTTTGTTGTCTCTTTTATAGTTCGGCTTGATTGCCAAAGGATTGACCTCTTGCGTTCGGCTTTTGCTTTTTTCCCTTTGGTTTGAGCTCACATAATGAGATGTCTTTCGTCTTGGAGGGGGGTTTTTTTTTTTTTGGGTAGATGAAGCAGAGCCTGATGAATAAGTCCTGCAATGCCCCTTCTCCCCTCGCCCCCCGGTCGTCCAGTTCTCCAGGCTGTCTGATTTTGTAGTTCCCGAAAAAGGAAAAATTTCTCTATCCTGACCTGACCGGTTCGATGAATAATTGGATGAATCGGTCTTGGTGCCCAGCCAGCTTACTAGTAATTGGTATATGGAAGCCGTCAAAAAGACATCCCATCGGCAACTGCATTTTTGGAAAGACAATGCGAAACTTTTTTCTAATGGTAATGTCCCGTAACTTGCTTGCTCGCTTGTGACATGGTTTATGGATATGATATGATACATTTTCAAAACCCCCCATTCTCTGATACACAAGAGAATAAAAGGAAAAAAAAAAAAGGATATAAAAGTGACAAGTGCAACAAGCAACATGGGACTATGGACAAGAAAACACCCTCGCAACCCGCAACCCCGGATCTGCCTTTTGTTTCCAGTATTTCGCCCGCTTCAAGTAGCGCCAGGGTGGAATGCTGGAAGAAAAGCCACGCCCGTCTTTCTTCGCTCGACGGACTTCACCACCGCTACTACTTCGTCATTACCGCCGGAACGTTTCTTCTTCTTCTACCTCTAGTAGTGGACGGCCTTGCCGTAGGTGGCCATGGCAGCCTCCTTGAAGGCCTCGGCGAGCGTGGGGTGAGCGTGGCAAGTGCGGCCAATGTCCTCGGTCGAGGCGCCGTACTCGAGAGCGAGGGTGCCCTCGGCGATCATCTCACCGGCGTTGGGGCCGACAATGTGCACACCGAGGATGCGGTCGGTCTCAGCGTCCGCGAGGAACTTGACGAGACCGTCGGAGTCGGCGTTGGTCTTGGCGCGGGAGTTGGCGCTGAAGGGGAAGGAGCCGACCTTGTACTTGACGCCGGCCTCCTTGAGCTCAGCCTCGTTCTGGCCGACCCAGGCGACCTCGGGGTGGGTGTACATGACGCTGGGGATGGCGCCGTAGTTGACGTGGCCGTAGTTCTTGGTGATGTACTCGATGGCGGCAACGGCCTCCTCCTCAGCCTTGTGGGCAAGCATGGGGCCGAATGTGCAGTCACCGATGACACGGATGTGAGGGATCTTGGTGCGGTACTCCTGGTCGATCACGAGGCGGCCACGGTTGTCGGTCTCGAGACCAATGTTCTCGAAGCCGAGACCAGCGGTGTAGGGGCGACGGCCGATGGCGACGAGGCAGACATCAGACTCGAGCTGCAAAAGGGTGTGTTAGTTTGGTTGCTTGAGGAGATATCGAAACGCGAATGAACTTACAGTCTCGGGCTTGCCGCCCTTGGCAGCCTCAAGCTCGAGCTTGACGCCCTCTCCGCTGCTGTCACCCTTGACGACCTTGGTGTTGAGCTTGAACTTCAGGCCCTGCTTGCCGAGAGTCTTCTGGATGTTCTTGGCGATCTCAGCGTCCATGCCGGGGCCACCAATCTGACCGAGGAACTCGACAACGGTGACCTCAGCACCGAGACGGGACCAGACGGAGGCCATCTCGAGACCAATGATACCACCACCGATAACGCTCATCTTCTTGGGGACCTCAGTAAGGGCAATGGCGCCGGTGGAGGTGATAACCTTCTTCTCGTCGATGGTGAGGCCGGGGAAGGGAGTAGCCTCAGAGCCGGTTGCGATAATGATGTTCTTGCCGCGGACGCTGGTCTCGCCACCGTCAACGAGGTTGACGGCAACGGTGTGCTCGTCGGCGAAGGAGCCGGTGCCCTTGATGTACTCGACGTTGTTCTTCTTGAACAGGAACTCAATGCCCTTGGTGAGGCCACCAACGGAGCTCTCCTTGGCCTTCATCATCTGGCCGAGGTTGAGCTTGACGTCGCCAACCTCGATACCGCGGTTCTTTGAGTCGTGCATGATCTGGTGGTAGAGGTGCGAGTTGTTGAGGAGGGATTTTGAAGGAATGCAGCCGACGTTCAAGCAAGTACCTCCGAGGGAGCCACGCTTCTCGATGCAAGCAACCTGTGTTGAGAATCGTCAGAGGATGTTCTCTCCACCTGCCCGTGTGTGATTCCGCGCTCTTGAACGTACCTTGAGGCCCTCCTGGCCAGCCTTGATGGCGGCGACATAGCCGGCAACACCGCCACCGATGATAACAAGGTCCTTCTCCTCTGCGCAAACGTCAGCCAGCCTGCCTGCCATCAGCCGCAGCAATGCCTATGCAAAGCCCTTACCAGTCTCGGTCGCGTAGCCTCGTCTTTGCCATATGCGCTGCTGGAGGAGAGTTGTGCTGGGTGCTGTTGAACGAAGAGCCTGGGCGCTCTGGAAGCCGGAAGAAAGGGCGCCGCGAGTGGACGCGCGGGGGATGAGCTGCTTGAACATGGCCGCAAAATGTAGAGCGAGAGTCGGAGAGGCGGAGAGGGGTGGAGAGGAGCGGCGGCGCAAGGTATAAGGGTGGTGGCGCGGAGGGGGTGTGGGTGTTTTGGGTGAGGTCTAAAAGACTGGGCTTAGCAATGTCGATGAGCTGCTTGCTCGACGCAGACGAAGAAGTCCGGGCGGGCTGGTTCGGAGGAGGCTTTCGGCTTAAATCGCTCGCTGGCCAATCAGCTTTCTTGAGCCGCATCTCTGTACATAAACCACGATATCTTGCGCGATAACATTACCGAGGACGGGTGTGACTGCAGCGGCTTAATGGTGGTGAAGCATTAGCATTGACGGTATATGTGTTGTGTGCGCTATGTTGGGAGTCTCTCCACGGACTGAAGCTATGCAATGGCATGATGCATTAATTTGCATATGGCCAGCTGAGTGGCAATCAGTACGGGATTACGAGATATTTACAACAACGACCTGGAATGCCAGTAAGGTGTTGTGGTGTTCAGATGGGTAGATTATCTGGCTGCCGAACAGACCTGATCTATATCGGTCACATCAACCTGTCTGACAGATTGACAATACGGAACATCTCGATCAGATACAGCTGATGAAACAAAAAATACCGCAGAGTCATGCTAAAACCAATGAACGCAAGATACACCACTGTTGGTTATCGTTTTCCACCCATCACCAGCTTTTACCAGCTCATGTACGTGGTGACATCGACAACAATCGCTAGAAAAATGCGAGAATGCCCATTTTGACGCCGCCGAGTCAGTACTTGACAGAAGAGTTAAAATCATTTCATTTATCGTCGTGACCTCTTCATCTAGAGCAGTAGCCCATCCCCCCGCATCAACGCTTATGCAGGAAAATGCACGAAGGTGCACCCAACAAGAAAGAACAACACATCTAAGGCTTGCAGCGGCCCATGTAACGGGGGTACAAGCAGGTGTCGCGGACTGTGTGTTGGTTGCACAGCCAGGCAAGGAAGCGCTCCAGACCGAGACCGTAGCCACCGTGGGGAGAAGAGCCGTATCTGTGAAGTTCTTGTTAGTATACATTGTTGCATGATAAGAGAACAACTGGATGCAACTTACTTCCTGACATCAGTGTACCAGTAGTAGGGGCTGGGGTCCATGCCCTCGCGCTTGTATGCCGCCATCAGCTCGTCGTAGTCGTCCATACGCATGCTACCACCGACAATCTCGCCAACACCGGGCATGAGAACGTCCACAGACTCGGTGACGCGGGGGTCAGCCTTCTCCTTCTGCATGTAGAAGGCCTTGATCTCGACGGGGAAGTGGGTGAGGAAGATGGGCTTGTTGATGATGTCGGTCATGCGGCGCTCGGCAGCCTCAGCAATGTCGTCACCGAACTGGTGAGGTTGACCCTCTTCGTTGGGGATGTCGTGCTCGCGGAGCCAGTCGATGGCATCGCTGTAGCGCATGCGCTTGAAGGGACGCTCGGGGACCTTGAAGTTGGGGTTGAGCTCCTTGAGCATGGCGGCAATGCGAGGGTTGGCGAGGACGTGCTCGAGAACACCGCAGATCATGTCCTCAAGGTGGGCAAGCAGGTCATCGAATGTGATGAAGTCGAGCTCGGCCTCGACGTGTGTGTACTCCGACAAGTGGCGACGAGTGAGAGACTTCTCAGCACGGAAGGACTTCTCGATACAGTATGTGTTGCCGGCAAAGGGAATGACTGTCTCGAGGTAGAGCTGAGAGGACTGGGTAAGGTAGGCGTTCTCGCCGTAGTAGTTGAAGCCGAACAGGGTGCTGCCGCCCTCGACCTGGGTCTGGACGAGTGCTGGAGGAGCGACCTTGAGGTAGCCGAGCTCGTGGTACTTGGCGTTGAAGGCGAACTCCACAGCATCGCGAATCCACATGAGCGAGCTGCCGGTCTCACCACGAAGGAGAAGGTGACGTCTGTCGAGGAGAGTCTGGGGGTCGCCCTTGGCCTGGACAACGTTGGTGATGGCCTCGTCGCCACCAGGGGCCTTGCCAATGATCTCGAAGTAGTCGGCGTGAAGCTCGCGGTTGTTCGGGGCGTGTGCGCCGGCGGGAACCTCCCACATCTCACCCTTAATCATAATGCTGGTCTCACGAGTGAGGGTGACAGCATCGTAGGTCCTTGCGAGAGGGCCAGCGAGCACGCACTGCATGTAGCCAGAGCCATCACGCAGGGTGATGAAGCAAAGGTCCTTCTGCTTCCTCTCTCTGTGCACGCGACCAAGAACCTGCACGCGAGTGCCGCTGTTCTGGCTGCTGTAGTCGACCTCCTTGGGCCTCTCGCCGCTACCAAGCTTGACAACCTCGGGGTTGACCTCGCCCAATTGGATCCTCTTGGCCTGGGGCAGGCTGGCATCCTCAGTGATGACAATCTTCTTAGCCTCCTCAAGAGCCTTCTCGCGCTCGGCCTCCTCCTTCTTCTGCCTCAAAGCTAGCTCCTTCTCTTTGCCAGCCTTCTTCTTCTGCTGCTCGACCCAGTTGGCAGCTTTTTTGAGCGCGGCCTTGGCGGCGGGCTTGTATGTGGCAGTCTCCTCATCGCCCTCCTTCTTCAGCGACTGGTAAGTGGCGGTGTCGGTGTGCTGCTGGTAGGCGAATTGCACGCTCTTGTAGGGCTTTGCCTGGCTACCGTCCTGCTCGGGGACGTCGAGGCCGGCGACCTCGTCGATGTGAATAACAGGCTTGTCTGCCATTGTGACTGCTGTCTTTCCTGGGGTGTTTTGCTAAGCAATTGGGTGGAAAGAGGAGCTAGGGCAGAGCGACTCAGAAATGTTTATCTGACTGTTATCTCCAATGCCGACCAGTCATATATTACCTGCAGCCAGTCACAATCAATGTGAGGGGTTCGAATTTGGGTTCCCCGCGATGGCGTGTTGAGAGATGTAGTCGCCCGTACAATGGAGCTAGGAAAGAGCTAAGATGCGCCTGTGAACCGTTCCGTCGACGTCGTAACGCATGTGCTGCCGAGGCGGTTAACCTACGTGACGAGCTGCTGCTTGCGCCCTGTTTTGCTGTGAAGACCATCTGCTTGTTAATTAAGTACATCCTGCTTCGAGCCAGGCATTCTAGTTGCCAACATACCTCACTGCAGCCTGGACCTGCATTCTGGACTCTGGACTCTCGCATAGCATCATCAACACGCAGACGCGCCGACGGGATGATCACGCGAGGCTTATAACAGCCCCGATCAGTGCAACCTGCGAAGAGCAGGTGGGGTCGAAACAGGATAAGAAGAAGAGATGGAGATCGCAACCTCAAGGGCCTTGCAGGATAAGCTGTACGACAAGAGGAAAGGTGGTGCTCTCGAGTATGTCATACCCTACCTCTGCATCATTTAAATGAAGAGGCAGACATGCGCTTGCGGCGCCTGGGATGGATGCGAAGCCTGTATACTACGTGCACGGCGGATCAGCGTCTATCATGACCACAGTCAGTATTAGCGAGACGGAGCTAATAGAGAATCCTCACAGCCTCGAAACCACCATCCGATCCGCGCTCGCCGAAGGCAACCATGACCGCATCGCCAAAATCGTCCATCAGCTCTGCCATGACTATGCCTACGCCGTACATCAACCACACGCCCGGAATGGAGGTCTGATCGGTTTGGCAGCAGCGGCAATTGCTCTTGGTGCAGTAAGTTTGTTACGATGCCTCTTGTAAAGCGATATACTGAACAGCACAGGAAGTCGCCCGCTACCTACGCGAGATAGTACCTCCCGTACTGGCTTGCTTCTCTGACCAAGACGCGCGTGTACGATACTATGCATGTGAAAGCATGTACAACATTGCCAAAGTGGCCAAGGGCGAGGTACTGGTCTACTTCAACGACGTGTTCGATGCGTTGTGCAAGCTTGCTGCCGACTCCGAGCTCAGTGTGAAGAATGGTGCTGAACTCCTGGATCGGCTAATCAAGGACATTGTCAGCGAGTCTGCGGCGACGTATGCTAGCATCCTGTTGCCCGAAGATGCTTTCAATGACGAATTCGACCGAGAAGAGTACAGGATGGCTTTCAGTCTGCCGAAATTCATTCCGCTATTGCAGGAGCGGATACATGTCCTCAACCCTTTTACTCGCTCGTTTCTGACTTCTTGGATCACATTACTGGACTCAATACCTGATCTTGAGCTGGTCGCCTACCTGCCCAGCTTCCTCGGTGGTTTGTTGAAGTATCTCACGGACACAAATGTAGATGTTCACACAACTACAAAGCAAGCGCTGGACAAGTTTCTGGCAGAGATCAAGAAGATTGCTGCAGTAAAGAAGGGCATCGCCGAGAGCCGTCGCACACGTGAATCGGAACGGAAACCCAGTGACCCAGACGCATCGCTTCAGAACAGCCAGACCATCGAGAAACCCGAGGCAGATGCTGTGGAACAAGAAGAAAAGAAAGAAGATGTTCAGAACGACGGCGAAGAAGATTTTGACGGCGGAGCCACCTCTGACGACGCATCTTCGGCGACTGCGAGCGATACAGAAAAAGAAGGCGATGATGCCGAAGACGAATGGATCCCTGGCCAGGACGTGCCTATTGATTACCAGAAGATTCTCGACATCCTCGTTACCTTCCTCTCCGAGTCACAAAATGAAGAAGTTCAGGTTACGACCCTGAAATGGATCGAGGCTTTCTTGGACATCTGTCCGGAAGACATACTCCTATTCACACCAAGACTATTGGGACAGGTTCTGCCCGCACTGTCCCATGATGTCGATCTGGTCAAGCAAGCAGCCAGCCGGGTCAATCAGGCATTGATGAATTATGTCATGTCATTGCCCGAAGAACCCAGCAAATCGGACACCAGTACCCCACAATCACAGCAGCAATCAAACACACTAGTAGCAGCAGCCGCAAATGTCACCTCCCGAAGCTTCCGAGATAACAATGGTGAGCGCCGCGAGTCAGGGCCAATGTCAAGGACTATGCGTAAGCCAGCAAGCCCCGAGCCGATCGAACCTCTGTCTCGTACGCCAAACAATCGCACTCCTGAACCATTCTCAGATGAGACCTCATCGGAGCACAAACCCACCATTGACTTCGACTACGAAGCCGCGGTCAATGCGCTCACACTGCAATTCCTTCATGAGCATGAAGCCACCCGGGTTGCTGCTCTTGCATGGCTGATTATGCTGCATCGCAAATCACCAAGACGAATTCTGGCCATCCACGCAGGCACATTCCCAGCTTTGCTGAAGACGCTTAGCGACCCCGCAGAGGCCGTGGTCACCCGCGATCTTCTCTTGCTCAGCCAAATAAGCAAGAACAGCGACGAGAGCTATTTCACATCATTCATGCAAAACTTGCTGTCGCTTTTCTGCACCGATCGGTCTCTCCTCCAGTCAAGGGGCAATTTGATCATTAGACAGCTCAGCACTTCTCTATCAGCCGAGAGAATTTATCGCACACTGAGCGATATCTTAATCACTACATACGACACCGAGGAAGACATCGAGTTCGCCACACTCATGGTGCAGAACTTGAACAACAACCTCATCACTGCGCCTGAACTGGCTGATTTGCGTAAGCGCCTTCGCCAGCTCGACTCATCCAAAGAGAGCCAAACGTTCTTCACCGTCCTCTTCAAAGCTTGGTGTGGTAATGCTGTGGCTACGTTCTCGCTATGCTTGCTTGCACAAGCTTACGAGCAGGCATACAACTTGCTACAAGCCTTCGCCGACATGGAGATGACTGTCAACACACTCATTCAGATCGACAAGCTTGTTCAGCTCCTCGAATCGCCCGTATTCACCTACCTCCGCATGCAGCTTCTCGAGCCAGAGCGCTACCCGCATCTCTACAAATGCATGTATGGCTTGCTCATGTTACTCCCACAGTCGAGCGCTTTTGCAGCATTGAAAAATCGCCTCAATTCTGTCAGCGCGATCGGGTACTTGCACATTGCACCAAGGACAGGCGGTGTGCCGCCCACGACACCTTCCAGCGTCAGCACCTTCGAACGCCAGAATCGCCTCAAGAGCCGCGAAGAGGGTGGTATCAAATGGGCTGAGCTGCTCGAGAAATTCAGATCCACGCAGGATCGTGTTCGCCGCGCGCAGCTGAGACAACTAAACCCCCATATCGAAGAGGCGCAAGCCGAGACCGAGAACCCCAGTAAGTCGACGGATTCTCGTGGCGGGACTGGCCGAAGACCTCCAAACCTGGCCACAGGCGCTGCTGGCGTGAGGCCAAACAGTGTTACGGGTTTTGGCAGGCCCGGCCAGGGTCAAGGAATTCAAAGTCCAAACCTCCCAGTTAGTGCCGGCGCCGCTAAGAATAAGGTCGGCGGCTTGGGTCATCTTGGAAGACTTGCTGGTGGGGTCGCTGGAAAGGGCAAAGCGAAGAAGTGATCGTTGTGTTGACTATGCAATCCTTATATTTGGTTACGTTCGTTCATGGCAAGCGTGGCGCTCAAGGAATAGCATTTTTCTCGGGCTACAAAATACGACCTTCTCCCTAACTACCTCCAAACATCCTCACAACCTAGACTTCACCTCCTCAATCCCAAACCCAGTCCCCGTAGACTCCGTAATCCCCCCATCCACCACCAACGTCTGACTAGTCACATACCGACTCGCCCCCGACGCCAGCCATACAACCGCATTCGCCACATCGTCCCCCGTCCCCATCCACCCCATCGGCACATTATGCCCCATAATCCGCCCCGCAACCTCCCGATCCTCCGCCTTCTCGCTATTAGCCAGATTCTCCACCAGCGGCGTGTACATCAGCCCCGGCACCACCGCGTTGCACCGGATGTGCTTGGAAGCGTACATCGCGCCCGCAGCCCGCGTGAACTGCAGCACCGCCGCTTTGGCCGACGCGTACGCTATCTGCGGCTTGCCGATGTAGCGCAGCGCCGTGATCGACGCGTTGTTGATGATGCTGCCGCCGCTGGCTTGGGCCTCCATGATGGGGATCACCGCATGGCAGAGCCGGTAGACAGAGTGAAGGTTCAGGTCTATCTGCGCCGTCCACGTCTCTTCGGACATGCTGGAGGGCGAGCCTGCGGCTGTCATCCCGACGTTGTTGACCAGGATGTCGATGCGCGCGTGTTTGGCCAGGGCGGCGGCTACGAAGGCCTGGACGGAGGAGGAAGAGGTCACGTCCGCGGCCATGACGGTGATGTCGAGAGCGGGGAACTCGGCCAGGAGGCGTGAGCGAGTGCGTTCGGCGGCGGAGAGGGAGAGGTCGCAGCCGAAGATCTTGACTCTGTTGTGTGCGAGGAGGCGGGCGGTCGCGGCGCCGTTGCCCCAGGTTGTGCTGGTGGGAGATCCGACTTGGCCTATGCCGGTGATCAGGGCGACGCGGTTGGCGAGGTCTGGGTAGGTTGGGAAGACGGGTGGGTGGGGAGGTGAGGTTCGGGCGGTGGGTGGCATTGTGGTTTGGAGTTGGTGTTTGGTTGTGGTTTGGTGGTTGATGCGTTGATCGTTGGGGGTTGTTCGATTTTTGGCGATGGCGCGATTGGGGTTTGCGTTGGAGGTTGAATAATTTTGTCCAATATACGACAAGAACTACGATCTTCAATGTTTATGTGCTAAGGTAGGTTGTGAGAAGGCTGTGCTGTCGTTGCGAAGTCCCCAGACCTCTCTTCCCTTGGAGTTCGATATAAGCGTGGCTATTGTTCAATCAAGAAATGGTTGTCTCGTCTTCGAGAGACGGTGACGGAGGAATAGCTGTCGACCTCTATTTCAATTGCATTTATAGCCATGCAAACATCGTTTCCTGAACCATAGCAAGCGATGTCGGAACCTAATTTGTCCGCACAGCTTGTGAACCCAAATCTCCGCACGACGTTTCCTCGGCTTTTGTTGACGAACGATCGAAGGCAAACCTAAAGTAAGGATACATCATTGTCTATCGATCTTGCTTGTATCTATGCTTATTGAAAGGCCACATAAGAATAACTTCGTCACCTCTCCGCGTCATCTGATTGTCGTCCGATCAAGTATCATCCGGACCCATCAGGACGGCGACATCAAGAATTGAGGCCATTGTCGATGCAACGGTACACTGTACTGCCACGTCTCGCAGCATTAAAACATCATATCAATTGCAAAAAAAAAAAAAAAAACAATCCATGCACACAATGAAGACAGATCGGTTCCCTCTAGACGTCCCAAGTCTGGACGAGCTGGCCCAGAAGCTCAAGCCCGCTCTCGAAAACAACTACACACACTCGTCCGTCAGTGTCGAAACATGTCCAGACCTGCGCAAATTACCTTTCCACCTGGCTACAGAAGGCCTCACGGGCGACGAGCGCATCGCAGACGTCGGCGGCCAGCCAAACCTCTTCCCTTCGCCACGACTAGAATGCAAATACTCACTGCCAGCACTGGCGCAAGCCATGGAGATGAATCCCAAGCGAGGCAGCCTCATAGGTGCCGGAGCCGGACCATTCCATGTCCTGGGAACCAATTCCGAGCTGGCTCCTAACTTGAGCTGGGAGAACGGATTCGATCACATCAACAACCAGACCCACTTCGCCAAGATCAACAAGCCAGACGGCACGGTCAGCGTGCAGAAATGCCCTAGTACGGACTGCGCTTTGATGATCAACCTCTTCGGTTCCACCGGCTTACCAGGACCCGTCCTCAAGATCACAGCACGCAACCGCAGAGGCTCGCACAAGAGCTTCTCCGAATGCATCCGACATGCTCTGAACGCCGCGTACGGCGACGAAAGACCTGTCAGTCTCGGTGGCGCTTTCGCCATCAAATCCGGTCGCTCGCGCTATCACGTCATGCCTGATTTCCCTTCGAAGCCATTCGAGAGTGCGAAGCAACTGAATGAATGGCTGACATACCACGATTTCGATGCGCCTATCGTTTGCTTGTCGGTGTTGCACTCGGCGGATCCGGGGCAAGCGATGGGTCTGCGGATGGAGCACACGCATTGTTTCAGCGCTGAGGGAGAGAGCAAGGGTGGGCATTATCATTACGATGAAGGCGGCGATGTCGAGTATGAGGCGTATTTCAATACGGCTAAGGCGATTTATCGGATTGATAGGCCTGAAGTGACGTTGGAGCGGGATTTGCATGATTGAGACTAATATCTGAGTGTCCATTGCGATCATCAAGTTACGTAGTGGTGGATTATGTCTTCGACAGTCGTCGGAATGGTATACTCGTGGTGGTCATGGTCAAGGCGCCAAACTGTATTGATGATGCGAAGGACCCCGCTGAGGGATCAAACTCTAAACATCCAACCTCGCCATATGCTCAGTCAGCATTGTCCGGATCTCTATACTTTCATGTTGTAAGGTCCTCAAGGCCTCCGGCGTTATCTTGCAACGGATCAAAACTGAACTGAGATAAAATGCATGTTTGCAAGATATGGCGGACCCGTGGCGAATCGATAACCCTAGATCTATGTCTCGGCCTTCCAGTAAAGCCGGATGACCGATGTCAAGAGGTGTCATGTAAGCACCCGGCCAAAGCTCTATATAGCTCCAAACCCTTCCCTATACCTTGCCTAAAACACCAAGTGATATCCCTCTCCCCTCAACTTCAATCCGCCGTTCGTCACAACAATGTCCACCAAAGCATTTGCCGTCATTGCCGGCGTAGGCTCCGGCACGGGCTCCTCCATTGCCCGGCGCTTCGCCAAAGAATATCCCATCGCGCTCCTCGCCCGCAACCCGGAGAGCTACGAAGGCCTAGTCCAAGAGATCAACAACAGCGGCGGCAAAGCCATCGGCGTTTCAGCAGATACCTCCGATGAGCAGAGTCTGAAGTCTGCCTTCCAGACCATCGCACAGAAGTACGACAACGCGCCGTGCGCCGCTGCCATATACAATGCCTCTGGCGGATTCGTGAGGAAGCCATTCCTCGAGACGAAGATCGAGGATCTGGAGAAGGGCTGGGGAGTCACTGTGTACGAGGAGCTCCCACTATAAATTCGTGAGAACGAGCGATATCGAAATTTCCAGGACTGACGTTTTGCCACTACCAGCAAAGGAGCCCTCTTCTTCTCCCAAGCAACCCTCCCGCTCCTCCTCAAGCATGCAGAATCCCAAGACACCGCAGCACACCCCCCGACCCTCATCTTCACCGGCGCCACCGCTTCCGTCAAAGCCAACGCGCAGATGGCGACTTTCGCCGCGCCGAAATGGGCGCTTCGCGCCATGAGCATGTCTCTCGCGAAGGAGTTCGGGCCGCGAGGCGTTCACGTCGCGCACGCGGTCATCGATGGCGTTATTGACATTCCGAAGTCGCAGGAGATGCTCAAGGATCTGGACGCGAACGCGAGGCTGGGGCCGGAGGACATCGCGAAGACTTATTGGGATTTGCACACGCAGAGCCGCAGGGGGTTCACTAGCGAGGTCGATATCCGGCCGATGCTTGAGAAATGGTGATGATGGTTTGTAAGTTCTCAGTAGATATGTTCTTGTGCCCTTTCAGATTTTTCTGTGAAGTCTATATTTTTCGTGAAACCCGCATGGATTGGAATGATCGAGCGACACAAAGTAGCAGTGATACACAAAAGCTTCGGCAATTGAATAGAGCCTCATCGTGGACTAAGGCTGATCTCGAAGATGCTCTGGAAGCTTGGAATGATGGCAAACCTGCGTCTGGGAATACTGAGCTATATCAGATCGGGCAGAATCCATTCGAAACAGGACACGCTGCTACGCGAAGCCGGCAGATTCTGGAGAACTTCACTGCGCATGTCGACGCTGGAGAGTGGGATGTTGATGACAATGGGGTGAAAGAGGCTGCTACTGTTCTTGGTAACTTCTTCGCTCATGGAATGGATTCAGACGGCGATGAAGCGCAAAATGTCCGTTACACGATCCTGTGGAATATGTATCTGTAGATCGTGCTTCGTTGAATCGGAGGCGCACTATAGTGCAAATGCTCGGATGATCGTGTGCAAAGTGAGCACCATGGCGGGTGATCATGCCCCTTTCCTTCAGCGCAACATGTTGCATCTCACGAAACAATCTGCTTAGGTAAGGGAAGGCGGGAGACAAAGTCTAAAGTCTATATATCATTCTAAGAACGCGCTAGTAAATTTAGCAGTATACATGAGGATAGCGGGAGCGCTTGCAAATTGTAAAGATTGCAAGCTATGGTTAGATACGCTACGTACACACATTAGACTTCCTTAGCACTATATTCATAGTCAAACGAGTCGCTTGCCGAGTTATTTGCCAGCTGAGGAGGTATTGTCTAGCCTCGGATCTCGTCTGCCTTCGGACACGTCTGCCATCGGATAGCATCGGATATCGTACTCGTATAGTTTGAGGAGCTTACAGCAAGCGGTGACCATGGTCATCTGCACACGACGATTGACTTATAAATATAAGAACTGAAATTGTCTGAAATGGATAATTCACCATTTTGTCAATATGCCGCAACGCGATATCAGTTTCCAGACTTCAGACCATGTCACCCTCAGAGGATGGCTCTTCACGCCGGAGTCTGCCACAAGCAAAGTACCGTGCTTGGTGATGACCCCTGGATTCGGTGGTCTCAAGGAGATGGATCTGGACGCTTTCGCCAACTACTTCACCTCGAAGCTCGCTCTGAGCTGTCTTGTGTATGACCAGCGTGGCTTTGGCGCCAGCGACCAGAAGGAGGGCAGTCCGAGACAGGAGGTCATCCCCACGTTGCAGCAAAGCGATATTTCGGATGCGATTACTTTCGCTCAGTCGCTGTCCGAGATTGATCCAACTAGGATTGGCATCTGGGGTAGCTCTTACAGTGGTGGAAATGTGTTGTTCGCTGGTGCGGTGGATCAAAGGGTGAAGGCGGTGCTTAGTCAAGTGTAAGCTTCCGTATTTGCGTCCTCCTCATTCTCACAGCCATGATCGAGACTAATTAGCTCTACTTTCTCGAAGCCCACTTGCCGATGGCTGGAGAACCTTTCATCGACAAACTCGTCCTGACCTTATTCCTCAAGCGTACGCAATGTTTGAACAAGGCAAGTGATGAACCTCTCATGTCCAAGACACGAAGATCGCTAGCCAGCTAACAGGCAGCGGAAAGACCGCAAAGCTCGAGCCTCTGGTGAAAAGGCCGCCATCGTACCAGTCATTACTGAAGATCCCACAAAGCCTGCGGCCTTGCCCACTCCAGACGCCTATGCATTCTTATCTCCATGGCAAGAAAAGTGCGGCTGGAAGAATGAAGTGACCGTTAGAAGGTAAATCCCTCATTTTCCCCAGTGCTGCATCGCCTAGAGGCAAGACGGATGGATAACATTTCGCAGCCTCGACCTAATCAAAAGCAACGACCCTTCGCACATGGTCCATCGTATCTCACCGACTCCCTTGCTGATGACCGTGGCCGAAAACGATGTGGTCTGTCCTACTGACATTGCCCTCGAGGCGTATGAACGAGCTAGAGAACCGAAGGAGCTGCATATTATCCCGGGAGGTCATTTCGATGCTTATACAGGCTTTAACTTTAAGGTCAATGCTGATCGTCAGGTCGAATTCTTGAGGAAGACGTTGTGTGGTGGAACGTAGGGAAGCCTGTCGATGGTCAGTCATTAATTTGAGCGTTCGTTTCGATTCCATTTTCATGTCGGTCGAAATGCAGCACATCGTTGTCACGAATCACATTTCTCACCTGATATATGTAACCACATCCTTTATCTTTACATGGACTTTTAATCACATGCAAAGAAGTAATAAGTTGTGCTGTCGCTGGCAATGCTTGCGTAAAGTGGTATGAGCCCTAACCCTAACAAATTACACAAGGATTCGATGTTGGCACCTGCAGGCCGAGACTTGAAACAAGCTTCGACCAAGGCCCTTGCCACCTCATTCGCCAACGCGCTGGCAGCTTGTGTTCTGTCAATAATTGACAACATGTTGTTCGGAGCACAATGGACATGTGAGAAGCAGTAATGTCCAGCTCTGGAGCAGCTACACGAGACCGGCGTGGTCGCAGACTACCGCCACAGTCTACCTACATCTCGCCAACTACTGGAGAGCGTATCAAGCGCGTATTCAGCCTCAGAGATGCGTCTCACCGACTTAACAATGGCTCGCCCACGAGCGAGCGACAGCCGTTGCTCCCAAGAAATCTCCCAAAGCAAGACGACAGCTGGTTAGGCAAGACAAAACAGTATGTCAGCGCTCGAGGGGCCAGTGCCTGGAAATTCGCGAAGTCATCGACGGGGCAGGGAGTCCTCAAGTGCTCACTGGCATACACCATAGCCAGCCTGGCAACTTTTGTACCGGCGATATCATCTCTGATCGGAAAAGCAGACTCGAAACATGTCGTGTGCACAGTCACAGTCTATTTCAGCCCTGCCAGGACTATCGGCTCGATGCACGAGGCAGTCATCCTTGCTCTCATTGGGTTCTGCTACGCCGCCTTCATCTCATTCACCAGCATGGGTGTTTCGATGTTCTTCGGCCAGAGAGATTTGCTTCAAGTCGGACACGCGATCGTCTTGATCGTGTTTTGCGGAGGAGGAATGGGCTTCATCGCCTGGACGAAGCAGCACTTTGGACATCCTCTTGTCAACGTTGCGTGCTCTTTGGCTTCTCTGGCATGCGTTTCGGTCCTCGTGAAAGAAGGCACGGTCCAAGCCGGCGAGTTCTCCGACGACAGGGTCGTTCAGATCTTGATCATGGTTATCATGGGCATCTTTGTGACAACTATGGTCAACTTGATTGTTCTTCCTATTAAAGCGCGCAGACGATTGCACAAGGATCTAGTCAAGGATACAGAGCTACTCGGTGAAATGCTGGTCAACACCACCCGGGCTTTCCTTGTCGGCGAGGAAGACATTTTGAAAGAAGGCGGGTCAGTTCCATCAGTGTTTTTCGACTTTGAGCTGACTATTTGAAACAGGAAACAAGATCGCGAAAGATCATCAGGCCACAGCAATGTCAATGCAGAAGAACCTTGTGGAGGCACAACGGGAGCATTACTTCTTGGGCTCGGAGAAGCAGTATCACATTGAGGCCAAGCTTGTAAGGTGTCTTGGGCGGCTATCCCAGAATCTGGGAGGTCTTCGGAGTGCTGCATCTACTCAATTTGCCATTCTGCGGAAGTCTTTGGATCAGACCATCGGCATCGACCGGACGCCATTCTCGTGGTCAGTCGGAACGAACACCCCGAACAAGTCTCGCACAGGCTCTGTCTCACGCTCCGGGCTTTTGGATGTCATCACTGAAGACTCCGAAGAGTCAGATGAGCGCCCAAGTACGAGTAATACGTGGGACGGCGCGAGCACGCCATCACGGTTGCGACCCGGTCTATCTTTCCACGACATTGTATGGAAGGCGAATGCCAAAAGTGGCGCCAGCACTCCTGCCAATGACCTCCTGGCCCCAGCAGACATGTTCGTCACGTTCATAGACCAGCTGGGACCACCGGCTAAGTCTCTGGTTTTCACCCTCAAGCAGATGCTCGACGAATTACAGTTTGCCCGTAACGGTACTGTTTCTTTCGACGAGCGCTTCCACGCCAATTTGTCTGCGGCCATCGAACTATACACCAATTCCCGCAAGGAGGCCCTCGAGACCTTGTACCGCTCCAAATCACTCAGTGGTCCCCGGCCGGTCGAAGTCCTTGCCGATCTCGAAGAAGTCGCTGCAAGCTGTGGGCATTTCAGTTTTTCGCTGCTCGACCTCGCCGAGGGATGCCTTGTGTATTTAGACCTCCTCGAGCAGCTTCATGCAGAGATCGAAAGATCTCCGAAGAGGCGAACTTGGTACTGGCTCATGTTCTGGAGGCCAAGCGAAAGCAACGAGGAACAGCCCCGGACTTTCGGTAAGAACGGATAGGGTGTAACAAACTGTCTGAATGTGATCATACTGACTAGCATTCAAAGGTACCTTCCAGCCAGAAGCTGAAGTCGGCCCTGTCAACAACATCCCGGCCAGCATCAAGCGGGCGGACTCCTACGCCAACCTAGACAAGCTTACCCCAGAGAGACCGTGGACCTTCACAATATACCGAGCCATGGGTGTATTCCGTCGCGACGACGTTCACTTTGCAATCAAGGTCGGTGCAGGTGCTGCGCTATACGCACTGCCGGCATTTCTGCCAGAGACACGGCCCTTCTTCAGCCACTGGCGTGGTGAATGGGGCCTTATCTCATACATGGTGGTGTGTTCAATGACGATAGGTGCGTCGAACACTACGGGTTGGGAACGTCTCATCGGCACAATGATTGGAGCCTGCTGTGCTGTAGTGGCTTGGCTCATCTCGGCCGATCATGGAGATGCCAACCCTTGGATACTCGGCTTTTTGGGCTGGATCATGTCGCTCTGGTGCTTCTATCTGATCAATGCCAAAGGCAAGGGACCGATGGGCCGCTTCATCTTACTGACCTACAACCTCGGCGCACTGTACGCTTACTCGCTGTCGGTGAGGGACGATGACCACGACGAGGACGAAGGTGGTGTAGATCCTGCGATTTGGGAAATCGTCATCCACCGTGTCGTTTCTGTGATCGTGGGCGTGATCTGGGGGATTATCGTCACGCGCTTGATCTGGCCGATCAGCGCTCGGCAGAAGTTGAAAGATGGGCTCTGCATCTTGTGGCTTCGCATGTGCCTCATCTGGAAGCGCGACCCACTGGCGATTTACCTTCTCGGCGAGCCCAAGAGCAGCTACATGGACATCAGGGAGCTTGCAGAGCTTCAGTCTTTCTTGAACTTTCTGGACAGCCTCAGGAAAGCTGCCGCTTCCGAATTCGAATTGCGAGGGCCTTTCCCGGATAAGATCACCGGGCGGATCGTCGAGCGCACGAGAGCGATGCTCGATTCCTTCCACGCCATGAACGTGGTCATGACGAGGAATGCACAGGTTACAGCTGGCGAGGCTGCGATTTTGAGGCAAGTTGTTCTCGAGATTGTTTACGGGATGACCATGACTGACCTGCCTGTAGGTACACTCGCGAAGAGCGCTTTGCTCTGTCGGCACGTATTTCGCACTTGTTCTCTGTGCTTGCCAGCAGCTTCAAGCTCGAGTACCCGCTCAACGATGTCCTTCCCAATATTGAGGACAGGCGAGACAGACTTCTGGCAAAGATCTTCGAGTTTCGACGCAACGACACTGAAGCTACGGAAGCAGACTATGAATTGCTCTACGCTTATGGTACGTTCACAGTTCGTGTTTTGGCATGATATGAAGATTTACTGACGTTCACAGTACTCGTCACTGGCCAGCTGGCCGACGACTTGCAGGAAGTGATCCACGAGATCGAGACGCTCTTTGGCACGCTGGACGAAGAAAGCTTGAAGCTTCAGTAGGCGCTGGCCTTATTCTCGTAGTTGTATCTAGTGCTTGCCAGCGTAATCCCTCTTCCAAATCTCGTCGAACTTCTCCTGGTTCACTGCGAACTCTCGGATGTACTCCCACTCCATCTCGTGCATGCTAGTGCCGCAGAGCACCAAGCTGTGCAGCGGCGCACCCATGTCCACACTGCTGAGCTCCTCCAGAGTTCCAGCGACAATCTTCTCGCCGTCGCTGCCCAGTCTCGCAACGCTGACGGCAAGCTTGTCCTTGCCGCAGACATCCTCCTTCCTCAGCTCTTCGATTTCTACCATCTGCTGAGCGCATTGCGCCGCTGTCATGAACCTCGGCGCCTCGTACACGATCCTCCCACGTGCGAGAGCCTCGAGGTTCGGCTCCTTGACTTTGATATCCAGCAATACCAACGTGTGCAGTCCAAGGCCATTGTTGTCCTTCACGCGGCCGTAGAAGCTGTCAGGCTTCCAGGTGTCGGTGAAGAACACCATGCTGATCGTCTGGCCGAAAGCGTACAGGCTCAGGCCGGTTGCGCCGACCGCGGTCAGGATCGAAGCGTTCGGCAGCGTGCGAGTCTTGATCGGAGGGTCGTGCTGCCTGCAGCGGAGAGCAAGGTCGGTGTGCGTGGTGGCGCTGAAAGGGTCGCCGACGACCAGGAAGGCGATGTCTTTGGTGTCTGCGTCGGCTAGGATCTCGTCGGAGCTGCTCTCGACCATTTCGCGGTCGGCGATGATGATGGAGCGGCCATAGTAGGATTCCTACTGCATGGCATGTGTAAGTCACGGCATTCTTCGAGAGCCAAGTAAGTAAGCCATTGTTGTTATGGGTCGTTTTCTCACCAGGACGCTCTGGTCAACGAGCAGGACCGCGGTGTAGGCTTCGAGGTAGACGCGCTCGGCTTTCTTGACGATTTCGAGGCCCTTGACGGAGATGTCTCGCTCGTCGGCCAGGCCGAGACCGATGATGTGCAACATGTTGGTCTTGTGTATATACGTTTGGAGGGAATAGTCTTGACTGGTGACTGCTCTCGTCGCACAGAAAAGTTGCCCCCCACCACCTTCATCCCACTACTATCTCATCCCACAGCACGCTAATGCTAGCGCCGGCACGCTCCCGTAACCCTATGGCATGCGGCTTCGACGCGCGCCTCGCACCAGCCATCAGACATGCTTCCTTTGACGCCAAACCTTCTCGACCACAATCGAGGAAGCCAGGATAACATTCATATAGCCCTGGGTGCCCGCTGCTGCTGCTCGCAAAGATGGCCGACAATAAGGGCAAATACCGGACGGAGATCCAGCAGGTACGTGGCCTTGCGACATTTCCTTCAATGCGAGCGCTCCCTTATTGCGACAAAATACGGCGGACTCGAGGTTGGCTCTGAAGAAGGGAGTGATGTGCGCCAGGACTTTGGAGTGCGTGGTCGGAAAGCAGTCTGCGACGTTGTGCGAGATTGTTGACCCGCAGGAAGCCATACAGGTCCATGGCTGAGTCTAAGTGAGGCTTGAGAGACTCGCTACAGACATGCGCTTCAGACTCTGTGTGACCTTGCGCTGCCTCGTTTTCTTACCTTGCGACTCCGAGCATCACAACTCTCCTTTTTTTTTCCCAGCACTTCAAACATTTCCTGGCTCGCAACAACTGCACCTTCTTTATTACAGACCACCGGTGGCAAATGCACCGTCGAACATGGGGCAC
This sequence comes from Cladosporium oxysporum, assembly GCA_035771495.1. Lineage (NCBI taxonomy): Eukaryota > Fungi > Ascomycota > Dothideomycetes > Cladosporiales > Cladosporiaceae > Cladosporium > Cladosporium oxysporum. The sequence continues at coordinate 1,601,494 of JAWNKS010000006.1, forward strand.
TCTCGCCTGCGCGTCAAGTATCACGTGCTGATCGATCACACCTTTCAGATGATGTTCGTGTCCGGAGAGACAGCAGATGTGGCCCCCGAGACCACAAGCATGATTGAGTTTATTGTGCAACAACAAGTCATGGAGATGGTGAGTCGTGACATTCACACGCATGCGATGGCTAGAACTGACTACGGGCCCAGCTTACTCGTGCGACCGTTCTGGCAGCTCGGCGAGGCGTGCGTACAATCAGCACAGACGACCTCATCTTCCTCATCCGACATGACCGTGCCAAAGTGAGCCGTCTACGCACATTTCTGTCGTGGAAAGATGTTAGGAAAAGCGCCAAAGACAGCGATGATAAAGGTGGCGCTGATGCCGCCGCGGACGATTTTGACTTGACAGCCAATGATCCTACCCTTGGCACAGGGCCCAGTGTTGGCACACGAAACAGCAAGAACAAGAAAGCTAAGGTCGGCTTGCCCTGGGACGTTTCGAGTTTCTACAGCGAGCAAGTTCCGGAACGCGAAGACGAAGAAGACGAAGAAGAGGATGAGATGACAGCAGCGACACTCGCCCGCCTGAAGCAAGCAGACGAGCGCACCAAAGGAATGAACGCCGAAGAGTACCTGCACTTTTCTGAATGCCGACAGGCATCTTTCACGTTCCGCAAAGGCAAGCGTTTCCGTGAGTGGGCTGGTTTTGGCGTCGTCACAGACAGCAAGCCCAACGACGACATTGTCGACATTCTGGGTTTCCTGACGTACGAGATCGTCACTCTACTCACCGAGGAAGCGCTCAAGGTCAAAGCAGTCGAAGATGCACACAAGCGCGACAGCGGAGGAGATGAGGAGAAGAGAGGCAAGAAGCGAAGACGTGAGCCAGGCCTCTTCGACCCACCTGAGGAGGCAAGAACACCCGTCGGAGCGCGACATATCCAAGAGGCATTTAGGCGACTACAGCAACCGGACCTCAAGAGTCGCTACATGTCCCACGTGCCGAAGGGCAACTTCCAGAGGACTCTCAAACTCATCTGAAACGGAGGAGGTGCTGCCTCGATTTTCTTATCACTAGTCTAATTTAGCGATGGCGTTGGTCGGTGGATATATTTTGGATCTTGAGATACCATTGGCGACATCGTCTAGGCGTGGTGACCTGACTCGCCTTCGATTTTATTCTTAATGCCAAAATGAATTTACACGATGTTGCAAGGGTCTTCCTCGCCTCTCGAATCATGATAGCGGTGTGACTTGTGGCGGCTGATTGATAATTCTCATACAGCAAGCCTTCCCAAGATCCAACCCTAAGCCAATCTAGTCTGGCGCGGCACTTCACTGCGTTCTACAAGGATGCGTGTGGCCTGTACTTATGCGCTGGAGATCATTAACAAAATTACAAATACATACGACAGGCGAAAGTCCCACATGGCCAATTTTTCAGTACTAGCCACCGGGCCCAGGGCCTCGAGGGTTGTGTACGTCGGAGCGGACTCCTTGCTGGAAACACTGTACACCCGCGCACGTGATACGAGAAAGTGGCTCTCGGGAAATGGAAGTGGCTTCGCTTACAGGGCCGGCTTTGCCAAAGTGGGGACAGGAAGCCGGTTCTGAAGAAGTGGCTCGAGCGGCTGTAACTGACACCACGATAGATTTCACGGCCAGTGCCTCTCCATCGCCGCCAGGTTACAATACACGTCCGATAGATTATATCTTCAGTGAGAGTCTGCCTTTAGCGAAGACTTGAGTGTGAAGCGAAGAGCCTCGGAGATGAGACATCTAGGTATGTCCCTACTAGCCTTCCATATCGAGCACTTCCGAGGGCGAACATGGGTAGTGGTAAGCGAGACAGGCTTTGCGTCGCTAGAAAGGGCATCGTGGCCGTACCACCTGCAACCGACTGTTTGACTTGATCTGCACCTAGTAATCCTCCTGGGCAACAGCCCTGCTACTGCTATCCATAGACATCAAGGCGAAGCCTGGACTGTTGAAAGGGGCAGTTTGTGAGCATGTATAAATTGGTCGTCCTGTAAGGCTGCCACAATGACTTCTGCAAGCAGGCTTTCAAGTTGCCTCTGTTCAGTCGTTACGGTTAACTCCCAGTAGGCAATCCGTCACCCCATTCTTCCGCCTGCAGGCTAATTGACACAATCAGCAATTTTTTACGACAATGCGCTTCCACCAGGTAATCGGCTCGCTTGCGGCCTTCACTTCTCTCACTATTGCTGTTGATCTTGATGGCTACGAATATGTCGTTGTCGGATCTGGTGCCGGTGGAGGGTATGTAAATGAGATAGATCAACTCATTTCATAGCTTGTCTAATCATCTCACAGTCCCCTCGCAGCTCGTCTTGCCCTCGCTGGCCACAAGACTCTGCTCATCGAAGCTGGTGACGACCAGGGCAAGAATGACAATTACACTGTCCCTGCCTACAGCGTCAGGGCCTCGGAGGATGGCAGCATGGCATGGGATTTCTTCGTCAAGCACTACGCTGACGAGAAGCGTCAAGCTCGCGACTTCAAGACCTCTTACCAGACCCCTGATGGCAGCATCTACACTGGTCTTAACCCTCCGGAGGGTTCCGAGATGAAGGGTACTTTGTATCCTCGTACTGGTACTCTTGGAGGCTGCACCGCACACAATGCTCTGATTGCGGTTTACCCCCACCGCTCCGGTACGTATCTTGTTCGACATCAGGAGGATTCTTGACTGATACATTCTAGACTTTGACAACATTGCCGCCCTTACTGGCGATGAATCATGGTCTTCTGACAACATGCGAAAGTACTTCACAAAGCTCGAGAACAATCACCACTTGATCGCTGGCCAGGAGGGTCACGGCTACGAGGGCTGGCTCGACACCTCCTACCAACCTCTCGACATCGTCACAAACGACCCTCAGCTTGCCAGCGTGGTAACCGGTGCCACTGTTGCACTCAGCAACGAGACCAACACTGTCATCAACCTCGAGACCCTTGTTGCTGGCGATGCCAATGCAGACACTGCCGAGCGTGATAGCAAGGATGCCATCTACCAAATCCCTTTGTCGACTGTTGATGGCAAGCGTACTGGCTCCAGAGAATTCGTCGTTGCTGTTCGCGACGCTAAGACTGATGATGGCGAGAAGGCTTACCCTCTTGGTGAGTTTTCGTTCCGGCTTTCATTCTGAAGGAGTCATAGCTAATTTGTACAACAGATGTCAGGACCAACTGCCACGTTACCAAGATCAACTTCGATGATTCCACCCCTCCTCGTGCTACTGGTGTCGAGTTCCTTGACGGCCAGTATCTCTACAAGGCCAGCCCCAGGAGCAGCGGCAAGACTGGTGTCGCTGGAACTGCAACTGCTTCTCGCGAGGTGATTATCTCCGGTGGTACCTACAACTCTCCTCAGCTCCTCAAGCTCAGTGGTGTCGGTCCTGCCGACGAGCTTAAGGAGTTCGACATCCCCGTCGTCGTCGACCTTCCCGGTGTTGGCACCAACCTTCAGGATCACTACGAGATCAACGTCCAGGGCAAGGCTCCCTCTAACTTCGTCGCATTCGATGGCTGCACTTTCGACGGCAGTGCCCAGGACAAGTGCCTCGACCGCTGGAACTCGCCTGTCGACGGCAACCGTGGCATCTACGCCTCCCCCGGTGTCGGCGCCGCCATGTTCCACAAGTCTAGCGTGGCCGAGAGCGACAACTTCGACCTCTTCGTTTTCGGTGGCCCTATCAACTTCCGTGGTTACTTCCCCAACTACAGCGTCAACGCCACCGCCGACCACGACTGGTTCACCTGGGCAATCCTCAAGGCCCACCCCCGTAACACCGCAGGAACTGTCAAGCTCCGCTCCGCTGACCCCCTCGATGTTCCCGACATCACCTACAACTACTTCGACACTGGCTCCGGTGACTACGAGAAGGATCTCACCGCCCTCAAGGAGGCCGTCGACCTCGCCCGTCACTCCTTCGCCAGCCAGCCCATCGACATCAACGAGGTTCTCCCCGGCAAGGACGTCACCTCCAAGGAAGCCATCGCCCAATACGCCAAGGACACCGCCTGGGGCCACCACGCTTCTTCCACGTGCCCTATCGGCGCCGACGACGACAAGATGGCCGTCCTCGACTCCAGCTTCAGGGTCCGCGGCACGGCGGGCCTTCGCGTCGTCGATGCTTCCGTCTACCCTAAGATTCCGGGCACTTTCACCGCGGTCTCGACGTACATGGTCGCGGAGAAGGCGGCGGATGTTATCTTGGAGCAGATTAAGAAGGAATAGAGCAGAGGGCTGGGGGTGCTGGGAGGAAGGGATGATGGATGTTGTGTAGATATGCAAATATTTCGTCGCTTACTGCCAGACCTCCGGTCCGTCTAAATGGTAGTTCCTGCTGGCAACGCGCAGACACCTACCATCACGCTGATGCGAAACAGGCTGTAGCTACCCTACGTGCTTTTACAGGAAATTTCAGAGCCTGACAGAATCAGTGTAATTCCAGTGAAAATTCAGTGCACTGGTTCACGTAATCAATCAGCGCACTGGTAGGCTTCTATCAACCAAGGAAGTGAAGTAGTCAGTAATCAGTGTTAGCTATCAGACACCAGTCATCTCAAGACGATACTGCCCGTACTAGTGACCAGTGCACTGATTGTGCCGGAGGCTGGGAGATTTTAAGCAGCAGCAAATCAAGCAGCGGCTTGATCTGAGACGGCAAACTGATGTTCATGGCGCAGCTTGCAGCATGAGCTGTACGGTAAGCGCTGTGGCGGCCAATCACGAGCGAGCAGTGGGCTATGCTCGCACCTGAGGTTGTAATGCGATGCAGACCGTGGGGAGCTGCGCCTCTTGCCTCTCGCTATGGTTAAATATCCTCGTCTCATGGCCCGTTCTACTTCATCTACTCTAATGTTTTCTGTCTCGTCTCTAGGGCAAAGATAAGACCTCTTGAAGACCACGCCAGCTTTCATCCGCGAGGATCTTGGAACTCGGACCCATCCATTCGCTATTGCTGGTAATCGAGACACCAATCACAATTATGTGCTTCTATGAGCAGTACGTCTACCAATGTCGCGACTGGAAATGGGGCAGCTTCCGTCAACACTGCCAAGCTGAATTTCGCACCGGTCACAACTGTGGCAATAAAATGGTCTGGCAGGCTATTCCATTACAAGAGAAGTGCAAACTATGCATGAAGATAGAGACAAAAGAGAGGCGTCGAGCTAAACATGTGGACAATTACAACAAATGGCGTCAGGAACCCCATCGGTACCAAGCATCTATTGAGAAGGCTTTGGAAGACATCAAAGCTCTTGAGCACGAGATCAACAATTTGAGATCTGAGAAGAATGATCGTTACGCCCGAGTTGGCAACGCACGCCACGAAGGAATGATCCCACCTCATCCTCAAGCAGCTTCATCTCTATCTCAACCTGCATCGCCTCGTGCAGCTTCCCCAACATCAACTCATCGGCACGCCTCGAAATCCAAAGAAGACGCGACACAGCATCGTGAACTAGTCGACGTGGGGAAGAGCTTGAAGCTCCATCTCCCCAGCACATTAGCAAGCACTACCGAGCAGTTCGGCCGGAGTGACGAAAGTCCAGATACAGTGCAACCTCATGGACTGGTCGGCACTACAGCAAACATCATTCGAGACCAAAAATTGACGGAAGCCCGCAAAGGGTCTCCCCTCAGCACGGAAGAACTGGTGCCACTCCTCGCTGCAGGAAAAAAAGATCCTGACCCCGACGTCGAGCGTCTACAACAGGATGCTGTTCACAGATCTTGGTTCAACCGGGAGGCGTACTCGGTGTTCAAGATGAAACTGCTCGACCACGTTCATGAGCTCTACGAACGGCGGGTGAAATTGGCACTGGGCCATGATCTCATCGGACCACAAGGCACAAATCTTGATCCAAATGAGATCGATCGCATTGCTTGCGAAATCTCGTGGGTTCCTCCACGCCTACTGACTTTCTCACATGAAAGCGGCTATTCATATCCCAACACCATCAAGTCGACTGTTGAGCAGTCTCTGGGAGAGACTTGGAACTGGTGGCCATTCGCACCGAGACTACATCTCTTACGTCAGGGCTACTATCGACTACAATGGAAGTCTGTATGTATCCCTAGTCTGCTGACGTGACCCTCAAATTGACCATTATTAAAGCCATGCGGCATGAACCGCCATCTGGATCTGCCGCTTTCGACACAGACCGCTGTACAGAAATTCATAGACATCGCGCCGACGTTCATCAACAGGCCAACCGAAATACGTTCTCACCTAGCCGATGCAGGCTTTGGTGCTCAATCCAGCAGCACCAGTAGCAACAACGAGCGATCATCGACCCAAGCTGGAAGTAACGGTGCAATGTCAAACCCAGTGGTCTCTGGGTCGTCTTCGCCACCTCAACAGAACAGGTACCCGACACCTATAGCTGTGCCGGGACACGGCAGTGCACATCAAATATCTCAGCCCTCGCCTCCCCGACAGTACCTGTCCGTCTGTATCGTTTCTTCTTCACGCAAATTCATAAGCCTGAGGTGTGACGATCTTTCCTCGGATCTGGAATTCTTCGCAAACATGAAAGCCGAGTATAACAAAGCCCGTGGCTTGCTACGAATCTGGCTCTCGATGTGGCAATACAACTACTCCGAATTTGTTCTCTTTCACAAGTATGGATACAGGCGAGGTGCTCGCGTAGACATCGGTTTCCCAAACGACAACGACAAAATGTACCAATTTACCCCTCGTAAACCCACGCCTCCTCCGCCGAACGGGCCGATCTCAAAAGAACAATTCCAAGACCACTATTACCTCGATCATTGTCCTTCCATGTACGATTGGAGACGATACCAACTCCGCTACAGAGGACATTTCAACAAAGCGAACAGGGTGGCCCTGGACGCAGTTCCTAAGCGACTTGTGCATATCAACATGGACGATGGTGTGAACGAATACTTTTACGGCTTGTATTCCAAGGAGGAACGCAGCTTCTTGCGCGTCGCAATCTATGCTTGTCTGTGCAATTCCCCAGCAGTCATATTCTTCTTTCTTTGGCTGTTTCAGTGGGGTCACGGGTCTGATCTACAGAACGCATCTGTGCCGCTTAGTCTGTCGCTCTCGCTGACCCTGGGTTTTGCAGCGGTAGTCTTTGGTACTCGCGACAGGCTATAAGGTCTTGACTCGACACGCGATAGGCATTGGCAATCCGACGTTGTACCTCAGCATTACTATCCTAGTTAGTGAACTAACAAATCAACTTTTGCCCAACAGGAGAGTAACGAATCTCTTCGAAAGTAAAGCAAACTGTGTTTCTTTGTAGTGTATCGTTGTGGTCGCCTCTTTCCAGAGCCGAGTATCCGTTGAAAATATATATAAGAGTATTCCGTATCTCGCTCGGAGTTGATTTGAATCTGCAGTAGCTGTAAAACACTACGTTCATATGTTAAGAATGTTCTTTAGAAGCTTAGAGGATACTTCATAGTACTAGTGATGCTGTGACATCGTGTTATAACAAGAATGCCCGTGTTCAGTCTTGCGAATCCCATGATACGTGAGAGAGACCACCCATGAAGCTCAGCTGTGCTCGACTCCTTTCTTCCCTTCCTCCGCCTAAGCCGACGTGGCTGCACCTGCCTCAACATCCGGATCGTCGATGCGAGAGAGCTCTACGTCGTGAGCCTGCCGGCTTCCCGGGTTAGAAGAGTACTTCGCACGAGGTTTCGCTGCGAAAGAGGTCAGTGGTCGAGCTACTATGGTCTCGGTGTGCAGCGAGATACCTAAAATTCAACGACCAGCAGTCGTAATAGGCTTACGCTGATTCCCTGCGATGACGACACTGAAGATTGAGCCGATTATGCTGAGGAGCTGAAAAGTGGCTGATGCGTCCCATTCCATTGCTTCGGGTTTGGTTTGCTCATTTGTTGTTACTCATTGCGCCAATCATACGTTCGCCTTCTAGCCGGAAAGCTCATTCACGTTATCGGGAGATCGCTCGTAGGCATGCCATGGATCGATTGGTATGAAACCACTTTCTGGTCAATTGCGCGTGCGAAACGTCGAACGAGCGCTTGAGACCGCCGCAAAACCGACGCTCAGCTAAACGACTCGTTAAGGACTCGTTGATCGACACAGCCACACCACGCTTTCGCGCTTAACTTGCATATAAGCCAATCGCTTCCGAGGGCTCGCTTTGGGCTAGCCTACATGTGACATACGACTGCATGAGAATCTCAGCCTGGCGTTCACAACCTTGAATCATCGACCTCTCTCCTTCGTGTATGCGCTGAAGACGACTTTTGAGCGACTTCACTCTCGCGTATTCAACGGCTTCTGAAATCCCACCTTCGAACGAAGTGGCGCACTTCGGCGCAGCTAGCTGTACGAAACCGCGCTTCCTGGTCGGAGCGAGGATCCGACTTTTCTCATGGACAGACCACTCGATTCATACTCGGAGTCGCATCACTGGAGACGGAAGACACCCCTCGAAACACACGACGTGTCAGCAGCGGAGTCAGCTGCTTTGGAGAAAAGCACGAATGTTTTAGCAGAAGAGTCAGCTCACAAGGGCCTTCACGGAAAGGTGTCAGCGTATCCGCAGTATGGTGCTTCAGCACTGCTGTCACCGGTAGACGGTGCACCCATGGCTGGACGTGCTTGGCTGCCTCAAGACACCGAAGATCCAGGCGATCAGACGCGACGCTCACGTGGGGATCCGCCTCAACCACACGACGGCAAATATTATTGCTTGTTGTCTCCAGAGTGTGCTGGCCAGTATTTCGACCGTATATCCGAGTGGAGGCAAGTTATTATGGAATGTCCTGCGAGATCGAACAGCAGCTGCTAACTGCTCTACAGCAAACATATCGTAGACAAACACGATCAACCGTACCGGTGCCCACAGCCTCAGTGTGCTAGACTCCAGGGATTCACCTATTCTGGGGGTCTGCTACGACACGAACGAGAGGTTCACGGCAGATATGGTGGATCGCGAGCAAAACTGCAATGTACGGTCCCTGAATGCAAGAGGCATAGCGGTAAAGGATTCATCCGGAAAGAAAACCTTGATGAGCATCTTCGTCGCGTACACGGCATTACAGCCGATAGTAGTGCAACGACTATTGACGACTTGAAACCCCAAGTGCCAGCGGACGATGTATGGAACGAGGCGCAGCGTGACGCTAATCGTGAGGAATCTTCCAACGCTGGAGGAAACACACACCTCACTGCCATTCAGCCTGACGCCAGGACCGACTTCTCTTGGCTGTCTCAGCATGCGAACTCGGACGAGTACCATGAGCAGCAGCAAGATCACTGGGGTAGACCACAATCGAGCCACAAACTGCAGGAGTCCCTTCAGTTCCCGCAGCAGCTGCCACCGTTGCTACCGCCACTTCGCGTCAAAGCCGATCTGTCAATCCAGACCCAGACATTGTCACCTTGGCCACGGTCAGAAAGTAGCTTGCCATCCTGGCCACGGTCAGAAAGTCGAGCTTACACGCCTACCACCAGAGTCACGACCGAGCAGCCATACACACCGGATTCTCAACCGCAGCCTGATTACTTCCATTTCCCAGCGACATCTTTGCACGCGCCCTATAAGTATACACACGCCACATACACAGACCACAGCCTTTTATACAGAGATCAAGCGGGATATGAGACTACTCGTAGTACATACAACCCGCAGGACGATGTCACGTACCGTAACTGTCGTTCCGCTGTTCGCTACAAGTCCCCCAAGCCTTGCACGTCATCTTCACGTCCACTGTCTCCAACACGGCCGATGCGCTGCACGCAGAAAGCTTGCGCCAAGGAGGAGTTCCTCTCTGCCGCATGTCTCCTCCGTCACGAGCGCGAAGCTCACGGCATGCACGGCCAAGGTGACCGACCGCACCTATGCTTTTACGCTGGCTGCGAGCGTGGCAAGCCCGGTAATGGCTTTCCGAGGAGATATAATCTATTCGATCATATGAAAAGGGTGCACGATCAACAAGAGGACGTTGTCACTGGTATTCCAACCCCGGAAACTTCGAATTCCAACACTTGCTTGTATGAGAAAGCCTCAGACAGCAAGGGCAAGGCACCGTCGTTGATTACTACTGATCCTGATCACGATGTACTCAACGCAGCGAATGAGGATCCTTATGATCATCTTCGTCGAACCGACCAGGTGCTTGTTTGTTGCGATGCTGGCGATCAGCCTGACCCTTCTGCACTTTGGTCCGCTCTCGATACCCGCCATGGTTTGCTCGAATCTCGTTGGACGAAGACCCAATCCGCAGATGAACTCGACATATCTGCCGAAGACAACGGTATTGACGGACACAATGACAACAAAACAGACATTCGTGTTGAGTATTCCAGTGCAGCTGCTTCGCCAGCCCATACTTCAAATTCCCTCGGAGATAAGCATGGCACAACCTCGGCTCTTGATACACCTTTGAGGGAGCAAAGACCGCAGTTCAAGCTCGCAAGCACTAACGCATCACCACGAGAAGCTGCAACGCAGGACGATGCTCAGATCATCACAGCCATTCCCAAAGAAAGTGTCGTTCTGTCAAACCATCACCAGAGCACCAGCAATCGCAAGAGCCATGCCAAAGATGCAGTACTTGTGTTACCACGTCTCCACCGAAAGCGCGAGCTGAAGAAGTGGGATGAAGTCACGATTCAAGATCTTGAAGATACGGGTGGGAACCACTTTGTTCTCAACGGGCAGAACTTCGGAACAAGGACAACTTATAACGAAGGCGACTACACAATGCCGATAGATCTCGATCATCACGAGTACCAGCGTCGTGCCGCAAGAACAAACTTGATCGCTCAAGAAGTTTCATCAAAACAAGACTGTCCCCAAGATATGGACGAGACTACAGAATCCCATAGCCGGTCCGACACTGCACCATCCAACTTGTACAAGGCTGGCGTGTCTGGTTCGCCAGATCAATCGCCTGCGCAGTCATGCTCACTCAATCAACATTCGAGCCACATACACGCTTTTGGCAATATCGCTAGAGCTGACATTGTATCAGACTCGGTTTTGTCCAGGAAGATTGCTTCAGAAAACTTTGAAAGCCATGGTCACGGTACCGAATCGTGTCCAGAAACTTGTCCTTCAACAGGAAAAAGCAATTTTGACAGCCCTGTATCAATTGAGATGGACTCTGCTACCGGTTGTGACCCTATCACCAGTCAGAGGCAGACTGAGACCGAGAAATTCTGGACCACAGCAGACCTCTTTGCGAAGGCTGAAGCAGATCTGAGATGCCTTGAAGTCGGTATCCAGTCGCTAGAAGGGTGCTCAGATACAGGGTCAGATATATCGCGAAGTGAGTCCGACACGAATGTGAAGACTGGAACATTGACGCAGTTGATGAACAGCTGGCGAGATTGCTCTGACACATGTGACGGTGACCACGAAGGGACAGAAGGAGGGTCGAGCGATCGACCAGACACATGCACAAATACCGCCTTCTTAGAGGGATCAGCCCACTCGGATTCATCAGCTCACAACAAGCGTCAAAAGCGAAAACAACCTCACAGCAGCGACGACGATGACACGCGTGCGCTAGTGACAGTATCTGAGAAGCGCTTGAAGGCCAATTCCAAGAGATTCATCTGCTGTTTCCAGAACGGCCCTGGTCGGAAATGTGCAGGCACAGATGAAACCATCTCGGAGGTCATCAAGAAGCTATCAGATTGGCATGACACCCACGTCTGCGACCATTGTTGGGTGCTTAAGGTGAAAGACAAGCAATCCGGACGCTTCGTACACCCAGACAACGAGGAAATGTGCCAAGACTACTGTCTTTCGCCGCAATGCCACAGCGCATCGCCCAACATTGCCCACAGGCACAAGTTTGACCAGAGGACGTGCGGCACGAAAACGTCCCGGGTCAGACCCGGAGATAGCGAAGCCGTCTTTCGCTACATCTTCCAGCTGGTCCATCCGGCGCTGCAAGAACCACTGATTGTCTTCACGGATGAGTATAAGCTCCATCTGGACGCAGTACCGCGGCAATGCCGGCGCAAACCCAACTTCGAAAAGGTCACAGCGGAGGCAAACGAGCTTAGGCAGAACCTTGAAGAGCTTGGCAGGCGACTAAAGGCGGAGGTCGACGAGAAGAAGCGTTTGGAACTGGATGTGGCCGAATTGAAACGTCGAACAGAAAAGTATGATGAGAGAGTTGCAAACAGCGAGGCACGAACGCGGAGAATCATTGCTATACTCGGTGATGCGCTTCGGACAGGCTTATTTCCCGATCAAGCCGGACACTTCAGCCTTCTTGAGCGGACCCAAGAGGATGCACCAAGTGCGCTGAATTTTCGCACACAAGCTTTGCTGACGCCGACAGCGTCGAACAATAGTTCATGGTCTACGACAACACCCCTCGTCGATGGCACCAGCATGACAGGATCCGAGCAAGGGCACATAAAGAATCCTAGTCAAGCTTCTCATCAAGACGCTTGCCTTGAGATGGCATCGAGTGGCGGTATCGACATCACTACTATGCCACAGTCTATGAATGGTCCTTGTCTTAGTGGCTTTGGATTTAATGACAGCTCCGAACTATCTTATCGATTCTAGGAACTATGAAGAGATGCAGTAGCAGACATAATACGTAGAAATTCATACTTATAATACTACTTACGCCTTAGTGTTGTACTATTGAATGCAGGGTGAAACGATAGGTCGGTCAAGCAAATGTGCAATCTGTCCATTCTATCGTGCCTACACGAGACGAATGATTACCATAGTCACCATCACCGTCGCAAGTACCTTTTGTGTTATTCCCGCAACCCGAGCATTCGCGCCCGCCGCCGATACCGAATCCGAATTCGGAGCCTTAGCCGTAGGAGCCGCATCTATCGGTTCAGTAGTTGTGAAGTCCGCACTGATCGCGACAGAACTCGTAGACGCAACGGCAAGAAATGCATCGTCGACATCGTCATCCAAAACATAAGCTACCGACACCGGGCCGCCATTCTCAGCAAACGCCTATCACTCCGTCAGCCGGGACGCGAGTCGCTGTACTTCTTGCACGTGGCCCGGTAAACCTGTGGACAAGCTACAGAATCCAAGTCCAGCTTGCCATTGAAACTCTGCACTACTTTCAAAATCTACGGATCAAAGGTGTACTATGAATATGAGCTCGCAAGGTTTGCCGAACGATTGCATATCTGTCGGTCATACATCGCACCTGTCCATGTCTCCCGCATGTCAAGCGGAGTAAAAGCAAAAGCAAAGCCTTCCCCCTACGAAGCCCTCATCGGCAAGATTTCCATATCAATCTCACAGGCCTATTGCGAAGGTGTTGGCGGGCCATAGGTACCGTCCTCCCACAGCACGTACCCGGCGACTGCCCTGATGCGAGACCTAAACAGCATTTTCGCACTTGCAGTGTTGGCGCAACTCGAGACTAGCGAGTTTGGCTTGCAATTCGATCCGGCGAGTCCGCCACCGCCGCAACAGGTACTTGTGACGCAGGTAAAACCGCTTCCACAGTCGTCGCTGGTTGTGCATCCTTGCGAACAGCTTCCTATCTGTACACATATGTTGGGACCGACGGCCTGGCTGTAGCAGTAGCACGGGCCGCCCTGGGGGCAAGGATTCGGGTTATTGCAGGTAGTTGGGTTAGAGCAGCCTGCTCCACAGACGTTGCCGTTGCAGATGATGGTTGCTGTAGCGCTCGCCACTACAGTACTGGTCGTCGTTTCCGGATCTAGCGTCGTAGTCGCGGTGTTGGTCACAGTATCGCTGTTCGACACTGTCAAAGTGACATCGTTGAAACTCGTGACAGTTGCACTAGCGGTTCGTTAGCAGCATAAAATCATGAGAGAACGGCAAAGGTGTTCGACGTACGTGAGGCTTGTTGTAGTAGAAGTTGTTATCGTTGACGTTTTGGTAGTACATGGGGGAGTAGTCTCTATGCAGGAGCATGCAGTCTTCAAGACGCTGCCTGCAAGTGCTGAGAGTGCCTTGAGAGCGCTTGATGCTTGCGAAGGATTCACGGCAGGCTCTCGCTTTACCTTGGCAGCTTGACTAATAGTGACTGTCGTTGTCGACTGTGGCAAGATTAGTGAGATTAGCCGGTCACATTGTGCAGCCGGTAGGATACTTACAGTAATGGTGGTTGTTGCAGTGACAGGCGCAGGGGTGCTATGCATATTAGTGTCATGATATCTGGGCGTTGATCAATGAACATACATTGTCAAGGTCGTGCTCGTCGTTGAAGGAGACCCCGTAGTGACTGTGGCGACGGTCCTCGTAGGAGAGACCGTAACCTAAGCGCTAATTAGCTGCCGCAGTAGTCAATGCATCAACCAAGCTTCCAAAGACACACGCTAACGGTCGTACTCAGAGTGTTGGTGACAGTCGCAAAGGCGATACACGTTGGCGTGGGGATGGGGAACTTCGACGAGCAGAAGGAAACAGCTGGTTGGTAAGACGATAAGAACAGAATCTGGGTATATGGAGATTTTGTGCAAGCTGAATCTATGGCTCCCACTGATGCGATCAGGGCCACCAATAGGGATAGCAGGCTTGTCATTGTCGACATGATTGGCGAGCGACTGGAAAGCAGGTACAGGTCTGTGTGAGTGGATATCGTGCAGGGTACTTGTTTCGTCTTATATGTTGCAGTACGGCAATGCCATCCATGCCACAACATCAGGTCCAGACGGCGCTGAAATCGAGGCTCTCGTGGCGTCGCAAAACTCAGCTGTGGTAGTAGACAGCCATGAGGTTGACGCTCTCGTGGCGTCAAACGTCCCTTTGGTCGCAGCGGCAGTAGTAAGCAACAAATGAGGGTGGCTGGCGTGCGAATACTGGAGTTACTGCAATCGATGTTCCTCATCTGTACAGAAGCATCTTCATCGGCGGTTTGTCTCGAATCCGATTGGACGCTATAGTGGTCTGGCCTCAGCCATAACACTAGTGTGACCCAAGCCACAGTCTCGGCAACCCCGATGCCGCGCGACGGCGTTGCTGCCAAAGCAAATGCCCACGTGCGTCCCAAGGTACTCTCGCTGTCGGAGGGAAGCATAGTCTACTGTCTCAGTATGCTCCTATAGATGATAGATGGTACAGGTGCGGGGTCTTGTTATCAGTGGATTTGGTTGGACGGCTCTGCGAAGCGGCACGCTGTACCAAGGTACAGCAGCCGAAGGGGAGAAGCCAGAAGATTAGTACAGATGGCCTCAGAAGACGCTTCATAGTGCAGGCCCTATACACCGCATCGTTCGCTTGTTGCAGACAAGCAAATTCAAGCTCCCTCGACGCCACATGCTAAGTTCTAGATGCTTGATGTGTAGCGGACTATGCACTAGCGCTCACCTAGGTACCAAGAATACAGGAGTCAGCTGGGCGAGAGTGGTGGAGCTTGGCTTTGCGGTTGTCTTTATAGTGAGTTACTACAAAGTGGGCTCGTGGGCATAACACGCTTAAGAAACAGTCTTCCATACTCTGACAGCGTGGAGAAGGCTATATCGCCACCGTGGAAACAGTATTGGAGAGTCTAGCGCTTGTCCATATGCAAGACCGCTATGGACTGTCTTGAATATTCTATTCTGACCTTGGGTCTGAACTCGACGTGGGTTTGAGGGCATCAGCTTGGCAACATGCTAGAATGAGCAAGGCTCTTGAGGCGGCGGGGTCAGAAGTGTCGGCATAAGTCTGAGTTTAAGTGCTGACTTCCATCTGGGGTGGAGGCACAGGCCTTGGACGTGGGTTTGATAGTGCTGGCGCTTGGTTAGTGACCAGCGTGACAACTGGTCCGTGGAATCAGTAGCTCCATTGACAACGTATACAGCCCAACTTTCTGTTCCATTGGCACAGCTCAGCGTACCACACCACCGAGACTCTTTCCGTTTTCTCCAGAAATCCAGTTTGTCTTCTTGTCCCAGCACAAATGTTGTCCACTTTCTCCAGCATCATTATTCGTCCTGCTCTCGCGCTAACAAAACGGCATATTGGTGGAAGTGTATGTATAATGGCTTGTGATCGAAATATGGCGGATCTGGCGTCAAAGCGAGTGAGCCCACTCCTTGTGAGCTGTGAGGTTGGCACGGTTGAGCGGTCAACGCAGCCAGGTACGGCAGGGTCGAAGACCTGTCCATGACAACTCCGCGCTCGAATCTAATGATGTCTGGAAGCCAATCAGCAGGGGCGGTGATGGTGCTTGTGCGTTGTAGCTTAGTGAGGTTGGACTTGTGTTCTCTGCACTGTTGGAGAGCGACACTTCGCGATTCAGAACATGCGAATGTGATGGTCTGGCTGAATAAGATTCGCGAGTATGCCGACGCGTGAGACTGGAGTCTCCTTGTCAGGGCCGCCGAAGTCGAGCATCATAGTGTGCGCCATGCTCCGTGTTGTGACCATTGTGCTTATGCTCGGACAAAGTGGTCATGCGCGTCGAATGGATGGCAGGCTCAAATCGTGTTAGGTGCGATCACACTTGCGAAAATGCGACGGAACGATATTCGTTGTAGTCGCCTCGTTCCAGAGCCGAGCATCTATTGAAATCGCGCACAAGAGTATTACGTATCTCGCTCGGGGTGGCATTGAACCTGCGGTAGCCCTTAGAGGATGCTTCATAGCTTCAAGTAGATCTAATCGACCCAATATCTATTTTAAGCTATCAGACTTAGACAGTAGATTCTATTTCTCTTTCTAGGAACAAATCTGAATGTAATCTCTTTGTATAAACGATTTGTATTGCTAAAGCTGGCCTAGTTTCCTTTCACCTAAGTTTAAATCGATGATATCAATTTATTTGTCTTTTATAGATAGGCATGAGGGTCGAATCTGTTGTAAAACCTACATCATCTACGAAATATGAAAAAGGTGCGCCTTCATCATCTCGTGCCTTTGTAGATCATAGGCATGTTTCTCGCTCGACTCCGTATGCCCGCCTAGTGTAATGGGTCTGATGGACACTGCTTGCGAAGGCCGTTGAAGACAGGGTCAGCTCCGCTCCCGATGGGCGCTGTCTTCAAAGCGTAGTGTCGGAGACCTGCAATGCTCGAAGTTCCTGTTGCAGATCCGTGACATCTGATCCATGGTTTGGTGACGCTCTATAGCTGGGGTAGGTGGAGTTGAACTTGTCAATATCCGATGGCTCCCATGCAGTTTTTTCGACAATGCGGATGATCTCTTCCATAGCTTGTGACCATGGAACATTGGCACGTCGGGCTTTCAGGCAGAGCACTCGTGCGACGCCTCGTGGCAGCGTGGCTTGGACGCCACATCCGATAATACATCGAAAACATTCCTCGAACGCAGGTATTCGGTTGCCAGTCAACTGAGCATTTGCGGAGCTCTCGACCGGGTTGTTCGTCAAGTCGTCAATAAGCGCAAAAGCGCATACTGAAGCTTGCTGAAACTGATATGGGAGCGAAATCGAATACCCATAAGACTCACGGTAGTCCTTCAGCGTCTTACTCACCGCGAAACATGCGTTCAGCTTTGCCATCCACAATTCTTCCTGCTCGTTCTGATCTTGTACATCAGATAGCAGAGGTCCAAGGACGACAACATGCAGTATAAGCGACATGCAGTTGTACTGTGCACTATCCAGCTCAGATTAGTACGTGACAGAACATGGACCGAATATCCGAAACTTACTGCATCTCGAACAATGCAGCAGACATCCGTGGACTGTACTGAAGATCTGGAGGAAGTTGTGCACGACACGCTTGGATGCGATCACCCACAGCGCGTGCAGTGGCCATTGTGACGCGCCCGTCTGTCGGCCCCGCATTCGATTGGGACTGATCTGCGAACAGCGCTACCAGATCCCACATGAGATGAGTCAAGACCCCTCTTTGGTACAGTAGCTGCTGAGTCCGCAAAGGATATTCTTGTGTGCTCAAAGGGTAGCCCACCCATATCTCTGGCGTGTTAGCTAGGAGTACATCCTGGTGCGGGGCGTCGTCAAGCTTGACATTGAGTGATGACAGCGGCGTCAAGAGTCCGATAGCATATGTCCTGGTCTTGCGTGAGTTCTCAAAGCAACACTGCCAAAGGCTGGATATTTGACCCACATGTTGAGCCACACCACGGTCATTGCAATTACGCTCCTAGCACGGGTGTACATCGCTACTTGGAGCGGAATCTTAAAGGGCGTAATCAACAGGGGCAACTCCTGATTTTTACGAGTCGCAGCGGCCAAACAGTCCATTCCATCTTTATCCCTGCCACGAAGGCTGTAGCTGTAGTTTGTCAGCTTGGAGAAAATGGCTGGAGTGCACAACAGAACATACTCAATGACCATAATCGCAAGAGCCTGCAAGTCTGTTAAACGCGAACTTCCCTCTTGTAGCAGCTGCAGGGCAACCTCTTGATAATGCTGCCCTCTAGATAACAGGTGCCTAGGCTGATAGAAAGCTTCGTCGATTTCGGAGTACAACTAGAAGATTTGTCAGTGACGTTTGGGGGTTGCCTTCGTAATGACTTACCGAAGCGCACGACAGCATAGCGTGAACCAGTGTCTTGGAGCAGAACTCGCTGGTCGTATCCCCGAGCTGCAAAGCGGCAAGGAATTCATCTTTCTCCACGAACCGCCAGTACGGGTTGACGAAGGCAAGAAACAAGGAGATGAGATGCGAGAACGCCGCATCGCTGATAGATACATTTGTCCACGGCGATGCCCGTAGAGAGTATTTTGGAAGCAGCGGAGAGCGTTGCACCGCCGCGCCAGCATCGTCTGTTATACCCGACTCTGCTCTGCCGTCGTCTATCACTGCCGCATCCGCGTCGAAGATGGATGTCAGGGTCTCGAGCGTGACAATGCAATCTTGTAACGGTTTCAGCACTGAGAGGGCAGGGACATACATCCGAGGTCCGGCTTAACGAGCTTCTTCGAGAAAGCGACAATCTGATCCAAGGGCGCAGTCGACTTGAAGATCGTGTGTAGTAACTCTTGACGTATCATCCGCTCGTGGGATGCATTGAGCTTATTGGTCACGTGCGGTGATTGCAATATTGAGCGAATGGATTCTCCGCTTCGAAAACGCCGCAGTATCGCAATGGCGTGATCTTCCTCACTCTCCAGGAGCAAGGATTGCAAACGTTCATTCTGCGCATGTGCATGGGCTACCTTTTCATGCTGTCTCTGCTCGGATTGTCGGTGACTCTCACCGGGATTCGTGCTGTGAAAGCAGTCGAGGTCATACCGAGCACATCGGCGGCATGGTCGATGGGAATCGCACTAGTGACCATTAGCGCTATGGAGAGACACCTTGAAGGTCGAGACAGACCTTGGACTTTGCCGCACGACAGTTCTGACAAGCTGCAAGCACCTGGCTACGCTTCTGCGGTCTTGACAGCTGCATGTTGGCCGTGAAAGGGCACGGGTTCTGGTTTATACTTCAAGCCTCGTCGTTTACGAACCCACCACGTTAGACCGTAGGGCGGTGTGGATGAACAAGATTGACGCCCGGTCTCGAGCACGCCGCTACAGACCTGTAAGTATGATTTGGCTTGCCGCAGACGAGTTTGTAGGAAGCAGAAGGCTTGACTTGACCATTAAGCTCAGCATGAATATCGAGAACCAGAATTGCTAGGCCCGTATGCTAATGATTCCAGTCTACTCATCTAGTGGGGTTGTCCAGGCGGGCTGGTCCTGGAGGTGGACCTCCGTATGATGTCACGTACATGGGCTTTTGCGGTCATTGAACGTACGGCCTGGAGGATACGAAATGCTTGACAGCGTGGAGGAGGTCGTAACGCTGCCAAAAAAAAAAAACGGCTGAGTTGAGCGTCAAACACACTCATGCTGGTTTCAATTTTGTCTGCGATCATCGTCGTAATGGTCGCACATACATATCTCACCTGTCGGCCTCCCTCGCGCGTATATGCGTGATGATTCGGAGAGCTCTCCGCGTAGGAGGTACCTCCGTTGGTTGTTCAAAACTTGCGGGTTTCAGGCACTCACATTTGATGCCTGATAGCCCGGGCAGATCCGACAGGTCGCTCTATGTGAGCTTGTATCTAACCAGAAATCAGTTTCCAAGATAAGATGAGATAACAGCCGAGCAGCTGACCCGCGGATTTCGAACAACCAACGGAGGTGTTGAGACTGTACTCCATTCTACTACTAGTGCCGGCAATGGCTCCGCGCATACCTACCAACACGTGCTCGCGAGGGCTGACGTAGCAGGCGGAGCTATTGCCGCCTCCGTAGAGTGCGAAGTATATGATGCTTGCCTCTAGGTTCAAAGTCTGTATCGACCGTCTAGCAACAGGCGAAGTGCGGCAGAATTTGAAGCCCCAAGTCTGTGATTCTTCCACCTAATTGTTCACGTCGCGTCATACACTTCGTACTCTATGAAGGTGACACCAGTAGCAAGTTGGAGAACATTCTAACAACATTCTAACTTCTTAGGAAGTTAAGCAGACTGAATGATAGTTAACTAATAGTGTGTGCTGACCTCTTATATACTCGCGCCTTTGTGCGGGCGTTAGGTTCCGTGTGGGTGTCGCAGTCTAGCTGGACGTCTCGGCTCATGTGGGCATCACGCCGAATATGGAGGTGATGCTATAAGACATGTAGCTGCAAAACGTGAAGCTACTATGATATGTGAGTCTCACAACCGCTACAGCAACTATCAGCAAATATGGGCTCGGTTGATCGCTTTGCAGAGCTTGAGGCCCGCGTGGTTGCGGCGGAGAAGTTGGCACAGAAGGTCTGCTACCGTGCAGGTCTAGACTCCCCTATTTCACAAAGCTAAGAACTTAGCAGGCCTACGACCGAGGCGCCGTCGAAAATGTCTTCAGCAAGTACATGCATCTTCACAATCACTTCCAGGATGAGTCTATCAAACCGCTCTGGGTTGCTCGCGGTACGCCGGGTGTTCACGCGCAGTACACCAACAATGGCATCTACACAGACTACGACTCCATTATGGCCTACCACACAGGAAGGCCCGCACCTGTTGGCAAGCTAATTCTGCACCACAACACCACGCCACTAATCGAAGTCGCGGAAAATGGCGAGACAGCCAAGGGCTTCTGGCTGATGGCAGGCGTAGAGAGCGGGACCACCGAGCCGAAGCATGTCGGCACCATGCCAGAGTTCCTCTACGAACCCGAGAGCGCGAATGTCGGCAACAAGCGAGTTTGGGCGCATTGGGTGTGGTGCCAATACGCGATTGATTTCCTGAAGCAGGATGGGCAGTGGCGGATTTGGCATTTCAGGTGTCTGGAGATCGCGCGCGCACCGTACAGCGAGAACTGGGTTACATTTTCCGAGAAGAACCAGATTGCGTTTGAGCGAGATCTGGCGTACTTTGGGAACGATGGGAAGCCGGTGTTTATGCCTACACCAGATGAGCCGGCGAAAAAGGTGAGTGACTGTTGTGAGAGAAGAAAATGTAGGCACAGGCTGATGCGTGAAATTGCAGAAAGCGGATATCTTCAGTGTCAATCAGGCGAGGAAGCTCGATGTGGTGCTACCTGCGCCGTATGAGACGTTCAGTGAAGCTGAAGAATACTAGATAGCCAGACAGTATATTTATACAACATTGGGCTCCAGCATGTAGACTATGCGACAGTGATGGAAGTGAACGAGAATATCTGGCAGTTCTGCAAGCTTGGCATTGACGACAGTGTTACTCTTCAAGTCTACGCCCTTGATTAAAACTCGATGTTCAGAGTTCTATACTATCGTGGTGTCGAAGATATGAATCTCAAAGCACCTCACTATAGCGATGAAATGCATCTTTTTATGGGTACACAACGACATCTTGATTGACATCTCCTAACAGTTTGATCTATTTGACTCTTTGTTCAAGCGTCATCTGTATTACACTCATCTGGAAGCGCTACAAAGCGAACGTGTATCCCAAAGCCCACATATAGGTGAAAAAACAATCGACTGTTGACCAGAGCATCAAGTCTCATGATTAGCCTTCCTGCCAACATACGCCCTCCATCTCGGATTTAGAAGATAAACCGGAACGCCCAGCACAGCAATAGCCCCATAGATCCCCGCTAGGACTCCGAATGACCAAGTCAACGGCCTGACCCCGATGGTAGAAGAAAGACCATGACTCGTTCCAAAGGAAACAATATTCTTAGTACCAACAACCATGACCAGCGCTGCGCCGGGATGTCTCGGACTCGCCTCGACAGCAAAAGCACTCGTAGTGATCAGTAAACTGATCCAGGAGATCTGAAACCCGCTATAGGCGATCACAACAGGCCATTCGCTAGTCGCATCGACGGCAGTGAAACCGTACATCAGTAACGAAGCGAAACCTAGAACGAAAGCTGGAACGAGAGCGACGAGGCGATGTTCCGGGGTATGGATGCCACGATTCCGTTTGGCAAGCCACAGGTTGAGAGGCTCGGCGAGGAGGGCAGAGTATCCCATTGCGATGAAAGCACCGACAAGACCGCCGATGTTGATCAGACCAACGCTTTTCGGAGACCAGCCGTAGCCCTGTAGGATAGAATCGTAGGTCAGAGACATGAAGATGACGCCGGCAAGGGCAGTAGATGTTGCTAGGACTGCGTAGAGGATTGCGGGAGAGGTGAGGGACACGGCCATTTGGGTCCAGGTCATTAGCATGGTGTGGAACGGGCGCTCGACGGGAGTGGACCAAGGTCGAATCCTCCGGGCGTAAGTGTGCTTTCCCGCATTTGAAGCGCCTCCGGTGGTATCAGTGATACCGGCGTGGTCCAGAAAGTCTTGAGCCTGATCATCAGATACGACCTGAGCCATACCGTACTCGTCAGTGATGACTACGCGTCCGTCGACATTGAGCATAGATCGGTGAAACATGGTCTCGAACGCCCCAAAAAGGGCGAAGACGAGACCGGCGCCGACCATGATAGCGAAGACCCAGTAGTACCTGCGAGATTCAGGTAAGTAAGCGCCGTAAAGCAGAGAAGATGTTGCAACTCACCACCTCCAACCCAGATCCGCCACCTCGTAGCTCGCGACAATCGTGAAGATACCGGTCAAGACGTTCTGTATACCCCAGTAGACTGCCATAATTCTGCCCCTTTCATGCAGGAAAGTTACTTCTGAAAGCATGAGTGGCAGCAGAGATTCCGATGCTCCGGTGGCCAAGCCAGAAAGCACACGGGCGCCCAGATGGCTCTTGTACGAGTTCTGTGTTGCAGCCCAGATAGTGGAGGCGAACAAGATCGCGGTCGAAGCAAGGAAGACTGGTCGTCGACCATAAGCCAGAGCGACTGGGAGCAAGATGTAGTTGCCTGTATAGCAGTCAGCCATGCTGCTGCAATGACTCAAGTGACGACATGCTGACCCAATCCAATGCACAAAGACGGCAGTGTCAGCAAGAGGGCAATCTCCTCGACATGATAGCCTTGCTGGGAGTACATGCCAAAGAAGACGCCTATGACGGAGCCCAGGCCACTTGTCATGGCTAGACCATTGATCGCTGTGAACACACTGTCAGCGAAGCTTCATCAGACTGATAGTTGCGTACTTACAAAACCAACAACAGCAGACAATGACAGCCCACTTTGCCTTCCACTATCGGAGCTGTCAGCAAGCATCCTAATGTTCTGCCATGATGGTAAATTGCCAAAAGTCATACCGACCAGTTTAGAGGATCATTAGGACTATCCGACGGCACAGGCAGTTTTCGGACAACACCTTGCTTGTTGACAAGAAGAGCACTGCCTTCAATGTGCTTTCCAGAGACGTGTTTCACACCGGCCATCTCCAGATGTGTAGCTACAGAATCGACCTTGTCTGGCTCCATACCGTTGCCTTGATGCACGAGATGTTTGTGGGGTGAATCCGGAGAAGCTGGGGAACATGGTGGAGAGGATGGAGTCTTGTATGGGCAATTCTCCGGATACCAATGCTCGAAACATGGGCACCATCCGAGAAGTATGCCACCACACAATGGCATCGATTGGTCCAGGCTGGCGTTACTCCTCACTGTATAGGTGGTTGCTGTCAGGCCGAGTGAGGGGCCCCACACGGATGCTCGGTCTTGGCGCTCGGTGGGCTCGGTGGGCTCGGTCCCAGTGGGCTGTCATGCTCGGCCAATTCATATGAACTGTTGCGGGGAGATGTGTTCACCAGGATGCAAAGATGGCTTATAAGAGCTGAGAGCGAGAAGGGTGGTGCTCGAAAGGCCCGAAGCCTGAGAATCTCTAGGGTTATTAGGGTTAACAAACCATCAACAACGATATTTTCCCACCAACCATCATTATGGGCTCCATGGGTGCACCACACTTCCAATTCCAAGACCCGATCACCGTCAGGATCTCTGACGAAGAACGTATCTCTGGTCGCATGACAGAAGAGCACGTTGCCGCAGCCGTCATCGCCTTTCACAGAGATGGTTTTGTCGTGCTTGAGAACGTCGTCGACCCCGAACACTGCGCCGTCCTCGACAAAGAGATGTGCGAAGCAGCCGAACGAATGAAGACCGATCCAAAGACGATCTGGAACGATGTGAGTTGCTCTTTCCGCACGAGAAATGTCTGCCGGCAAACACAAATTGATTGGTCGTTCAGAACCTCCATGCTCCAAAGGAGAAACGATCCGGCAACATGCAACACGCCCCTCCTCTCCGCCCAGAAGTCATGTATGAAGACATCTGGGCCAACAAAATGACAACAGCCGTCCTCGGCGCTATCCTCGGCCCAAATCCAGTCTGCAACTTTGCAGACGGCAACACAGCTCTCGGAGACGGCTACGGCGGTCGTCAAGGCGTGCACGCCGACATGGCGTACAACTTTCCGCAGATGCCTTGCACTGTGACAGCGAACTACTACCTTGAGGACGCCTCCAAAGTAAACGGCTCGACAGAATTGTGGCTTGGGTCTGCGAGAGACACGACTTTCCGCGACCACAAGGCTTGTCGCGAGCTTGGGCCTGGCGATGATGCGTTTATGCCTAAGAAGATCAGTCTTCACACAGAGGATGACAACTACGCCATGGAAGCCAATTTCGGAGTTCGGGACGACGTGCTGGCTGTCCGACGGAAGTTTGCGCCCCCAGTACAGCCATCTGTGAAAGGCGGAAGTGTGATGCTTCGTGACTTGCGCCTCTGGCATGCCGGGATCGCGAACCCGTCGAACAAGACTCGCATCATGCTGAACTTCATCTACACGCCATGGTGGTACAAGGTGAGTGACATGGTCTCCTGGAGAGCACTCGTGCATGAATGAACAACTGACCTGCACAGTGCCCAACGATGGTGAACTTGCCTGAAGACGCACGCCCCCTGACCGAAGCATGGGCAGCTCGCAAAGACCACCCAATCCAGTTCCAGTCTCGCTTCTTCCCCACAGAGGCGGACTGCAAAGCCCAGCAATTCGGCATTGACTTCAGCAGCAGGAATCCAGGGTACTGGAAATCCTTGGACAATAGCCTTGCGGCAGGATTCACGTTCATCGACGAGTGATGGGGTGCAGTGCCACGTTCTCACGTTGCAGAACGGTCTACACTTTACATAGCGGTAGTCTCTCCATCAGTAACGAAGTCTCGAGTCATCCAGGCATCAGATGATATGACCATGTTCCACAGATCCTCAAGTTCGAGAGAGAAGTCTTCAGTGCCGTCCAGCGTACTGGCTTCGAAAGTGAAAGGGCTCTGATGTTCAGTGCCAGATACACTAGAGAGTGGCTGGACGGTGGTATCCTGTGTAGCATGTATAGCCGAGCTGCTCCTTAAAGCTTCTTCGTCACGCTGTCGTACTTTCAAGTAATCACCGACTCTTGAGATCATCTGCTGAATTCCTGCCAGAACATCAGTGATGTCTACAGCTCACGTCGCACATGGCGATATACTGACCGTCTGTAAATCTGGTATCGCAACCAGATGACAAAAGATGGCCACATGTCACATTCGCACACGCTTTGAGCAGCTGCTGTCATGTCAGTCTGTGGCGGACATAGATTACAAGCTCTTGCCAACCTCGTAATTCGTGGCTCGAAGCAATTTCGACGAGCCCTTCAGAACCAGCACAGCCAAAGCCGTACAAGCCAACATCGGAGGCTCTGCGGAAAGGCATTTGTTGTACGCATTCTGCTCAGTGAGTTCGATCGTCATGCGTGCAATCGCTTGTGCGCTGTTAGAGCAAATGGACTCGCCTCGCCGGACGCGCTCTCTGTACATTCCTGCGCTGTAATGTCTCTCCACAGCAGCTTTGAAGATCGCCGAAGGAGCCACTAGAGCAGCTCGATGTAGAGACAGGCATGTAACGTGGTATTGCATCGCTAAGTGAGCGGCGACGTCGGGCGATGCAGAGTACGCATCGGTAAAGCGGAGCTCGGTCGGCAGGCATTCATGGAAAGATACAAGCTCCCTGTCCAGGATCCCTACTTGATGCAGGAAGTCATAAGTTGACCGGCCCTTTAAGCTGCGTTTGTAAATTAGCTCTGTCATTTGACCCTGGATGGTAGCAAGCGATATGCGTGCGGCCATGCCAGGCTCCCTGCTCACTACGCGTGGAAGGTCAGAATATATCAGAGATGGTCGTCCGCATTCAAGCTGCATCATCTTCTCAAGTCCCGTGGCGACTTCCCAGATAACTTCAGTGAGACTTCCTTTCTGTGACGGAGAAGCTGACGGGTTACGCCATTGATGTAAGCCCAGACTGTGGCCGATTCTGATAGCAATGCCTAACATTTGCCAAGCGACTCCTCCTTTGTTGCGTCCGTGGCAAGCGATGGCTAGTAAAAGCAAGCATTGTACTGTCGAAAGGTAAGGTATAAGGGTGATAGGACCGAGCAAGTGAGCTGCGGCTTGGAGGTATCTCGTTCCGTCCACGGTAAAGCTGCCAGCGGCGTCATCAAGCCCGATACTCGTCAGAAGATATACTGACATCAACGATGGGAGTTCTTGCTGTGGAGTGGCAGCCAAGGTTGAACATTGTTGGAATCGGCAATGGGCTTCGCGCAGATCGCGTAGGTCATATAGTGGATAGACTTGATGAATGTGACGAACAAAAGCAGACCATGCTCGCTCACTGGATTCACGGCCAGGAAGCGGGATAAAAGAGCAGGATGAATCGAGATGCAATTCTTCAGCATGAGCAATGCCGTGCCGAAAGAGGTCCAGTACACTGCCGCGGCCATCGCTTTTTAGGTAGACATCGACACTCTTGAGCAGACATTGCACGCTGCTGGCACCGAGCATCTTTGTTTTATGCATACGGTGATCTGTGTTATACGACACATCCTGAGTGTCCAGCCAGGCGTCTACGTCGTTGCCACCGGGGTGGCTGTCGCGCTGTGTTCCAGGTGTGATTGTTGTGTCCAATACTGACTCACGCTCTCGAATCGCACTCGTTGGTGTGCTGGGCGATGGTACCGGGTCCGGCAGGGTAACCCAGGTTCGTTCTATCTCTACACCAGGTTCCTTAGTACTTGTCGTGAGGCAGTCCTCGTTTCTGGCCAGGCAGCGACGACACTTGGGATAGAGGGTGTCGCATTTGACTTTTCTTTGACGGCAAGCATTGCAGGCCATAGATAGCCGAACGCGTTTTCGCGATGGCTTGTCCATTGCATAGGCGATAGATGGCTTGCAGCCGTTCTCTCAGCGCCTTGCAAGAGAAGCCAAGCTGTCAGCCCGTAGCGTCGGAGCGCACGCCAGCAACCTGTCGCAAACAGTGTGAATCGATGATAATGAAGAACACATAGGATGCAAGGGCTGATATTACTCGTGCTTGTTGCGACCGAGCACGTAAGCAAGGTACGGGCAACCAGGTAAGAACGGATTCAGAGAGTGACTGTCAGAAGGGTGAGGGTGTAATCGTTGATACTAGCATCTACGAAGAATCTAAGAGGTACGAAGGTGAGATGGAAGTCTTATAGGAAGGCTTCCCCGGATTCTCCACGCTCGGCAGCCTATCGATTACGCT
Organism: Cladosporium oxysporum; assembly: GCA_035771495.1. Classification (NCBI taxonomy): domain Eukaryota; kingdom Fungi; phylum Ascomycota; class Dothideomycetes; order Cladosporiales; family Cladosporiaceae; genus Cladosporium; species Cladosporium oxysporum. The sequence continues at coordinate 1,629,320 of JAWNKS010000006.1, forward strand.
GGTCGATAATCTTGGCTGATAACAACCATTGCCGCAAGTATCATTTTTGCAATTACCGTGCGCAGGTTATCACGGCTTCTCACCACAATAGAAGGAACAACAATCCGTACAATATGTTGCAGTGGTATTGAATCGAGAAATTGTGGTGCATAGACATGAAAACTGTCTTTTAACGTCCAAAGCAGACGATAAATTAGCCTAGCAGATGGACTAGTAAACCGCCGTGACTCGTCGATTCTATTTGTCAATGCCATACTCCTTCCTTCGCGTTATATCAGGCCCAACCCCTAGATCTCAATCCTCCGAGAATTTATCCATACAGAGGCGTCCAGTTTTCTTCTACCTCTCCTGTGGCACTGACCCCAACACTCTGACCACCAAACTCGCTACGCCTATGCGCTATCTCGCAGAATGCGGCGCCCAGATCGGAACAGTTCAACGTCTTCGACACCAATGATGCTGAATTCGCCTGGTTGGATGGCACTAGCCGGTAACCAGACAGTTCGCGATGATCGGATTGTGTATTGCGGGTAGGTCCACCAAGATGTATTCGAACAATTCCTTGTGAGCGATAGCGGACGACTGGTACAACTTGCACGCAGACTCAACATCTGTGTACACATAATGCAAACAGTGTCTCAGCGTGCTGTGTATGAAAGCTGGAGTGGACTTGCTTAAGACAGGGTTCAGCGAGACCGATCTCAGCTGCAAGATGGTGGGCTTGTGGTATCTCGCTCCCTGGAGGTTTGAGTCTTGCTCGAGGACATCGATGATGGCACGAGCTGTGTCTGAGACTACCGAGATGTCGGGCGCGCAGTAGTTCGTGCTCTGGTCGCATGGCATCAGTCCGCATATCTACTCGGGAGCGACACTCCTTTCAACGCTTTGAGTCCAGGAAAGCAAGGCGCATCTTGGAGGTTTCGGCCACTGCGCTCCTACTCCAGCAGTTGGCGACAGTGGGATATTGTTTTGTTAGACCGAAATAAGACCGTGTTGTAAGGCCCTAGAAAATATCGGTGTTTGCCATCTTGCATGGCAATCACAAGGACTCGTGAACATTTCAGCCACCCGCACATAGTACAGGTGTTTGGAATCGAAATTCGTTGAGGACGCCTTTCATAATTAGGTAACAAACGAGAAGCCCAGAGGCGGGTACTCTCAAGAGTCGACTTTATCCGTTGGCCACCGTTCATAAAAGGATATTTCTTGCAGCTGACACTGGGTTTGGCTTAGTGGCACCTGGATGGTAAAGAGCCTGAAAACTTCCGACTTGAATTGAGCTATGCGGAAGAAGTGGACGAGCTATTTGAGGCGTTGGACAAGAGCGGGAGGTTGGTAACCGATTCATGATTGTGGTGGAAAGGGTCGAATACGATTCGTGGGAAACAAAGTCTAGCTTGACTCTTTGCAGTTTCAGGTCTCAACGAATACGAACAAACAAATTTGGCAGGGCTAATCTTATGCTAACAGTAATTCTACGATTTTTGGAGGAGAATTCTGGAGGTATGTGCGGAAGGAAAGCTCACTCCCGATATCACGTATTATATCTATACTAAATGGTAAGGACCGTGTCTATAGTTCTCTCCATGTTGCCCAAAACCAAAAATCCCAAAAATGAGCGACCATGCAAAATGCAGCTGAATTCCCGTACCTATGACCAAATCTCCCGAAACAATTAACCTCTTAAACCTAAGCCCTTATCACTGTACGTCCGCAGTCCAGCCCCACCGCTCTAGCACTCAAACTGGCACAAATACTCATGCCTGTAATCGTTGCCGTGAACGTTCCACTTTTCAAACTTCGTGTACTTAAAGCAGTCCTGGCTGTTCCACTGCTGCGAGCCGTAGTACAGCGTCAGAGCTTTGGGCGAGTCCTCGGTGTGCTCAGGCTGGCCGCGGATGTAGAACAGCGGGCCCTTGGAAGTGCCGATTTGCCTGTCTTTTTCGAGCGCGTTCTTGGCTTCCCAGTGGCCGATTTGCGCGCCGGGGTTGTCGATGATGTTGACGGTCCAGTAGAGGTCGGGGTTGCGAAAGGGTGCGGCGGGGACTGTGGGTGCTTGTTAGATTTGGGACTTGGGGTGAGGTTGTTTTGTGGGGGAAGGGATGGGGGCGTACTGTTGACGCTGATACTGGCTTCGCATTTGCCTGTTTTCCAGTCGGCGGCCCGTTTGTCGAGGCTGAGGTCGTTGATAATGGATGGGACGTCCGGAGTAGGAGCTGCGAGAGTGCCGCACGCGAGGAGGGCGATGGAGAGGATGGATTGGGCGAGCATGTTGGAAGTGTTGGTGTGGATGATTGGGAGTGTTGGGTTGTAGATGAGGGAATGGAATGGAGTGGTAGTTGAGTGAGCTGTTGTCGTTCTGTGTGTGCGTTTAGTGTCTTGTGGATTGGATATGATCGAAGGGGAGATTCTGCAGTCTTTATACACAAAAGTTGCACCTGTGCTGCACTCTGGTCTTACATGTTGGCATCCGTATACCTTACCGTGTAGCCGGTGAGTTCTGCTCATTGTGGGTACAAGTCAAGCGCAGACATGAATTGATGCTGCGAGCTGGAGTGGAAGTAAAGCATACGACACGGCGGAGTAAGGCCTACCATCCATGCCCTATACTCAAGACTGCCGCAAATGCCTCGGACACGCCTCATTGGCCCCGGGATGTAAGAGTTTGGGGCGCAGCATTGTATAGCCAAGCCCTTGTTACGCTGCAGAAGGTTAGGACAGCTGCTCCATAATCCAATATAGATCCAGGTGCATAGCGGCTGAACAGTGTCGCTTCGAGCTATGAGAGATCCAGGTGCAACTCAATGCCCTAGGACTAACTTACTTAGCGAATGAGAAAATAGATATGCGTGTCCAGTGGAGGCCTCTGCATATCTAGCGGGCATTAGGCGCATGAGCGTCGAGCTCAGCTGTAAAGTTCATATTTACGCAGCTGGATACGAGGCTGACTACCTATACCATTACTCAGTACAGCTCGCGCTACGTGATTTACTAGTAAGCTGTAGAGGTGGATCTTTTCTTTAACGACTATAACACAGTTACGACCGCTCCATCCTCCCAACAAGTACGAAGCATTACCCTACCTGTCGCCTGCTGCTTCCCGCAAGGCTTTGCGAGCTTTAGCATACTTGTCGCAGCGCAGCAGCACGTGTAGCACTGTCTTGTCGCTGTATCCGCACTCGCATGCCGGACCGTCTGCGAGCTTCTTCCTAAAAAGACAGGCGTTCAAGCCGCAGTGCTCTGTCCGAACTTGCACTAGGATGGATGCCTCGTTAGACGACAGCGCTCCATAAAGACGGAGCGTGTGCTTACCCGGCCACGCCTTGTCCATCTTCCACGTGTGGTACTTCACGCAGACATCATCCTCGTTAGTATACAGGCCTTTAGCCCGCTCTGTCTTGACTAAGCGCAGCACTCCCGATAGCTCACGTACCCTCTCGGCCGGGGCAGCTGTGAGTTCGCTGCCGTTATCGACGACATGCCTTGCAGCCTGTTTTGCTTTAGCAACACTGCGGATATTTTCGTTGCAGGGAACGAGAAAAACTGTTACTCGATAGCTAACGCTCTCTATCTCGAGGACAGCATCGGCAATCTTATGCACAACTTCTCTCCTACACCGCGGAACCGCAGTGACCTACCCACAATTGTTAAACGTGATTGTATCAATCACATATATTTACTAACTCGAATAGGATACGGGTTATACCCGAAAAACATCAATCACATTTTATCAATCACATTTTTATTTAGAAGAGCATTTAGTTCAGAATAGACAGCAAAAGATAGGGGATATCATTGCGACAACCCCGAATATGATTATAGCACGGAAAATTGCAGTTGTGCGTGTTGTCGTCGCTGCCAAAGATACGCGCAAACAAAAGTGAAGTTCGCGCATAGACCACATCATACAGCCAGTAGGAGCGCGCCAAAGTTGCGACCGTTTGTTTACGTTACGCGAGAGACATTCCGGCACATCAGACATGTTTTATTATGCAGCAACACACAATGGATACATTCGAGAAAATATTCACACATCGACGAGATTGCCAGATCATTGTATGCAAAAGATGTCAATTTGCAGTCAGTCCAGCGAGTGTAAAGGGCCATATTCAGAGGAAACACAAAACCGTGACGAAAGAACAATGCGCGCAATGCGTTGCATTTATCAACAATTTATCGCAAATCGCGCGGAGTCCCGAAGAAGTGAAATATCCCAGCGCCAACAGTCCGGCAATCCCAGGTATACCGGTATATACGAATGGATTACGATGTGTTTTCCAAGGTCCCGCAGGCCAAGAATGCAATTACACATGTCGAGAGCGTAGTGGCATGCAGAAGCATTGCATAGAACACAATTACGAAAATCCACGCGGAAGGGGTCGGCCCACGGAAGACACGGATCGGAGCAGGTTATGGGTCGAAGATCAAACATGCCAGGAGTTGTTCAAATCGGGGAAATGGCGAAAGATATTCCCGGTCCAAGTAGTGTCACGTTCAGACCCAGTAGTCGCCGTCAACATCGTTACCGAGGCCAATGAATGGATGGATGAGTTGTTTACAGACATGGATCAGCAGCAAGAACGAGTCCGCACCGAACGCAACAGATACGAGCCGAATCCATGGTTGGAGCACACCGGATGGGAGCGTCATTTGACGAGCGATTGTCGACAATGGATCACGGAATTCGTCAAAGCCGAACCCAACACCAAAAAGTTGCAGGAACGATTGGGGGAGGATGATGAACGATTTGCCCCAGCCCAAGAGAAGGCATTATCGCGTGCATGCGAGGGCACCGTGTTGTTGATCCGCCGTTCGTTCCAGACCAGCCGTGTGGAGATTGTCGGGCGCCATGCATTGCATTGCGTCAATCGGAGGGAGAACGGTGCGCCGAACAATGACAAGCCATTTTACGGCAAACAAAAGATTCAGACGATCCGCAAATACGCCAACATATTCACGCAGATATTGAGGTATATTTGGAGAACGGCAAAAATGCCGGAGCGGCCAAAGTATCGATTAACGGATGTGCAGCAGCAGACATTGGCACGATTGCAGCACGCGGCGTCTGGACGGATTTCGAGCAGTCACGGGCGAGAGGACGTCATCCGAGCGAGTTCGGAGTTTTGGGTCGCAATGTTCGATCACGATTTGAAGGATAACGAATACGAGAACGCGATGTTGAGCGGGTTGGCCGTTTTGGGCACATGTGGGGAGAAAAACGGATGGGTGCCGGCCATATTTTACACGCCCACATTGGCCGCGATGATCACCAGCATGCGAGCCATCATCGTCCGCCGGGCATGGCGTGAGCGAATGGATTACATCGAGCAGCAAGTGAGCAATGGCGTGGACCATGACAAGGCCGAGCAAGATGCACCCGTGATCCATCATTTGGTGCAGCAGGACGTGGCAAAGTTCATGACCATGACGGAATATGGCGGTCAGCCCAGTCCCATCCAGACCATACACACCCAGAAGATGTACGGATTGAAGATACGATACACGACAAACGCGGATGGACAGGTAGGGTGGTCCGGGCCCGACCACGACGTCATTGTGGTGCGCAAAGTGCAGTTCAGTATGGGCCAGATCCGGACGGTAGTGCACGGGTTGTTAGCCACCACCCGCAAGCGGTTGGTAGAGCAGTTGATGTTCATGGTTCCCGGGGTCGGCGATTGGCGAGCAGAAGACATGCCGAGATTCGACATGGCCAGCATCGTTGACAACCACGCCATCATGGACGAGGGTTTCAGTTTCGTTCACGACGCCCGGAACCCGTGGCCCGTAGAAGGGAAACGATGGTTAGGGCAGCGGTTGTTCACCGAGGCCCACATCCGAGCACGATTCATGGAGGATATCGAGAGCCGAAAATTCAACCCCGACGCAGTAGAGTCGTATTTGCGGCAAGTGAGGAGATGGAAGGAGGAGATGTTGGTGTTGGTGCACATGTCGGCAGGGGCACCGGCCAGAGCCACGGAATTGGTCAGCGTGCAACAAGTCAACGGTGAGAATGCACGTTGCCACCGAGGCATCATGATCGACCAGGGCATGGTGGCGTTCATCACGTCGTACCACAAAGGATTCAGCGCAAGCCAAAGCCAGAAGTGCGTACACCGGTTCGTGCCACAGGAAGTGGGCGAATTGGTGGTGTATTATTTGTGGTTGATCGAGCCGTTCGTCCGAATTTTGCAGAGCAGTCGCGGCCAGATGACGTCCAGTCCATGGTTTTGGGAGCCAGCACCAGAAGAGGAGTGGGGAGACGAGGAAGAAGAGTGGGCAGAGGAAGACGAAGGCGAAGGGGAGAGAGATATGCCCGAGATGCCCGAAGATCAGAGCGCGGAAGCACGTTTCATCGAGCAGCAATCCACACCGACGGTCGCACGCAATTGCGATGGGTATTGGGAAACGAACCGAATACGCCGAGTGATGCGCAGAGAGAGCGAGAAGAGGATTGGCGTTCCCATTGGAACGTCGGATTGGCGACAAGCGTATCCGGAGATCCACCGCGAGTTCGCCATCAACCAGGACGTCGTGGGCACATTGAAGCGCATATACGATAACGAGAACCCGTTCAAACAGGGCATGGAGATGAGCGAGGAGCAGACGCGCGAGACGATACGCGCCAGGCAGTCCGGCCACAGCCCGCAGATGGAGGAGAGCATTTACGGGCGTCAGTTGCAGCAGAACCCGTTCGCCATGAGACGAGAGCAGGATGCGTTTCGCGAGGTGAGCGTGGATTGGCACCGATTCATGCAGTTCCCGTCGTCGTACGAGGTGCAGAATGTCAGTCCCGACATCAAGCGAAGGATCAAACAGGAGCAGGACAGCCGGAAATTCGAACGATGGCAGCAGATGCGGCAGGTTGACGTTGAAGGTCAGTTAAAGAGGATGTATGGAGCCCAAGCCCAGTTCCGCGGCAAACAACGAGAGGCATTAGATGCCATCGTCAGTGGCCAACCCCGGATCGTGGTCGTCATGCGAACCGGCGGTGGCAAGAGTTTGTTGTTCATGTTGCCGGCAGCAGCGTCGCGAGATGGAGTCACGATAGTCGTCATGCCGAAGATCATGTTGCAGGAAGACATGGCCGACCGGTGCCGCAAGGACGGAATCCGGTGCGCAATTTGGAGCGATGGTCGAGCGCCGCCGTACGATGCACAGATCGTGTTCGTTATTGCCGAGTCGGCCGTGTCACAGTCGTTCGCGGATTACATCAACGCGAAGATGTTGAACCAGCAGTTGGAGCGAGTCATCATAGACGAGTGCCATTCCGTGTTGCAATCGACCAAGAAGTTCCGCCCGAAGGTGTTGCAATTACGCGAATTGATCAGCCGGCAGACGCAGGTGGTGTGTTTGACAGCAACGTTGCCGCCACGGCGAGAGCCAGCATTCATGTCGACCATGGACATGCAGCCCAGCGAGGTCCGCATGATCCGAGAGTCCACCGTGCGACCAAACATTCGATACAGCGTGATCACGTACGACGGCGAGGTGGAGACGTTGCGGCACATCGTCAACGGCAAGTTGGCCCAGTACCCCGCCGAGGATCGCATCGTCGTTTATTGTCACAAGATCACAGAGATGCAATCATACGCCGATGAGATCGGGGGTGCCGTGTTTTACAGCGGCGTGGGAGAGATCGAGCGAAAGCGAGAGATCGTGGCGATGTTGACCGAGGGCGAAGAACGATTGTTTTGGTCGACGAGTGCGTTGGGAGAAGGGATCGACGCCAGCACCATCCGAGTGGTCATCCACGTCGGCGGCATCGACAAGTTGGATGATTTCGCACAACAGAGTGGACGAGCCGGGCGGGATGGCATCACCGCAAGCGAGAGCATCGTATTGCGGGCGCAGAGGGTGAACCAGCAAGGTCAACCGTATATGGTCAGGACGGGAGGGGAAGAGCCGGAGATGATGGAATATTTGGAGGGCAGGCGTTGTCGGAGGGCGGTGTTGGACGCCGACATGGACGGTGACATCACACGGACGAGTTGCCGCGCAGGCGAGCAGTTTTGCGACGTGTGTCGTGGCGAGGGTCGGAAGCGGATTCGTGTGCAGGTCAGGCAAGGGGAAGACCAGACCAAAAGGGCACGATTGCAAGACGTTACCCCCGCCAGACACCGGCAAGCAGCCCAGCAGCAGGCATGGCATATGACCGTACAGCGAGAGGAGGAGGAGCACGCAAGACAACAAGATGCACAGCAGCAGCAAAAGGAGGCACAGGGACGAGAAGCGGCCGAAGCGACATGGATGCAGGAGCAACGAGAACGAGATTCGATGCAGGCACAGCAACAGCACCGCAACGTCGTGTACAGCAGCATGGTGGAGCGATTGATCGAGTTGTTCGATCGTTGGAGGGTGGGTTGCAACATATGTCGGATCAACGGAAGGGCGGCGGGAAGAAAGGGTTGGCGGATATGCGGATGCACATCGGCAGAGGACCAAGAGCAAATAAGCAAGGCGTGCAATTGGTTGAGTGCCATACGATGGAAAGAGGCGTGGACGGCGTGCCAAAATTGTTGGGCACCACAAGCGATATGCCATTCGTGGGAAGCCGTACACGAGCATGGCCCGACGAGATACAGGAAAGGCGGGCAGGGGAGGTGTCAGTACCGGGGTTGTTTGATGGAAGCGGTGGCGATCATCATGTTCCACAGCGGCGATGAAGTCATGACGTGGATATTCGACGAGATCGAGAAGGCGGAAGGGAGATTGGAGGCACACGAATGGTTAGGCACGACGATCAAAGAGGACGGGGTGGAGATGAGCGGGATGGTGTGGTTGTTTCATCAATGGGCGGAAAGAGAGCGCGGAGTGTTACAGGAAGGAAAACGGCGGGGTTCGATGGATTCATGGACATTTTGAGAGAAGCATGCATGCACACGAATAGACGGTAGCAGAAAATTCACAAGTCCGTAATTGTTCGCGAGTGTTCCGTTAACGAGTGTCGAGTGTTCGGTTGGGTTTGTGGGTGGGGTACCCCACGGAGGCATAGGACGACACGAAGTGGCACGACAGGCAAGGCAGAAGGCAGAAGGCAGATGTCGAGGAAGGCATTAGGAAACGATAAGGAGATGTCGATGGAAGCATACAGGAACGATAGGGTGAGGGTTGACAGAGGTTCGGGTCGGCGGCGACGGGATATGTGGGTGGGATGCCCCACGAAGACATAGGACGGCACGAAGTGGCACGACAGGCAAGGGGATGTCGAGGAAGCAATCAGAAAGTGTCAGGGTGAGGGTTGAGGAGGATTGGGTATGTAGGTGGAATGCCCCACGGAGGCATAGGCCGGCACGAAGTGGCATGACGGAAAATTGGGAAGAGAGCAAGATGCACGGTTCGAAATGGTGGAAGAACGTTTGCGTGGTATGTCACAGTCAAGGGAGAGACAGCATGCACACAATCGACCGTTGCCCGTCAGGAGACAGCGTCAAGGCGGAGCGAGAACGCAAGTACGCACAACGAGCAGTCAAGTCCCCGCAGTCACGGGTTTGTTTCAAATGCGATGTGCCCCGGTTGATTTGCGACGGATAGAGTAGCGATGGGCGAGCGAGGGTTTACGACGAGGAAGGAAGGGAAGTGGAATGTCAATTTTACGGGGTTTTGTTGGGAGTGATATACGGGGTCAAACACGCATACCCGGACATATGGAAGAGGTGGTTTGAGGCGGCGAAGAAGGACGGGGGATGGAGGGGCGACATGGTGGAATTTTTGGGGTCATCGTTAGAAGGTGATGAAGGGTTAGGTTGTCGGATCGGGCGGGCGTTCATGTATTGCACAGAAGATATTTGATCAATGACAGAGCGGAGATTCCAATTTGCACGTCATGAAGGTACAATTCGTAGAACGAAAGATTGTATTATGTCAGCGGGGCGTGAACGCAGAGATGAGTCAGCAAGACGTTCCGAAAGCGTTCGCAAGGAGATGAGGTTAAAGACCAGTCAAAGGCCACGAAAGAAAGAACAATGCACAGAAGCAGCAGAGCAGGAAGTTTAAGCCAAAAAGGATGAAAGGGAAGGAGGAAAAGAAAAGGAGCAGTAGGAAGAATGGATAAGAAATTTAAAACAAGGCAATCAAGCACAAAAATAAGACAGGAAGACAAAGATGAAAAACGGGCAAGAAGACAAGGAGGGCACAAGCAGGTAGAGTAGGAGCAACCCCCAACATTAGGACATGACAAGATAACAAATGGGTAAGAAGAAAGAGATGGGGGAAGAGGGGATCAAGAGGGACATTTAAATATAGACATGAACATAAAATGTGGTTATAAACATCAATGTGGATATGGACATGAACATGAATATGAACATGGAATATGGACAGGTGGAAGAATGAAAAGTGAATATGAGTGTGAGAGACAATAGGAGAAAATTTGGACAAAAGTGAGCATAAACAGGAGAAAGATTTGGGATGATGTAACAAACATGAACATGAACAGGAACATGAACATGAACAGGAACAGGAACAGGGACAGGAACAGGAACAGGAGAGTTTATAGATAGGATGAGATGGAAATTGAATTGAAAGAAGGATAGTGGGATTTAAGATTGATGATGTAGGTAGGTTGTAATGTTAGAGTGAGGGAGAAAAAAAAGGTGAGTGATGTGATTTTGAGAAGATGAACAAAAAAAAGGAGAAGTGTAGGGTTTGATAGGAAAAAGAATGAGATGTGTTAAGATGTTTGGGAGGTGGGAAGGGGAATTGTATTTGAGAATGAGAGAATTGTATGGTATGATAGAGGTGGGAAGGGGAATTGTATTTGAGAATGAGAGAATTGTATGGTATGATATATATAAGGAGGTGAGGTGGGAGATAGTTATATGTGAGGGTTTGTGGATGAGTGAGAGGAAATGTTTTGGAAATGTTTTGAGAAGGGAGAAGAGGATGATGGAGAAAGAAGTGAAGGGAGTGGATATAATATGAGGAGAAAGAGAGAGGTAAAGAGAGGAGGGTTAGGGTGTATTGAGGTTGGTGAGAGGGGTTGATAGAATAAAGAAGGGGTAGAAGAGGAAGAAGAGGAAGAAGAGGAAGAAGAGGAAGAAGAGGAAGAAGAGGAAGGATGGAAATGGTGTGTTAGGTAGTAAGAGAGATGAGATTGAAAGGAGAAGAAGGAAAGGGATAATGGGGGGGATGATATAGGATGATTAAAGGGTGTAAATTTGGAAATGAGGAAGAAAAGGAGGGTTGGAGATAGTTTGGAGTATAGATGAGGAAGTGAAATAGGAAGTAAAATGGATAATGATAAGGTTTAGGATAAGAGGAAGAAAGAAAAGAGAAGAGTAGTGTAATAAGTTGAGTGTTGGGGTTGTGGGTGTATTGGGTTAGTGTTGTTGATATTGGTGGGGTTGTGGTTTGTGTTAGTTGGAGTGTGTTTGTAGTTGGTTTGTTGGTTGGTGTTTGGGGTGGATGGTGTTTTGTTGGTGGAGTGTTAGGGGGTGGTTGTGGTGGTTGTGGTGGTGTGTGGTTTTTTTGTGTTGGGTGGTGTGTGGTTGTGGGTTTGGTGTGGTTGTTGGGGTTGGTGGTGTTGTGTGTTGGGTGTTGGTTGGGTGGGTGTTGGTGTTGGTTGGGGTGTGGTGGGGGTGGTGGTTGGTTGGGGTGGTTGTGGTTGTGGTGTGGTGGTGGTGGTTGGGTGGTTGGGGGGTTGGGTGTGGTGGGTTGGGTGGGGTTGGTGTTGGGGGGTGTTGGTGGTTGGTTGGGGTGTGGGTGGGGTGGGGGTGGGTTGGGGGGTGTTGGTGTTGGTTGGTGGGTGTTGGTTGGGTGGTGGTGGGGTTGTGGTGGGGGGTGGTGGTGTTGGGGGTGGGTGGGGTTGGGGGTGGTTGGGGTGGGTTGTGGTTTGGGTGGGGGGGGGTGGGGGGTGGGGGTGTGGGTTGGTGGTTGGGGGGGGGGGGGGGGGGGGGTGGGTTGGGGGTGGGTGGGGGGGTGGGGGTGGGTGGTGGGGTGGGGGTGGGTGGGGTGGGGGGTGGGGTGTGGGTGGGTGGGGTTGGGTGGTGGGTGGGTGGGTGGGGGTGGGTGGTTGGGTTGTTGGGAGTTGTGAGAGAGATTATTATTATTAGTTGGTTTTTTTGTTGTTGGAGGGAGAGGTAGAGAGAAAGTTTAAAGTTTAAAGTTAAAGTTAAAGTTTTAAAGTTAAAGTTAAATTTAAA